>JAQLOL010000008.1:12203727-12239178 GCA_029783665.1 Naso thynnoides | reverse complement strand
ATTTTGTCCTAAATTACCCATTTAATGTCCTACTATCAGAATATAGTGACAGTTCCAGCAAATATGACTGAATAACTATTAATAATTCCTACCTACTGCAGCTTTAAAGGTCATTCACACATACTGAATTAATACCCAACCAAAAATATTGAAAGTAAATGCTAATTCGATAGTTCTTTCAATTTTAACATTCTTAAATAAATATCTAGTCCAACAGTATTATGTTGACCCTGTAGCTTACAATATTTTGCAATGTAAAATACTGAAACATGTTGAAGGAGGTAACAGTACACATGCACACACTTTAGAGGGATTGTTTGACATTCTTAAGAAAAATGTGGAAAACTTATTTGATTTCTTGCTGCGAGTTAGAAGATTTATAAAACCTTCTTAGCAGCTGGTTAACATAGCATAAAAACTGGAAAGAGGAATCGAAGGGCCAGTCTGGCACTTTGCTGGTTCATTTTAATAAACAGGACAAGATTAAAAACCTCTGTGTAACACACGAGTATTTTGTCGGGTTTCCTATAACCACATATTAGCCCTAATTAACTAGATGACAGCACTGCCTCCTATGAAGGTGACAGACACGGAGCAGGATATTGTGTACACGCACACACATGTTTATACCACTTAGCCACTACTATTGGGCAGGCTGTCAAGGTTTATTTTGTTTATGTTTCAACTATGATATAAAACAGTTTTCCTCCTAACCTGGATATGACTGATGGTCTCCACTTTAGTAGACAGCATTACATGAGGTAAACAGGCTGGAGAGGGCTTTTTAAAATGGAGGCAGGGACTCTTAAATGTGAATTTGTAGAAAACAGGGGTCAGTAATATCCAGCAGGACTTGTATATTTATGCATGTGTATGTGTATGTTTTCATAAAGACTAAGAAGGGGGGGGGGGGGGTTGGATTGGATTGAAACAGTTTCACAGTTGTTGTCCATAAAGCTTTAATATCCCTATTTGACAGGAAATATATGAGGGATTTTATGCGCTCCCTTATTATTCAGTTTATGGGCCGCTTCAGTTGAGGAAAACTCGAACATAATCTAACAAGTATCTTGAAGGATACCCATTTTTCATTTTGACTTCATTCAGAGCTGTGCTGTCAGTGATAAAATAGAGGAAAAAAAATTTATGAGGAATGCCTTGAGTTAGAATTGACCGTGGTGCATTTTTGTAGCAGCAAATTCTATAACTCCCCAAGTCAAAAAGACTTACTTACTCACAGAGTTGCCGAAATTTCTCTCTCTCTCCCTGAACACCTGCACACCACTAAACTGACTTTTAACCCAGCACTGCACTCATTTACTACTGTACCTCTCGTTTCCCTGCCCCGCTTTACCGGATTCATCTACGGAAGTGAGTGGAGGACCTTCGGGGCCAAGAAACAATTAACTTGATAATGGACTCTCTCCTTCTCTCTTTCTTCTTCCCCTTTCCATCCACATCCCCCGTCTCCTAGTCTTTATCTTTTACTTGTTAGCAGATACAACAGTTGAGGCACCTCTGCGGTAAAGTAAAATATACATGACATTTATCAGACCCCCGTGTTCAAATTCTGTCGGGCAGGTATGAAACAGCCTTCCTCTTTTCAAAGGAGAGTTATCATCATTACCATTGGCATATAATAAGAGTAAATTTCATGCTCATCCATCAACAGATATTCAGTCTGGACTAAAGTGGTGGACTGACTGTATAACATACCAACGATTCCGTCTGTACAGCAATGGTGCGAGTTTCTCTAAGGAACCAATGTTAAAACAGTCAGAGTATGTCATGTTATTTCTGCCATTAAGAGGACAAAAGTTAAGTGCTCCTAAAAACCGTGACTATGATGTTAACTGGAAGTGATGATGGTGGTATGGATATGACAGTCACAGCTGTTCTGTGACAGCAAATCTGCCCTCCTCCCACACAGGATACATCTGACATGAACACAATATCAGATGAAACAAAAACAAAAGGGCTTTTTCTTGGAAGACAATTTGGCATCAGTGTGAATAATAAAGTTATGGCTAATATCCATTTAGCTGCCTCAGTTTCAGGGCCCTGGCACAGTATTGGTCGCACTAGTTCACTATTACACCGTTTTAGCTTGGTTTATGGTAGTTTTATAGGTTTTCACATACAAAAATAATACAGATAGCATACGTATAGGCAATAAAAGATGTGATGAAGGGGTGCAATGAACCCTCAAAGGCTCTTAAACTGAGCACTCTCCAGAGCTTAAAATACATTACATTAATCCATTAAAATGAAAAAGAAGTACAATAATTATTAAAAGTGAAAAAGAGAAGAAAAGAGAAAAGTAAAAAGACACAATAAAATTCAACATAATAGCAGGTGGATGCACACACACAGGCACACACACATGTGCACACACACACACACACACCCCTGCTGTTCCCCATAAGTCTCCAATATGGCAATGTAGTGTGTAAAGCATTGCTGTACTGGCCCCATTGGGTGCATTGTAATTTTTTTCTCTGTGTGACCAAACTCAATGCAGAGCCCACAACAATGTTCACGTAAAGTTTGGCATTGATCAGAGTAATGGCCACATAGTTTTGTCCATTTAAAGTCAGAAACACAGCTGTAGCGCCCCCTATGGGTGCAGCGACACGTCCGATTCACCCCCACATTGAATGGGTTTATCCTTGGCCCAGTCTACAGCCTTCCTCCAAGTTTCATGGGAATTGGCCCAGTAGTTTTTCCGTAATCCTGCTCACTAACAAACAGATAGACAGACAGCACGAAAAACAACACCCTCTTGGCGAAGGTAATTAAAGTTAGTGAGCTGATAGTAAAGATAATCCATAAGAAAAACATTGCAAAGTCAATAACAAACCTTTAACAGCTTTCTTAAAATGTGCAGGTGCCAAATTTGAAAAATGAGGAGGGAAAGCATTCCATATCATAGAACCTCTGTACATTAGACCAAACTGTGATTGGGATGTTTGACAGCAGGGAGGCCAAAGTTTATAATTATTTCTGGTGGAATAATTATGAAATTGATGACAGTTGGAATACAGTTTATGATAGAGCGGAGGAAAAATCTTGTTCAAAGAGTTGTAAACATAAAAAAAGCAATCTGTAATTGATTGATTTGATACACTGTGTGGATACCAGGTCTTAAAAACAAAGGTTGAGATGAATGAGTTTTATGAACACAGCGGATGGTTCTCAATGCACGTTTCTGAAGACGAAAAAAAGGAACAAGATTAGTGGGATAAGTGCTTCCCCATACAGAATTACAATAGTATATGTATGGATAAGCCATAGAATAATATTAAAGCTTGGCTACCTCCATGTTAATCATGGGTCAAACTTCCCCTAAGATCCCAACACTTTTTGCTAATTTAGTTGTGACTGTGGTAATTTGCTTTTTCCAAGATAGAGACTCAAGTTGTACACCGAGAAATCGTGTGGCGAGGCACTTGTATTGATGTTATTAATGACATAAATGCTTCTTCTGCCTTGATGACATAAAAAGTCTGCTGATACAAGAGCGTCTCTCAATTTACAAATAACTGCTATCCACCTCCAGCCGTCAGTCCTCTTCTCTCCTCTCCTCTCCCTCCTCTCCTCTCCTCTGTAGTGTATCCTGAGGGAGCGATTGGCTCTTATCAGTGAGATTACACTTTGGTCTGTCCCCCTCACTGGTTAGCGCAACATGTTCCAGCTGTTGTCAGGCCTTGTCAAAGCACAACAACCTGTAATAGGCTTAACGCCGCGTCTGCTTCCTGCACAGCACAGATTGCTAATAAAGGTGCAATGTGTTCGCTGTGATTTTAGCACCACCGGCCAATTTGAGCTTATCTCAGATTGGTGATTGAGCCGATGTGCGTGTCAGTGTGTGTGCATTTGTTTATGATTGTGTTTTGGCACGCATTAGTTGAGGGATGATGATGATTTAATTCATTTAGTGTATGTGTGTGTTTGAGAATCAGTGTGAGCACAGGGATGGATGTGTGTGTGTGTGTGTGTGTGTGTGTGTGTGTGTGGAAGAGACAGAAAGTGAAAAGGAGAGAAAGAGTCTTGTCACCAGCGATGAGACATCCAGCATGCCATCATGGTTATCCTGGTGGCCATCTGAGCTCTCCAGTAGGCGAGGGATAGATTGAGTGCAGTATCAAGAGCCAGACTGCAGGGAGAGGTGGAGAAAGGAGGAGATGGAGGGCAAACAGTCATCAGCTCGAGCAGCCAGTTAGTCTGTCGCAGTGGATTTTAAAGGCCAGCCTCTCCCCAGACAAGTGCAGGGTTTCTCGATTCTTCTCTTTTTGTTTGTTTGTTTGTGGCAGCCATGCACTGGGAAGGGAACGGACTGAAAAAAAATCCAATTCCATCACTCCTTCCGGCTCTCAATTTTACTTCATCCACTCTCCCTCTCAATCAATGTGTACTCTCCTTGTATATACACCAGGGCCCGCTGTCTAAATGTTACCACGAGGAGCCCTGATGCTCACTGCATACGCAGCTCTGCATCATCCTCAACACCTCCTCTCTTACTCTCCCTCTTGTTGCTGTTTTCCAAGTATCTCACTTAAAGCTTAGCCTATTGCTTTTAACATTGGTTCCTCAAGTCTGTGAATTACCTGTCAGCCATGTCTTCTTGGTCATTTAGGAGGAGAAAGAGAAAGAGCATAGTGGGTGGTATGTTACACCCCAGCGGATTGCTCAATTGCCAAGGGGCTCATTGATGGGGAACAAATCGCTCTGGCTCCTTGAAGATCTGATGTCTGTAAGGATGCTAGCTGGCTAGATTACGCTGCCAGTGCTGTGTAAGAAGTCAGCAGTGTTGACCTTAATTGAAAAATGAATGACCCCGATGAACTTAAGGGAGGCCTCTTTATCAAATTGCTATTGATACACAGTGAAGATAATTAAATAAACAGCACCTGCAATGCCTGCAGGGTAATATAGCAAAACTTTGCTAAACTGTTTCTGACTGATTCACAAACTCGACAGCTTCCGATTGTTTTTCCCATTTCAACAGTAGTTGGTATCGACAGCCATGGCAAGAGTTTAGAGGATTAGTTGGGTTTGTACATGTGGAAATAGATAATCTCCTTTAGATCTGACCTATCGGCCGCACTCTGCTAACTCTATTGGGCTTTATAATGCCAAGCATATGTTTTTGCAGTTGCTGGATTCAGCCTAGCTCACATTTTCTTTCGTGGCTTGGAGATGTGGAAGTAATTCAATGAGGAGTGCATGCAAGAGGCAGATGTAGCTGTTAGGAGAGACCAGCTATTTACATCTGCAGCAGTGCTGCTGCGTGGATGCCCCAAACACCAGGACATGGTGGATGTACAGGGGACATTTAACAGTGACAGTGCTGTATGTTTCTGTTGACAGCGCAAAGGAATAAATTGGGATTCAGACTCACAAATGTTTGTAGCTCCTGGAAGTACTTGTGTATTTTTACTTGTCTTTCCAGTGACCTATATGTAGACTAATGTTGTGCCATTGTCCCAGCCAGGGAAGAAAACACCTCCTGGACAAAAGATATTTTTGTATATATAGATAAATATGTAACTCTCCCTTGGCAAAGGACAAACTCACTAAGGAGCTGGATATAACCAAGCATGTCCTCTCATGCTGTTACTACAGTTAACATTACCACTGGCTGGTTTTTCAGATATGAGTATTTTGAAATGGCCCTGCAGGACATGTCCATTTAGCCCCTCAGTCAAACCGCTTGCTGACAGAACCTCACTTATATGTTGCACTGGTTAACCCAGAAAGACACTGCAGGTATGTATTGAAAATTGACAAGAGCAGAGCTAGTTAGCTGTTAGCTTTTAGCTCCAGGGAACAGAAGAGTAAGTTACATCAGTGTGTGTCAGTAACGAAGCTAAGCACACTTCAAGACTGAGCGTTTCTGTGCAGAGGTTCAGAGGTAGTTTAATCCAAAAACACAAGTTTACAGTAAAAAAATGTACTGAAGTACTTAAATTGAGTGCAGTTTAGACGTAAGTTTTGAATTACAGACAATTTAGAGACTTAACTAACCAGATACAGGCAGTGACCAAGTGGTGGAATAATAACTTCAGGGATACAAAGACTTAAGCGCAAAGACTGAGACAACGGAGACTCAGACAGGGAATATTGCTCAATTTCTGTATCACTAGTTTCTGGGTCAGTTTTTTCCCCATAGTTTCGAATATTAACAGTTTACAGGTAACGTTTCTGGCTTGTTTTAAACCCTTTTCTTTGAATTGAGCCAAAAAAAAGAAAGACAAAAAAAAAATTTACATGTGTATTTCAGTCAGGACCACTTGAGTTAAAGAAAACGTCATTATAATTGCAGGAAGATATAATTGGCAGTGTGGCTCTGCTCTGGGAGCAGCAGCAAATGACCCCCTGGGCGTAGAGCAGAGCAACAATCAATGACGACAGAAAAGATATTGATAACTTGGAACAACCTGCAAAGGAGGAGCAGGGGAGGAGGTGGGTTGCAAAGCGGCATGCAGAGAAAGCAGCAAACGTAGGCAGGCTAAATCAGTTAAAATAGGGTGTCAAATTATTTACATAGAAAGGAATTTGGTCAGCTGACATGGGCTGGTCTGACATTGACATCAGCTGATGTGGGATTGCCCCACATTAACCAGCTCACGTCAGCTGATGGAGCTGGAATCGTGGGCTGAGCTTGACTATGTGACCTGCCAGGACCACTATGGTCCGTTTTATAAACAAACTAAAGGTGTTTTTATTATGCCACTAATATCTGACAACTATAGATGATAATAAATAATAGAAAAACTACATTTTATTTGGTATTCAGGGTTGACTGATACTACCATTATTACCCTTATGAGATGAACAGATAAATATTATATTATGCATGTATTCCAGTGAAGCATTATGAGTAAAATCTACTGACTAAACTAAAAATGAATTCTAAAACAAATTAAGCCGGGGAAAGATTCTGTTTATCAGTTGGAGAGAAGTGCTATTGTTACCACACACTTGATGTCACACATAGCTGTAATATATACACAAAAGACATCACATTATCGTAAAAGAGGAAGACAAGGCGACAACGTTTACACATCCAGTCTTAACCTGTAAAGACACGTTTTCTGCAGTGGGATCCTTGAGGATTTTGTTCTCAATAATTACCTGTGCTGTTGGCCTTGTCATGAATAAAAGCAGTGTGCGAAGAGCAGATTGCTTCTGACATTAGATCAGATCCCCCCCCCACCCCACCCCCCGTCTCTCTCTGTTGTTCGCTCACTCACATACTTCGAGGCATGTGTGTGCAGTGTTGGGCCTCAGGTTGCTGATTTGGGTGCAGTAATTTGCCATTAGATGGGGGACAGGTGCAGCTGCCTCTGTTTGCAGCGCTAACAAGGCATTTCATCATGGTTAGCTCCAGCCTGGTGCTCTGATCAGCTCTTGTTCTTGTCACAGTATCACGTGTGCACACACAAATGCACATAGAGATACACATGCATGTGTGTAATGCACATTCTGGTGGTATTTCACATGTGGTGCTTGTTAGAATGGGGGTTTGGGTTCAGAAAGCCACATGTAAGTGAGGGACAGACTAACTACGCTGCATTGTGGCTGGTCGAGTGTTGAAGGGGTCACTTTGCCTCAAAAAACACTCAGAATTTTAGTTGATTGTCCTCTAGTGTTTGGGTTCAATGGATAAATCAGTAATGGTGTAAGCTTAAAAAATTGCACCTGAAAATGTTGAAAAAAATATGAAAGTATTTTTGTTAATAGACTGCAGAGTTTGGCAACATAATGTACTTGTAACTCTGGTATTCTTAAATGTTAGGCTTCCATTAGTTCTCAGTTCTCAAAAAGTTACAGCTCAATATTTTCACAGTCCCGAAAATGAACTAGCTCACTTTCATTTCTTGTATTTATTAAACAGAGCTGGAAAAACATTGAGGCTGTTGGCTCGTGGTCTTATTATGATTTATTTTGATCATCATTCACTCGTAGATATTTTCCGAGACTGGTTGGATGCCTTAGCTTGATGTATCCTTTTAAATTTGTTATGAATGTGACTGACTTCCTGACTCCTTTTTTTCCTTACCAGCCAGCGAGCAAAGTTTGCATGAAAAATTCACATTTTTCTCTGTTGAAATCTGTACTGATTTGTTCTTAAAACTACGTCAAATATTCAAATGAACTAATTAACTTTATCAGAAGGGGTAGCTGCATCTAAATTGCTAGTTACAGTTGGCGTGCTGGGTGTCATGAAACAGAATATGAGAGCTTGGTGAACTCTTGCAGGAGATGTTAACCACAGTCAGAAAAAAAATGATCATGCTCTATAAAAGCACTCTTTCACAGACAACACGGTTCCTCGTAATGTAACTGCATTCTTTTTGGTTCAGTCTGAGGAGTGTTTTTATAAAGCCTTTCTGATGAAAAGCCGTTAAACTTGTTGAATACGTTGCCTTAAACTTTAATGAAAAGCTTGTTTTTATCCTCTACACTGACTTATTATTGCTGTAATATGCTTTGAAGTTATTCTCAGAAAAAGGGCAAATGAATGCATGCTGACCTTTTAAAGATATGCTGTTTTTCAAGAGGTTACAGAATTTTGATTAAAACTATATAATGGATGCAAATGATCCCATAGAACAGTAGATAATGAGTAAAAAATGTATTTATTTCTGACATCCAGGGCAGCCGTTGCCTCACTTTTAGCCTAATTGAGTATGATTTACCACTAGCACAATACCAGCAGGCTAATGTCATCAAGTACTGATATACAATATGGATGAATCTCAGTAGCTTTGTGTAAAGGTCAGAGTGAAAGGAAGGTAATGGAGACAACATATTGAGGAGCATCTGAAATAAACTCCTTTGCACGGCTGTCCCATCAGTAATATCTTCTAAATGGTAAACGTGGAGAGGCAAACTCACTGCACTGAAATGTCAAACTGTGGAGGAGACATTTTGCGAAAATTAAAACAGTAATATAGCCCACATGATGTGCCAAGAATCAAAAATCCAGTCTCTGAAGTAAAATCCAGTCAGATTCCGGTGATACATCAGGATATCACGCTGTGGTTAATTCTCTGTGTATGGATCCTCAACATTAGACGGGGATGTATGCCTCCCCTGAGTTTCCGCTTACAGATTCTTTTTTCATCAGAACTCATCCCACCAACTCTCTCTCTCGCTCTCTCTCTCTCTCTCTCTCTCTCTTACACACACACATACACACACACACACATGCACTCACCTTCCTTGGCTGTTTCCCAAGGCGGTCAAACAGATTACTACGGGCGTTAACCCCATCGATCTGCTCCAAATGGCCTCCAAATGCCAGGAATTAGATTTCAGACTGTGGAAGAGGGAAATAAAGTACTGTAGTATTTCTTGGTGCTTGACTTGGGAGTTAAGTGCTGCTGCGCCTTCCTTATTGTACCAGTTATTCCTCAGAACTTATTTGTGTTTTTCAGGAATGATATATTTGTCTCCCTTACCTTGTTTAGAGCATATTTCTGGGAAAAAATCGGGATGTGAAACACAGCCTGTACGTTAAGCCTCTCAGAGACTGCTTCCTTAAGAAAGACAAAAACATCTCAATACTGTTAAATAAGGATATGCAAGAGTAAAGAGGGAAAGAAACTCATAAACAGGAAACAGAGAAAGAGAGAGTGTGGCTTGTGTTCTGGAAAAAAGCCAACAAAATATATAAAGAGTTGATGCTCAATAAAACATAGCCTTAGTTTTCATATTAAAATGTATTTCTGACATAGTTGATGGACTGGAGGAAAATCTAGAGGGCAATGTGCAGCCACTGAGCATCACAGAGAGCCACAGAATCAATGTCACAGTCATGAATTCCTCCATTGTGGGTTTATAATGGAGGCCAGGTTTATAACGCTGGTTGACTTGGCTTTAGTGCACGCTTAATGTCAGGCTGATACCTCCTCACTCATGTCTCTCTCTCTCCTGTAGAACTGCTTGTTTCTCCCCCCACTACGTCCATGTCTCTTTACCCTTTGTCTCCCATTATATTCAGCCTCGTCCATCCTGCTTTGTCTATCTGTCATTATCCCTTACAGAGTCACCATAGCTGAATAAGTATTGATTAATGTCTGAGTGGTTGTGCTACCTAATGAGAAGCTAAATATAAGCATCGCTACACAGGGCCCTGCCGCGGCCTCCTCCCTCATCTAGTGCACAAATTGCGGACAGTTACACCGTTGGCATGACAACACAGCGGTCAAGCCTCTGTGAGCAGTCGTAACAGATAGTGTGTGTGTGCCTGGCAAAAGTAGGAGAGGATGAATGAAGCGTGGAGGGACGAGCAGATAACGAGAGAAAAGAATAGGAGGTAGTTTTCCTCAGAGCTGCTTTGCTTTCTGTCGTTGTCTTCCTTCTTTTGTGAAAAAGCTGGAGGTTCTAATTTTGGTGATTTTAATTACTGTGATTCAGTCAAGCAATTCCATAATTATCTGAGAAAATCACAAATATAGTTAGAGCTGACGCAATTAGTTGATGAATTGATTAGATGACCGAGAGAAAAATAATTGGCAATTATTTTGATAATCAATGAATTTGTTTGTCATTCATCAAACAAAAATGCCACATGTTGTTTAGTCCCAGCAGATTTCCTGCTTTTCTTGTCTTATATGAGGCTGCAGCTAATGATTGTTGCAATAGTTTTTCATCTGACAATTATTTTCACGATTAATTGTTTTGTCTAATAAAATGCTCGTCTAATTTTCCAAGTGCTCGAAGCGACCTCTTCAAATTATTTATTTAGTCAAATTAAAAGCCAAAACTTTCCATTTTAAATCATAAATGACAAAAAAGCAAACCAGCAAATGTTTGACATTTTTGCTTGAAAAATGTCTGAAACGGTTGATTGATCATCTAATTATGGCGTTTGGTGCATAGAATGATAGGTGATAAAACAAGCAGTGATGCTGATGCAGAGAAGCGGCGACATAGGGGCCGAACCAGTTATGGGAACTTTTTGAGAGGAACTGTCCGCTGAGGAGTTCCTGGGGAACTAAACCCCTTTAAAGGCTTTTTTATCTGTTGACACTTAGGAACCTCCTACGTAAGCTACGTAAACTGGCCAGCAGTTGGTATTCTAATGCCACTCCTATGTGACTTACAATGTAACTTTACAACAACAACAAATGAGAACTAACTTTGCTGCATTACCGCTCCAATATGTGGTGATAACCATGCCGTGATGCCTTGAAACTCGTAGTGAATGCCATTAAATCTCAGAGAAGATACAAAAACAAAACAACAGTGAGCTTGTTGGGAGCTCTGGTTCGTAGTTTATGTTGTCTTGTTAATACAGCTGACAGGTTTTTAAACCGGCGGTTGCAGATGCTGGCTCCTGAGTTAAACCAATCAACATGGACTTACTTCACCATATTTCTCATGTGTCTACTCAGGAGTTGGGGCTAAAAAAGTTCCTGAGAACGTAGTTCTAAGAACTGTAATAGTTCATGGTTCCTTCAGTGTGGATGGAATAAAGCGGGAGGTTCTTAGAACTTAGTTCGTAGAACTATGAAATGATTCCTGCGGTGTGAAAACACCCATAGACAAAGCAAAGGGAAGGATGAGACCTTTTTGCAGTTTAAACAGATCGCCAAATCGGAAAAGAGTGTTTGATAGATGATTGTTGAGAGTGGGCATGTCATTTTATACAGCAGTGCAACTCATGTTTGACTGCCAGACCTTGCTTGCAGGCAGTGCTCCATTTTTACTATTAATGATTTTTATTTTCAGGTGATAATACATAAATAGAAACATAATTGTGAACATTTTATTCTGTTTCTGCCAATTAATTCCTAAATCCTGCACACTGGACCTGTAAGGTTTTGCCAGGGTCAAGGTTTATCACATCCAAAAACATAAAAACACCTGGTCAGACAGTGTGATAACAGCCCCCAGATGTTAGCTTAAAATGGCTCACACATGCACATATGCACACACGAAGACCATCTGCTGTTGGGTTTAAAATGCTGTGAAACACTTTTATCTGCTGCAGAGGTAGTAAGGAGCATAACCGTTCTTAACCACCTACACTTCATTATCACTCTCCATAATAAATCAGCTTTAACCTGTGGTATCGCCAAGCTCTGTTGTATTCACATTGACAAGTTTGGTAGCCCACATTTCTCCGCTGTTGCATGGTAACCAATTGAAAGTTGCATTCCTACCAGCCCACCTTGTTATGGCCAGCTGGAGAGAAATGAATGATAAGAGTATGCAAATGGAATATCTTCCTTAATAGCCTGCTGTTTCATTCAGCTGTGTGGCCAGGATAAGGAATCCCCACTGTGTCTAATCACACCTTCTCTCTCTCAATTCACCTGAAGCGTGTCCGCAATTTAGTCTGTTTTTGACAGTTATTACAGCATGCATTGTTCTCTGAATGTATGTGCACAGGGGGAAACTGTTTTTACCAGCAGTTGGTCTTCAACTTCAACCTGCAATGCCTGGAGATGGCTGTGGCAGCTCTTGTGTGTTATTCAGCAAATACATTTAGGGCTCTGACACTATCGTCCTCCTCTCAAAACAATCAAGAAGAGAAGGACACAAGGCGTAAACATGTGTCAACCCTGCAGGCACGACACCTGCCATGCTCTGCAAAAGTTACCGACAGATCACATACACTCCTACGTGTCCGCAGTCTCATTCCTCCACATTCGATTTTCAGTTTTTTCAATCTGCGCTGCTGAGGGCCGACGACGCTGCCGTTCGGCGGGAAATCTCATTCAGTTGCCGGCTGATGGCTAACAAGGTCAAATAACTCTCCAGATGAGATGGACTGTGTCAGAAGGCGCCAATACACACACACACACGCACACACACACACACACACCACCTACCATTCAGGCAGTCAGTCCATCTATCTGTAAGCTGCACACAGGAACACATCCTGAATTGAGTGACAATAATAGAAGACTGAGGGGGGAAGTGTTTACTGCTGATAGGAATATCATTACAAACTGTGGAAATCGGGGAATCACACCAAAACCAGTTAGCCTACTCATGTAGCAATCAATAGGAACCTACACAGTTTTTTTTTCTTCTCTTCTCTTCTCTCATTTCATTTTCTCTTTCCCCTTTCGCACACTCTTTCGATCTGGTTGCCATAGTGATGTGAAATGGCTGCATTCTGCAGCACTGGATCAGAGCGGGGGCCTGCTCCTGCAGCCTGTGAGATACATTGTTTTGCATGAGGGTTTCAAAGCACGCACACAAAAGGCTGCAATTACTGTGTGTCGGCACGTGCCACAGCGATCAGAGAGAGTAACAAGTTAAATGTTATCTAAATGTCACATCGTTTTTCATAGAGTGTACATTACAGTGAACCAGTGAGAACGCAGCGCAATATCACAGTATATCAAAATATGATGGCACCAATAGCATAGAAGTTTTTCTTGTATAGTTGATAATTAACTTATATTGAATACTTCATATTCAGGTAGCTTATTATTTTGATATAAATGAATGAAAAAAATCTATATTGCATGTAGTTAAGAGCAAGTTTTAGAGTATAGAAAGAAAGGCTGCACTCTTTAAAAAAAAATTGCAATGATTTGGACTGCTACTGATATTGCGTTATATTTCGATTTTAGAGGAGAAATCATTTACATCATTATTTTCTTTTTTTTCTAATTGAAAAACATTAAAATGATTATGGTGTGATTTTTGCAGAGATCTGTACCAAACAAAGATGTTTTCTGAAGTCTGAAAAATGATGATGAAATGTAGGCCATTAGTGTTGAATTAAATGTTTGAATTTGAATTAAAATGGTATTTTGAAACACGCATTTCTCTTTTAACAAATACTGCGCCTGCCAGCGATTTTAAAAATTGCAGATTATTGATTAAATTTTGATTAATTTTGCAGCTCTAAAGCTAAGTATGTATGTTTAGGTTTGGGACTTAGATTCAACATTCAGTTTCTTCTCTTGAGTGATAGCTACGTGGTAGCTAAATAAATTTACCTTACCTTTTTATGTATATCCTTGAATCTTAAATATAACAAGTTTCTACCTTATTTACACCTCCTCGCTCCCTGTTCATACAACACAATCTAATTAAAATGTCTCTCTCTTTCTCTCTTTTCCTTGTGTCTCTGTGTCTGCCTACCCTCCCTTTGTCCCCACCCCCTTCTTCCCCTCCCTCTGTTTCCTCAGTGTGACAACGCCAAGGGGCTGAGAGCCTTCTTTGATGCCATATGCTACGGTCCCAAACACCTGATGATCTTTGGTGGCGTCTGCCCATCTGTGACCTCCATCATCGCAGAGTCCTTAGAAGGCTGGAATCTGGTGCAGGTAGAGTTTTGCTCTGCATATATCATTGAGTGTGTGGTACGGTCTGTATGCAGATTATTTGTGATACTTCGATGTTGTTGTCTCAAGTCCATTAGTAGATAGAATAGGGTTAAATAAACATTGCATCACTATCGGAAAACCGGATTTTTCTACCATATTGAGTTTTGAGCAAATTTTTTATCCCTTTAAACTGAAGTGTGCAGTCAGGTCCTGGGCTGTCACAGGGGTCCTAACTCATGGCTTAATTCCTCATTAACCTTGCCAGTGTGAATATCTAATTGGCGTTGCACTAGTCCGTAGAATCCTCCTTAGTTTTTCAATCAGAGACAAAGTAGTTTAAAACCGTTGTACACCTCAACAGATGTAATCAGTTTTCAAAATTTGAGCGAAACTTCTTATAAGAAAAGTATATCATAAAAATATAAAATCAACTGGGGGCGTGTCCTCACAGTGACATGCTGTTTCATGTGGCAGACATGGTCACTGAAAATATGTTTTGTCATTTGTATGAGCTAAATCAGTCCAGTCCACATGCAGTCCATAATAAGACATTTACGTAATAGATTTTACCATTCAATTACACTCTTTCTTGCTAAATGGCATTCGCTGTCATTAACGTTGTGCAGCTTTCTGATTGCTCACTTCAGGCATGAAACAGAAGTCATTTTTGCATTGGCTAAACTTTTGACCTCCTGAGTCATTGCTTACAGTTTCTATGACTGGTTACTGTACTGCGGCACCAAAGAAGAAAAATGCCTCCCTCCAAAGAATACATTCCATTTGCCGCGAACCCGACAAAGGTTTTTGGGCAAAGATAAGAAAAAGAGTGTAGCTTGTGCTTGGACGAGATAGCATAATTCAAGAGGCTGCGTTTTGAATTGAATGTCACATTACGTGGCACATTTTTTCTGCTTGCAATTACTTTGATTCTGCTGCTTTTTATGTTCCCTTTTTGCTGGCTGTCTTGTCAGGGTCACTCAAGATTGAAAAGATCGGCAGGATAAGGAAATGAAAGGACGAGCAGGTTTTTTTTTTTTTTGTTTCTCTGCTCACTTTCAGTGGTGATGATCTCACTCTAGAAAAAAAGAGGTTCAAGTTGAAATGTAAGTGCTCCTAAGTATTTGCCTGTGTGGTTTGCATGTGTGTGTACTCCCCTCTCTGCTTATTGGCTTGTTTGACTGTGATTACCTGTGAGAAGTGCAGTAGCAATCTCCTGCTTTGCAGAACACTTTGCCTGGTACAGTGTGTTCCCCAGAACACTTTCACAACCAGAGTCTTTTCGTTAATAATACTCAGACCGACACCAACAAATTCTTGCCAGTATGAGCCCAAACACACATTGTGATACTCTCTGAATACCAGACAGACATCAATTGAGGAGAAAATGTGAGGTGAATCTCTGAGAAAACACCTGGTATACTTGTGTCTAAAGGAGATGCCTTAAGAAAACACTTACATTCATTTCCAAGGGGAACAGTCGTTGCTGTTGCCACAAGCAACTGGTGCATCGCAGAGGTGTAGATGTGGGACACTCCAAGGGTATTTTCCAACCAGTTAGCTGTCCAGTACTATGCTCAAATCTGCCATTACTTGTGTGTGCACTTGTTTATTGGTAAGTGTAAGTGCGAATATGTGCATGTGTTTTATATTTATGGTGTGTTACAATATCAGAAGCTTAGGTTATTTGTTTTCTGAGATGCAAGATGTCTTTACAGACCCGAGCTACATTCACAGCAGAGAATGACTCACCAAGCAACTATAATGTGCGCTGGAAATCTGCAGAAAGACTCATCAGTGGATGTAAACAACACACCAGATAGCTTTTGATTGTTCCATGGAGCATGAATGCAGCATAAGGCGGAACCTTTCTGTTTGGTCGTTTCTCACGCTTGCTGGCGAGATTGTCGGCCTGAGTCTGTTGAATTCCTCTTCATGTTGTGTGTTTGTCATTAACTTACGTATGTGAATCTGTACATAAATCATGTATGTGTAATGTTTGTATGTGATGTATGCCTGAGTTTTTCTATGAGACAAGACAACTCTACGTAAAAGCAGATGTGGTGACAGTGTTTCCTACGGAATGATGGCGTCACTGTGGTCGGGGGAAGGTCGCTTGTATTCATGCACATGGACATGCACAATGCTCATGAGTGTGTCCTGCTTACAGACACTGTTCTGCGCGCTTATATTTTGCTCTCAAGCTTGACTTTTATGTGTATAGACCATTTGAACGCCATACTATCTATTGTTGTTAAATTTAGTCGTGGTTGTGAAAGAGACAGCTAGAACATCAAAATGTGCAGCTTCAAAAATAGAAAATCAGTATTTCAAGGGCACCGCTGATACTGTGCCGGGCGGCCACAGATACGTGAACTTAAGTGAAACACTGGGTTTAAAGACGTTGGCCATTTCTCTAGAATGGAATAATGTTTTTTGAAGGAGGCACTGGAAAAAAAGGTAATGTAGTGGGAAAGCATTTCCTGAACCAATAAGGAAGAGAGACAGTGAAAAAGAGATGACTGAGACTTTGGAATTCTCCACCTTCCACGTCGTTTAGTGGCAATCTGTTTTTAAAACTGTGAATTCTGTCACCCTGCATATTTATTGCCCAGCCCTGGCACCCTGACTGCAAGACTTGAGTTGGTGTGGAAGGAAATAGAGATTTTTTTTTTTCATGGTGATTTCATGGGCCAGGCTCAACAAACTCATCATTTCCACATCAAAACAGGGATCTGGCTGATACTATCTACAGTAGAGAAAGCTGAGAGAACAAGCACTCCTGGAAAAAGCTTAATCATAAGCCCATAAAAATAGCTTTCAATCAGTGTTGATGCCTAATGAAGTCTGCTTTGAAAGGCTCAACAAAAATAACCTCCCACTGCATACATGTTCATTACGATCTATGCTCGCACTTTAATGCATATGCTCATACTTGCAGAAGAACAGGTTAAAGCATCTGTGCCATCTTTATTTACCAAAAGCAAATAGCCGTACATTTTTAGTACTAGCAGGTGGAATAATGCCTTAAACAGAACACAAACATATACTGAAATGTCCCTACTTAGTTAGGAGATGATACAATGATGTAAATTTAAGGAATCACAGAGCTACTTGCAACACTATCATAATGCTGCATAAGACAATGATGTTATCACGATACAGCTATTCTGCGACGTGATACATTGCGAGACAATCATCATAATTATTTACGATACATCAAGATGTCAAGGCAAAAGGCAGGAGTTATGTTTTTGATCTCTTCATTGTGATGTCAGTTTCACAGAATTCAACAACTGAGATGAAACATTGTGCAAAAAAGTGCAGAGAGTCTTAGTGCCTCTTTAGCACAGACACACATTGACTGCAACTTGTTCACATGCTGCATTATTTCAGTGTGTAGCGGACGCTGAAAATATTTATTATGTCTTATAGTAGTGACTCCGAGATCAAAATTAACAGGAGAGTCTGTTAGCAGTGCATGCATGTTTTCGCAAAAATACTGATAGGCCTATTTGGTCCCAAATATCACAATGTATTGCAAGAGGAAGGAATTTAATATTTTCTAATATTACTATTTTGTCTAAGCCTAATGCAGACACTGATTATAATGATTGTGAAGCTGGAGAAAAGAAGGCAGAAAGAAAAAGGAAAATTGGGAGGCTGCACCATCTCTATTCTAGGCTGCGATATTGTTTGACAGACTGCTTCAACCTTCAAGGTGAAGGTCAAGTGAACAAGTGAGACAGTCATTAGTTTAACTTTTCTAGCCTTACTAGCTTGTCTGCTTGGGTAGAAGAAGGCAAAACTCTGTACAGCAAATGAAAAAATGTAGTAAATCCTGTTTAACAGTCTGCCTCATTTCTGTATTTTTTCCTCTGTTTAATGTTAGACAAAGTGATTAATGCGAACAATAAAAAAAAAAAGAAAGAAAGAAAGACACACTTTAAGATGTCTTCAGTGTTAGTTATTTTCTGATTCAGCTCTCACAGTGTATCACAGAATTTTTCCTCAGATTCTTCAACGTGTGGCTCTGCCAATGAAACACCTCCACCATTTCTGCTTAGAAATATCACATAATTTAGGGTGATGCCCGGTTCCAATATGATGATAGAAAGCAACTGTCATTTTTTAAACAATCATTTCCTACCAAGAGTGTCCATTGTTAAAAATTTTAATTAAACCTCAAAACAATTTCGTCAGACCCCAAAGCCTGTGCGGTCTATACAATAACCAGTAACTTGCAGTGAGGTCCTTGGCTGGGTAGGCAGCATCAGCCGGAGCACACAAAAATATATAGAAGCTTGATACTAAAACCACTGCAAAGTCAAACAAGTAGTCTGTGTAGAAAATGTAGCTATTGATGTAGGCGGATTATGGCTCATACACAATTACTGCCTATTACTGGAAGAACTAAGAACAGTAGGTGATTTGTTATTTTTTTACAAGGGGGATGGTCAAGTGTAAGGCTAGTGCTATTAGCGTGCAGTAGTCTGATGCTTGGTCAAGTCTGTCCATTTTGTATTAAAAGCAGGACTGCTGAGTGGACATAAAAAATTTGATTGGCTGAGTAGCGCCACATGGGGTGCTAACAGGAATGTTGCACCAGCTAGAAGCAGAGAAGAGTTTTTTTTGTCAGTGTTGCCAATTGAAGACAGCATGAGAACAGACTGAGCACATGCGAACATTTGAAACCGTTTGCGTTTATTCACAAGGCAGAGAGAAGCAGAGGCAGAGTCTGCCTCAGCCGCCTGTATTCACACGTGCCATCTTTGTTAGCAGGCTCTCCTGAACGGAGGCATTCATTATACTGTTAAAACAACTAGTTTCACACTTGTATATTTATATTTTTACAACAATAAAACAGCCATCATAACAAAATTAAGGTAAAAAATATATGTTTTTATTTTGATATTTCTTTTCTCTCAGCAGCCAAGGTTAGGTACTGCCCACTCTGCCTCACTAACACTGACAATAACCTTTTAATAAGAGTGATCAGTTGTGTGCACAGATGGCGTGTCATGGTGATCCGTACTCCGGCAGCACATTGTTAATCTCTGTATGTAAGGACTGACCTGTTTGTGACACTTACTGATTCCGACTGGTGTCGTGCTGTAATGCTTTAGAAGTGGCTTTCTTGCTGACTGCCTTGCCTGAGCAGCTCTGTACTCGCAGTCCCATTTTTGTAATGCAGTACTATACATGTGCTCAAATGACTGTCCAAACAAATTAAAATGGTGGATAAGAATGCTACCAGGGCCAATGGACAGATGGCGAGGGGCGGATTTAGGGAGTGATGGAGGAATAGACAGGCAGTAGAAGACATAGACTGTAATAGCATAAAATTGAAATTCAAAGAAACAGGGCAAGACGCAGCTGTGTTTATGAGCTGCCATCAGCCACAAACGCCACTGATTGCTGTGTTTTTATTCTGCAAAACAATGAATGTTGAAGGCATCCTCTTGGCAGCCATCTTGGTCTGTGATTAATATTGTGTTCTCCTCACCATGATGTCATATAATTCCAGAAGCATTTGGCGAGCTTTTTAAATACTCGCTGGCACAGGTATCTGTACCCGATCAACATCTCTTTACCCTTTTTTCTTAACTTGTGGGAGGTCCTTTTTCCTCTCCACAACTCTGGTGTCTACTTTCTGTAAATGGCTCATTGAGTGCCAGGAAATAGCCTCAACCCACTCTCTCGCCAGTTGCTGGCCCCTTCTCGCTCACCAATTAGGCCTATCAGTGGTGGCACTGTTCATTTTCAGCCATGTCGAGTTTGTAATGAAAAATTATGCTTCCTGATCATTTTGCCTCTTGTAATTTGGAAGAGAAGAAGACGACAAGAGAACATTGTTCCTACAAAAGTGATCATTTGTAGGAGTGAACTTCCTTTGTACAGAGGAGGTCTTTTGTGTTACTTCACTAATTTTTCCAGCTGTTAAACAGGGCTGGGAGAAGCAAATATCTAGTTTTCACCTTCAGTTTGTAAGGGAAAAGGAGTAATTGCGACTTTTAGAGATTTTATTGTTGCATTTTTTTAAATGCATTAAAGTTTCTGAGCTCCTTTGTTTCCTTCTTTCTTTTTGTACTTTGAATACTTCCATGAGTCCTTTGCCTCAACGTAAAGCTTGCAAAACTTGAGCACCAGCCTCAATTCATTCATCTTCTGTGGACACTGAATAATGAAGTCGATGTAGGAGGAGGAAAAAGTGAATGTGCCTTCTCAAAGTATTATGGTCAAGACCTGAACATAGAGCTAATATTTACTTGTGTATGAAGGCCATTTTTCTTCTTTGTCCTGTATTGATCGAAGATGCTTCATTAAACCAGGCAATTTAGGGACAGCAAAGTTGCATCCCTGCCTCCTTCCAGTGCAGCATCCACTCTTTTGTTTGAAGCCTTCACCAACTCTTTGGGGGTCTTCTTTTTCTACCCATTTTCTTTCTCTCACTCTCCCTGAGTGCTACACTGGATGCTTCAATAAAACATGTGATGCCTAGCACTGCAGTATTCAGCCTCACTTACGTCAAATCCTCCTGTGTACCATATCAATATTTCATGACTCTCAAAGTTTAGGCCAAAATTTCAGAGTGCAGGGGCAAGGATGTTGTGAGCATCACAATAGATCATCATAAATCAACATTATGAGTGAAGCTGAGGCTTGGCTCTTTGCGCTATGCGAGTGTGTGCGGGTTTTGTTTAGAAGACTCCTAAATCTTTCATATTCATATTCATTTGTATGTGTGTTTATATATTTATGAAGTCCTATGGATTATTCTGACCCCTGTCCTCTCTCTCTCTGTCTGCGTCTCTCTCTGTAAGTGTGACTCAGGACAGGACTGGAGGGAAAAAGACATGATGCTTAAGAGAGGCAATTAGACCTGATTTTCATACTGTCTCACAGCTTCTCGGCAAGACTCAAGGGAACAGGAAACCAAACCAGTCTATCTCTGGATTAATGTTATTTCACAATCTCTTTGCATTTGATGTCAGTGTTGCTTTTTAATGGGCAAACTTGATTCTGTCAAGTTTCTCATGTTCGTGGCGCTACCATTTGGAAAGCGAGTGGGAGGACGACTCAACATTTTTTTTTATGGGTTGTAAATTACATTACAGATTTCTGGTACAGGCTGCTGATGAAGTTAAACAAGGCCAATGTTGACATTTAAAGCAAAGCTAATTCTCAGACAAACGAGCCTGCTCTGTGCATGTAAGAATGGGAAGACTTGCTCTTAATCACAATGTTTTCTCATTGAGTTTGCCACGATTTCTTTCTCTTATCACTGAAGGCAAAAAAGAAGCAAAAATAGACAGAGAGAAATATTAATTACGTGCTATACTGTGCATTAATCAGACCTCTTTGGTCATGAATGCAGCAGTGTGCACTGCAGAGCTGAGCTCACGCATGCTGTTGTACCTATTCTCCCCACCGAATGTGCGCCAGTTGACAGGAAACACAGTAATTAGCTAATTAGCAACGTTTGTGGAATACAAGCCATTTACGGGTTGCAACTGATGGTGTCACATATTGAATAAACATGCTAGTTCAGAGGCACTCAATAAGAACAAGAGCTTTGACGGAACATCTTTCTGTTCCTCTTCTTCCAGAGGAAGTGGAAACTACAAATGGAAACAGCTTCTCGCTCTTTCTTTTTTAGCACTGACGCATCTCTTTGACACCAAGGTCTGTGAGACACATTCAAAAGGAATACGAGATGAAAACATGCTGAGTTCCACCCTTGCATTCGAGTACTATGGCTCCCCCAGTAGTTTTCTGAAGGAGGGCGAATAAAATGAAAATCAGTGTGTCATACTCGCAGCACTAATGATGGCGCTGCGAGTATGACACACCAACAATAAACAAACCACACACATTAATCAAGCTTCTTTTTTGATCTTTTAATGCAAGGACACCCATCTATGTTTTGTTTAGTTTTGTTTCATTATGTTTTTTGGGTTGTTCTCCCATTTCCTGCTTCTTTTTACTTTTCTCTCTGTTCTCTTTTTGGGTTTTCAGGCTTTGATATTTCTTATGTAGGTCATAGAGTCCATCCATGGCGCCTTGTAAAGCTAGCTGAAGTTTAAGTTTCTCGATGAAGCTTCAAACAAGAAAATCCTTAGATGAAATGCATTTGTTTTTTAATCTTTTTCTAAAATGTATTTAGTGTAATGGAGCTTGGATGCATGAAGACACTGACTCTCCTGTAAAAAAGAGGACAAAAATTATCCTCCTAATCAAACTAGTTTGCAATTTGACTTAGTTCCCCACAGCTATTTTCTTATTATAGAAGATTCAAAAAGGAACCATAAAAGAAAAGATGTATCAATCGATTGATCATCTCATCAATTAAAACTTAATGTAAGTGGCAACTTCTAAACAGATCTATTGCATTTCAGTGGGCTTTACAAGTGGCTGACAGATTGTAGGATGTTATGAAAGGAGCAGGAAAGTTTGTTCATGGGATTATGTGGAGAAAAAAGGAGGAAACATTGAGTACAACAGACATAAAAGCAGCAGGATGCTGTTGAATGATTTAGGAAGTCAGTTAACATTTCACTTGAAATACCAGAGAACTTTGCATATGAGAGAAGAAAAGGTGTGCCTGAGCACAAAGAAGAGTAAAACCAAAGTAAAACATATCAGAAATATTTGTAACATGTCACCATGTTTTGTTGAGTTTAACCTCAGAGACATGTTGTATTTATTTGCATCTAATGAGGTAAAAATATCCAGTAAAACTAAAAGACACAAGCAAAAATTTAAATATAGTTTAAAAATTGCAGCTCTTGTTGCACAAATTTCTTTTTTCTTCTTTCTTTTCCTGTTAATCATCTTAAGACCCCTCAGATTTATCTTTATCTGGGAGCCACCGGCTTAGATAATAATGCTGGATGATAATAAATAAACATAATAGTTCCAACCTTTGTTTTACAATTTCATTTTATATGATGGAGATTAATAGCTTGGCTGTAAAAAGAGGTTGTGAGGTGCAGTTAACCAAGTAGCTGCATCTTTGAAGTCGATCTTTTTAGTTGATTTTGTGTTTGAATGTCTGTGCATGACCTGCACAGACGATGAGACCTGAGTGAGTCAGTTTTTGTGTTCATGTCTGAATGATCTTAATCTAATCTACATCTCAGCACCATGTCACCAGTGAGCTTTTACTAAAACCCCAAAAGACCGGCTCTGCCTTGCCCAACTTCATCTCCTCCTCTTGTTTTTCCCCAGTTCAGGGACATTTTAGAATCTCAGGGTCGGGTACCTTATCGACCCAGAAAATCTTGTCGGAAACGGCTTCTGTGAGGCCGGCATTAGGAGGATCCTTTGAAATGATCTAAAAAACAAGGGCGGACTCGCTGAGCAATTGGACATCAAAGAAGGCCCGGCTCCATTACAAGCCATTAAAACCATAACTGCTGCTTGGAAAGAGTGAAGCTTAGAGGATCGATAAAGGGCAGTTTAACTGTCTGACACAGCTCACTAATATCTGAAACATCAACTCTTCTTCAGGGAAAGACAGCGGAAGAGAAAGAGAGAGAGAGAGGAGGACAAACTTGGAGGGTGAGAGAGAGGAAGTGAAAAGAGAGACAGACTCTTGAGGTCATTACAGAGTGCTTTCCATCCTTTCCCATGTTGCTTTTTGTCTTCCCTCTCCCACCCCTCCCAGTAGTACAATATACATGTACAGTAATGATACAAGCTTGTTTACACTTGCCCCTGTGGGTTATTTCAACCCCTACACACTCAACAAACACACTGACACACTGGCAAACTAAAAAAGAGAAAAGCATCATCCCCAAGCACCAGACCAAAACTGTTTTAACTTGAAAAAACAACAGTTTCTATACTTAGCGTACTCCTGATGGCTGTGTTTACCTTAATTAAACTAACTTCGCTTTGCTGAACTGTTGCATCTGTCTCAAAATTGATCAAAGTGTTTTGTTTGACAAACACCAAATCCAGGCAGAAAGACTCAAACGCTCCCTCCACCTCCTCACTTGATCCAATGCCTTTTTTCTCTTTGTCACTCTTTTCTTTCTCTTCTCTCCTCCCACACGATCCTCTTTCGCTTTATCGGGGCATCAGAATGCGGAAGCGTTAAGCCTCCTTGAGGTTGATACTGAGCTCCATGCTATTTTCATTCCCCATTGGTGCAGTCATTCAATACATCTCTTTTAGTCTGCGGCTGCAAATGGAATCCAGTGTGATAAGTGGTGATGAATGATAATGTCTCTCTAGCTTCAGGCAACATCAACTTAGTCTCTTAAGACATAATCACAAAAGAAAATGACATAAATAACAAAAGAAAATGGAAATTATGTCTTGTATAAGTCTATACATATGTGTATTTTTAGTATGTTTTTTCACGAGTCATTATTTCATAATGACACGGCAGGAACTGTAATTAATTTTCAGGGCAGGCTTTTGTTAATCTGCCCTTCAGGAATGATGCCCTCTCAAGGTTGCTTCAGAAATTCCAGTTATATTCTGACCTACAAGTTATGCAAGTATTTAATATCTTTGACTTATCACAGTGTAATGGGTCCTTGATGGCTGCACGATTATTAAAAAAAGGTGGGCTATTTAATTGACTTTCTTGTATCCTTTTACCATGGCAGCCTGACTCCAGTGATGGCAAAGACTGGTGGCTTGTTCGCCATGGATGGGTTACCATCAAATTTTGAGGAAACATTCATGTTCTCAGACTTTGGTGATCCCTTAAAATTCCCTTAAATGCCACCAAGAGGTTGACACTTGGTTTGTGGATACAGACAACAGTTGGATTGACTGACATATATAACCACAAGCAACCCGCACTACAGGGAAGTGATTTTCAGTTTGACAGACTTTAAGTGTAAAACATTCAATCTTAAAAGACAGATTTTAATCCAAAAGAATTGATTATTAAATCTGATTTAAAGCTGATTAAAAAGTGTTACATTGCATCTGAGCTGTGTATGTATAAGAATCTAATAAATAGTTTACAGCACATCGTATATAGTAATCAACAAATGTGCATGCTTTATGAATGTATTTGCAAACAACTTTAACTTCTCCTGTGTGCATTAAAATACTTAAAATGTTTGTATAGCTGCTTAAAATTACTTGAAAGTACTTCCTGAATTCTAAAATATATGTATATTTCAACTGCTCAGAATGATAAATAAACCGACTCATAGTGTCACTGCGAATAATTTTCTTGTATTTTTAAAAGCTGTCAAAATGCAGAAGTGTCTTTGCCTCGTGGTTAAAATGAACATCAACCTGTAAAGCCACAATGTCTGTGTTTTACTTCCAGAGAACATAATTAGGGGCAGTAACCAAAATGAATAAGCACAGAAAGTTGTATGTGTGTATTATATTTATTTATTTAGAAATGAAATTTTCTCTAAACAAGACATTAATGTAGGCAATAGGCCTGATAGAATCTTGTCTTCTGAGTTGTAGTCATTTTAGAGTTTTAAGAATTGTTTGTTTTTCTCTGTTCTCCTAAATTGTGGCCAGTGGGTAAATTGGACACGATTTCCAAGACTTATTTTTCCTTTAAAAGACAGTGAACAGTAGGCAAATCGCTTCTTCCCCCTCAAATCACAAATTCCATTGCCAGTTGGTGTCCTCTTTGAACAGCTGGGGCACTCGGGCTCAGACTGAGGCAGACAAACAATTGTTGGATAAAGGAACATGCCCGTACATGCGCGCAGATGCAGAAGCAGAGCTGCGCGTGCAGGCTGTCATGGGCTTGCACTTCCTAACGTGCTTCTCTCACTCCACGTCAAATCTCTCACTCTCCCTCCTTTTTCTTTCTAACCCTCTTCCCTCTTTCTCCGACTCAATCTCTCCTTTAACAAAAGGGGTTTTCCTTTTCAAAGGGACTCAGAGACCCTTGGGCGCACAAAGTAGAAAATGTTATAATTGGTGGAGACGTGGTGAAGCGTTTGGCATGAGGAAGTTCTATATTGTAATTATGCTGGCAGAGATAGAGGCTTGTACTGTTTCACAGTGTTGAAAGACACGATGAGGAAACAGCTTTCATGAATAGTCATAATATGCTTGCTGCTGCGTTACGATATGTTTATAGTGTGACATTCGTCAAAGGGTTTTTCTTTGGTTTTGTAGCGGCAGCATCACATTAACATGTAAATTGGTATCATGGTGTGCATATTCAAAATGACTGAGCAGTTTCTTCTCGTAATATGCAATGGACGTTTTTATTTCAAATGGCAGCATTCAAAGTTTTTCCTGGTGCCATTAAGTTGTTTTACGGCAGGCCATTTCTTTATGATGGTGTCCTTCAAATCAGATAGAAGAGTGATATAATGCATAATGCGCAGAGAATATGTGAAACCTGACATTGAAAAGATAAATCCAGCAGAGCAGGGCTTATTTTTAAGAAGGCAATGTTTCTAAACATTCGCAACACTGCAGCTGCTTGAAACACACCAACTGATGCTTTGAAACTTCAAAACCATAAAGAGTTAGTGCTGTACATCCAAACAAGAGCAAGTAAAAATAACACCACAAGAAATTAGATTAAACTTACTATTATTACAATTTGTGTAATTTTTTCTGGGGAGCTTTAAGGACACTGCAAGGGTTTCTGAAGTGACAAACAGACACAGAAACTATATGACTCACAGTGCTTTGGGTTCTGTGAAGTGTTTTTATAGATAAATGTCCTGAGATGTAGTCTGCGCGGCACAGCTCTGTTTAAAATTTTAATTCAAACCTTTTAGTGGTTTGCAAGCAGGAGGGCCTGAGAGACAAAGCAGAACGAGGAGCACAGCTAGCTCATTAGCACAGAGTGGAATTTGTCAACCCTTAAACCTGTCTGTCATGCACACACTCTTCTCATATACTTCATGTATATGCACACACACAGGTGCTTCCAGATAGGTCATAAATACACTTGTGTGTCACATCAGTGACAAAAGGTTAAGTGTGTCATGCACAAACACACACACACCAACTTATACATTCAGACAGTGACAACCTGAGCATCACAAGTTGGCAGAGGGAGAAAAGGGAAAGTGGGGCAGAATGTTCATAAGTACTGAGCACAGACTGTGCATATGGCCCACAAACACACACACTCACACACACACATACACTGACTCAGTTGATGCATTCTAAAATTGTATCGACTTGCAAGATAGTAAGCACTGTTTCGGCATTTCAAGACAGTTTGTTTTTGACTTGTGGATTGCTGAGCTCTTCAAAACGCATCAGAATTTTTTCTGTTTTCTCTTCGCTGCTGTTTCTTAGCTACTGCATGCTTCATTTGATTTGATCATGTAATTTAGACCTCACATCAGCGCCGTTTTTATTGGATAAAAGAGCTACACTGAGGGTTACACTTAACACTTAAGGTTAGATTTTCTCTTTTACATGTAACATTTGACTATACTTTAAAATGTGATGTACATTACACAAGTGATAGCTCTCTCCATTGCCAAAATATCCACTGGAACCTTACTGAAAGTGACTGGTTGAACTGACCAGTTGCTGTGCTGACATAATTAGTTGTTGCATTTGAACCTGAAGAACAGAAACTCAACCACTCAAACCACTCAACCACTCAAAAATGTTTCTAAATGAATTTGAAATAATGACCCAATGCATAGTTTTGCAATCGCAGAGTTAGACTTTAATCAGATATTTACAGCGTCAAGTTTCAATAGCTGACAGTCAGGAAAATGAAAAGTTTTGTCCCATCCAGTGATTACTCTGAGCGGACAGATTAAACCTGTGTTTATTTTCCAGACTTATATCATGGAGAGTGAAGAGGGAGTTTGCCAGATGTAGTTTGGCTTTGTGAAGTTGTATAACCCTGCATGAACTGCATTGTTATTTTAATGGTGACTAATTACCTGCATCTGTCTGTTTAATGTTGTGCATATTAGACCAAACCCAGGGGTTTCATCTCGAGGCTGAATACAGTCGAAAACAGTCACAGAATTTTGCATCATCCTAAAAAATATATTGTTCTTTTTAAATGTTTTAAATGTTGCACACTGATTGCTTCTTTTTTTCCACTGAAAGCTGCATTTTCAGTAAATTCAATCCAATTTTTGATCCCATCTCTTGCAATTGAGAGCGTCATACTTAATTTTCAGTTCAAAGGTGTCCTGCCGTGTTTGTCTGAAGACCTGCACTTGTATTTTTACATAAACTGATGACAGTGCTTTCAAGTCTTAGTTGTATGAAATCAGGCATGAAATACAGGTACCTCGGAATTCCATCACAGTAAAATTCTAGAATTTTCCATCCCCAGCAGGTGCTGATACAATATCAAGTGCCCCTCACACACCCCCACCTCTGCCTTTCAGAACACTATCTGTCTGATGTCATGAATCTCTGTGTTTAAACCAAATCAGTCACAAACAACTCATGAGGATGTAGCCTACATTCTAGTACACGTAACTAGATCTTAAAAAATAAATGCAGCACTCTCGATCTACAGTGATTCTAAAGGAATTTCTTTCTCTAAACAAAGCAGATACTGCCGTGTTCATTCTGAAGGATGACTGTGAAAGGTTGTGTGAAAAGAAGCAAGATTGTGAGATATGGGATTTTATCGGCCATGTTACCTGATATTTACTGCTCAATAGGTTAAGGACTAGGGGGGTCAGTGCTCCCTGTGGCGGAGCAGCGTACATTTTTAAAGAGACAGCACAGACTAACCAGCAGGGTGCTGGCTGCCTCCCTCAGTGTTAGGAAACGCACATAAACACACCACCGTTGACCTTAAGCTCCAATAAACACCATTAAAAATGAATAAGGACATAATTGAAAGTAACCACTGGCACTTTGTTCTTTTTTTCATCACACACACACACACACACACACACACACACACACACAAGCTTATAACACTTACAAAATCCAGAGCCAACCACACATTATCTGGCTTACTACTTGGCCAGTAATAATCTTGACATTTTCTGTGGTGTCATTAGACACACTGCAAAAAATGCACACACACACACACACACCAGCATTTTAGGGTTCGTGAAAATGTGAGTACAACCGAGTCAAACTTTACATGCTTTTATCATCAACCCAAACGGTGCTTATTTATGCTTCATCTCATACATTCCAGAGTGATTTTTATAGCATGAGGAAGTGTGTGAGACTTGCCGCAGGCAATTTGAGGAGGAATTTATAAAGGCTATTTAAAGACAATAATGTTTCTCTCATGATTTAAAATATTTATTTTATTTCATCGATTGGTTTCCTGAACACCCCCCCCCCATCATCCCCTGTAACCCCCACCTCCTTGAACTCAACAACCTGCTTTCATTGATCCGTCAAGCTGGGACATGCAGTGCGAGCGATGGGGCTTGGATAGATATTTTAGTTGGACCGGGTGTCTATCCTGCAGAGGTAAACTTTGATTTCAGGCTCTGTTGTGGCTTTATTTCCTTTTCCCCCACCGGCAGATAACAGTGGGAGTAATCAGCTTAATTGGTATAATTATGGGGTAAGCAGTGAACCCTTGAACACACGCCGATGCCTTTCTAAACGGATATTTGCAGATTATTGGGGTAAAGTTCTCCTCATCTGCATAAAGCTAAGTCTCCTTTGTGTATGAATGGGGTTTAGTCTGCAGAAATTTTTTTATTGTTCATAGAGAGCATAGATGATCCAATCCGTTCAAGTCTTTTGGTTTAATTTACTATTAATTTGCTGATGTATCTTCTGGATATTCTAACAATATTCCCAGTCTTTCTCACTGGAATGAAGCAAGCAAATAGGAAAGTACATGTTCTTTACTTTACTTCAGAATAAACACACACATTGTTCATTCCTTCAGTGGAACTAAAGAAATTAAATGGAATAAATTGACTTTTGTTTTGAGACGCTTGTGTGTTGTGAGCGTTCTTTGCCTTGTCCTGCCACAGCCGACGTTGATGTGAGTGAAGTCTGAAATCATATCGTCATCTGATGAAGCGGCTCATTTGTGCGACACAGTCGATTGAGGTTTGATTTTGGCTTGCCAGCAACAATTGTGCGCTAAAAATTATCAGGCTAAGCAAAATGGACAGATTGCTTTGTGTTTTTACTGAGGTAAACAGTAAAGCTGTCTGCTTAGTTTATGTATGTTTATATGAAGCTGTATTGAAAGACTGCAACTTGAGCTGCCACTTCAAGACAAAACACAGAAAAATACAAAAATCTATTGGAAGATAAGAAGCTAAGGACAGATGAGGCTTTGCTAGCTTAGCTACAAATTCAGCAAGGACAAAGCTTCACGCATCGAAGGTGTTACTGCAGTCTGAAAGGCTGTCAAAATGACCCCAACACTTGTCAAGGTAACAGTTCTTTTCAAAGATACAAACAAGAACATAGGAGAGGTTGTTTGTGTCCATGAAAGCAACAGCATTTCACATTTGAGTGCTCTGTGTGTATAAGGAATAATTTGTCAAGGTTTATGTTTTTTTGTCTTTGACAAACCACAGCGGATAATCCAACAAACAAACTCGTGTTCTCATAAATTGTAGGAAAAAGCAACATGTGTATTTTTATATAAGTCAGGAGACTGTGTACTAGTTTGGATGTTTTTTTAATCATGTTTGGTTTTTTTATTCAACCTGATTTTTTTCTTCAAACTGATTTTTTTTTTAACCTGCAGAGCATTTTTTAATCTCTAAACATGCTGAAAGATTTTTTTATTTAGTTTATTAAAAGGGAACATTTTTACCCAACACAGTCAGTCCTATATGTTAAGTTTGAAGGCCCTTCATGTATTTCTGTTAATAAGATTGTTTGGAGTGATTTTCCATATAGTAATGCTGAAGAATAAGTGCATGGTCTGTTTTATATTTTTTATCTAGTGATAAAATTAGAGGTTACAGCACGACAAGCAGATAATAACAAAATCCCCTTGTTATGTTGACAAAAGACATATTTGAACAGCAAAATGTGTCTTAAAAAAACAAATCTGCTTTTGTGAATATTTATCAAGTACATCTTGGTTATTTGGTTGGTCATGGCTTTTATTTAAGGAATAAATAATTTATTTAAAAGAATGAATTAGTTATACATAAGGAATACTCTACTAACTCACCTTATATATGCAGATGTTGTCACAACCAGATGAGCTTTCACATGATCAAAAGAAGAACTCATCTCCTCTCCTCCAATAGTCCACCATCAATTTAGCACAGTCTCATTCTGCACAAGTGTAACACTACCCTGCAGAAACCAAAGGTTTGAGTGATATTCAGTCTTTGGTGTCATCATGCTCAGAGGTCTTTCATGTTACTTGTCTGACTGCCAGCCCACCTCAGACCCTGACCATGTCTCCCTCGCAACCCGGGAGATAGAATTTTAAAAATTTACAGTCTTCTTTGAGCTAGCCTTTTGGCCCCCGCAGGTCTCTGGAAATTGAAAAGTCAGAGCGAGTATGGTAAGATGGAAGGAGGGAGACCATGAGAGAAAGGGAGAGTTTTCTGTACAGCTGGACAGACTCTGCATTTCCCCTATGGCAAGTTCTTGGCCACTTCTTGTTTCTCTCTCTGTCTCTCTCTCTCGGCTCAGTGGAGTGGCCCTCCACAGAAAAGGCCAGATGCTATCATGTGCCATCATTGAAAAATTCAACCTGTGTTGAGGGCAGTTCATTGAAATGAATCCCCAGAACGGTTCCTGTTTTCTCAGGCCTCTCTGCAGCATATTTCACAGCTGAGGCTGTTTCATGGCCACCATTCGAAGGGTAATTGAAAATCCATGGCTGATTGACTCAGACCCTTGGTAATTAATTTTTTGTCAGTTGCAGAGCTCGAAGACCAGCACCCACATCTGTGCCGTGAGGTGGTTCTTGTGCTGTGCTACGGTGGTACGGACATACATTAGGTCAGCTTTCCATTTGGATGGTTGTCATGTACTTATTAATTTTCACAAAGAGCAATTACACGCACACATGTACATATGTTATAACTATACACATTCACATACATGCATAAATATGTCCAATGACGCTTTCTGAGACCTGATATTTAACCATAACAGATATTGGCCTGGCTCTAGACATGGCACTGCTGGCCTGTCAGTTGTTTGCTCTGTTGATAAAAAAAAGAAAGAAAATCTATTTTCCCCACAAGTTGTACTTTATTATGCATGCATTCGTTTTCCCAACACCAGTCTTTTACTGCTCTATCCAGAGTGCAGACATGATTGGTTAGATATGTTTTCCAGTTTGGCTGTTGTAAAGATGAGTGACTGTTGGTCAGTAGGGATGGGTTATGTATTATCTGTAACACATATCTTGCTAACCTCAGCTAAAAGTACAGCTAGTTTGACTAAAAAAGTTTAACCTCACAGAGCTGCTAACATGGGGTTCCTGTTGTAAATAAAAGCTCATGTTGATATTATTCTTGTTACACTTTTTGTCCTTTTCCCTTTTTTCTTAATTTCCTTTGCTTTGTGGGTACGAATGATTATTTAGGACAACAAATAAAGTTACTGTGTAACTTTCTGTGGGTGGTATAATTTACACATTAAAATATGGGCTCACTTCCAGTCCTGTGATTTAGTCCTCCTAACCTGACTCTTTTCAAGTGCCGAATGCTACAGTGACTGATAGCTAACTGTTCAAGGTGCCTTCTGCTCAACTGCCTCTGCTAATAGCAACTGAACAGTTGATCAAGAGGGATACCTTTTTAGAGGGCTGGTACACATCCACCTGTTTAAAGGCAAGCAACAAGCACAGCTGAAGGACATTTGGTGAATACATGGATGTATTTAAGTATGACTCAAGTAGACTCTAGCTTCTCTGATTATTCCTGTATCAGAGATTAATTTTCCTGCCCAAGGCTATTTCTATGTCCTAGAGCCCATGTTGCAGAATACTGCTATTTTGCAAGTGAAAGATGACCCCCTGATGTCATGAGATATCCTATGACACTGATACAGACAGCATGTTGGCCACCATATCCACCTTTATACTCCCAACAAAACAACATGAAAGGAAATGACATCCACACAGGAAACCAAAATGAAGTTACAGCAATGACATCTTAGAGTTCAAGCAAAGAAGAGAGAGAGAGAGAGAGAGATAGAGAGAGAGAGAGAGAGAGAGAGAGAGACCTAATGGCATGTCTCACATTGAAAGACCTTGGAGCCTGTGTCTTGGAGATGAGTGGCTGATATATACCCAGCATGCTGAGCGTGGGAACGGGACATGTTGACATCCAAGTCACGTTTGCAACAGAGTGTTGTATGGCAATATAATCATGGTCTGACTATAGAAGAGAGAGAGACAGGCAGAGAAAGTCAAGGTGTGTGGCACGGGGCTGTATGAAGGTCTCCTTCCAAATAACAATCCTGTGAGGATGAAAAGGCTTTTTCCTGATGAGCTCCTTATTGTAGCTGACATTTGATTGTATCTATTGTATTGATATGTAGGTTTGACTGTCATATCATGTTTTTCTATTTTAATTCATTCACATTTTGATTTCAATTCACCTTGAAAATCCAACTGGATGTTAAGGCACTACATGGTTCAGCTCCCCAGAACATTTCTGATAAGCTTGCTGACTATAGCACTATAAGATCTAAGTTATCAGACTGTGGTTTCTCAGTTGTACCTAGAAAAAGATCTGGAACTGGTAAAGGTGCCTTTAGAGAATTTACAGTGAACCTGCCCTCTATAACACTTCACCTGATGGTATAGGATGCGTAACAACTGCATCTATATTTAGAACCAACCTCGATACCTTCCTGTTTACTCAGATTCATTTTTATGTGACAAAAAAATTAAAATCGTTTTGTATTTTGCATGGCAAATATAAACACTGTAATAATTTTGCTGGTGTTGGCAGAGGCTGTTGCAAACATTAGTCGTGCCACCATGTTGGTTCTCATGGACAGTGTGTGACAGTTGAGTGTGTGCATGCGTGTGTGCAGATATTCTGGGTGTTAGAATAATTATTATTTTCATTGTTTTGACTTGCATTTGCTTTTCTATCATTATGTCACCTTTTTAATATAGAGCACATTGAGGTTTTTTGTAGTGAAATGTACTCTAAATAAAGCTGCCTTGCCATTAGACATAAGCAGGACTTAATATTAATTTGGGTGAATAAAGGGTAATCTTCAGACAGTGCAAATGTTTTCAGTTTTAAGGTTCAACATGTTCAAGGCTGTCACACATGTTTTCAACTATATAGTTTTTATCAATTGACATATGGAAATGTTGTTTTTTGGCAAATGTCATGATTATGAGTGTTTCTCTGCATCTGCATTGTAAACATGGATGACTTTTTGCTGCATGTTGCCTTGAAAAGTCTCACATCAAAGTGAAAAAAGGTGATTTCTCTTTCATAGCTGACAAAAATGGCCATTTATAAAGTCTAAAAAATTATGACTTGCCTTTTTTGCAGTGTCAGTTCTACTGTACTAATCATGTTACAGTGTCAAGTCCCTTCTTGAAGTATTCCCTTTATATACTATAAAACCGTTATTGGGATCTTGTTTATCGTGGCACACAGTGCACGCAGAGAATCTTCAGAAATGTTTTCTTCATCGGAAAGGAAGGGAAGCACTAGTAAACCAATCTGTGATTAACTTATGTCTTCGTAATGTTTTTTTTACTTATATTCCAAGAACATTTAGTTTTCTCCTGCTATCTCTTAAATATCACATTCAAACTAATAGTAAATGTCTGAAGCTGTTCGGTTTAATGATGAATTCCAACTTGCCATCGTTGTACAACTTCTTAACTAGGCTAATAGTCAAAAACACCTTTGAGAAGTTATTCTCAGTTTTGAATAGTTTCTTTGTGGCCTCTGTGGCCACTGTGTAGCAGAATGCTATTGATGTCAGCCTCACCTTAGGGTTCCTTCTGGGTTAACGCAGGCAAGCGGAAAACCTGGGTACTGGCTTTTTAGTGTGTGTATTTGTGTGTAGCAGAGGGGTGGTGCCAACCACCCTCAAGCCACGCTTCAGGGAGGTGAATGCTGCTTCCACTCCCCTCAAAGCTCCATCAGTCACACAAATCCACACAGAAAGGAAGTTGGCTTGGTGTGGAGGCGGATGAATAAAATAAAGTAGTATGGAGCAACGAAATTGAACTATGTGTGTGTGTGTGTGTGTGTGTGTGTGTGTGTGTGTGTGTGTGTGTGTGAGAGAGACAGAGAGAAAGAGA
>JAQLOL010000008.1:12162069-12193346 GCA_029783665.1 Naso thynnoides | reverse complement strand
TCTGACGTTGCGAATTTAATCGCATTAAATAAGAGTGTTGCATTTCATTTGGGTAGTATGAGCACACATATTAATGGTCAGCCAATCTAACTTTTATATAATGCCTTTGCCCATCAATGATTGGCATCATTATATTAAAAAAAAAAAGGAAACAGGGGTTGGTGAGTGTCCTTTCAGCCATGTCTGTCAAAGTGACCAACAATCCCTCACAGTGGCCAGAGGTATCATATCCTGACATATACAGCTACCTCACTGAATCCCCAGGTAATGTACTTCTGACATGTTTTCTGCCATTAAGACACTTTATTTTGCTGTTTTGGTTGTCTGTACAATGCTGCATTACTATTAACTAATTACTTAGCCGAGGCTTTAACAAGCTAGTACCTGTAACTGGCTACTCAGAGTATTCTCATGATGTTTTTTGCCATACAAGTAATGCCTGAAAAATGCATCTTTTACAGCACTTTTTAAGCAGATTAACACAAAAATGGCATAATGTAATACATGCTGACCACTATCAATAGTCGGTAGAAGTAATATAGCGGTCTTCATGTATTCCACTATTAGTAGTTAGTAGTAGTAGTAGTATTTTAGTAGTCTGCATGTATTACATCAAGCCAAATTTGTGTTCATCTGCCCAATAAGTGCTGTAAAGGATGCATTTTTAAGACATTAAACTTTTTTCAAAGTAAAGAAAATCGTAACTTTGTTTTTTTTGTTATGTGCAGCTTTTAGACATGATTCTGCTAGGTTTTAAAATCTGGCGCCAGAACCCAGATCCCTTTATTTTTACCCAAAATTTAGCATGAAGCGGGCGTGTCGTTCTGTGTAACATTGCATTGCTCTCATCCGTCTCCAAGGCTTTTTAACTCTACCCAATCACATTACACGACGTAATATGATTAAACTCTCCAGGTATGTGACATGAAATGAAAGTGTTGAGCGGCATATTTGTCGCGCAACACTTCAAAACTGTGTCAAATGATGAACTGTAAATTGGCCTCAAGTGTTGTAATGCTGAGGCTGTTAAATAAGTAGGTGTACTATTTCTTTAAGGCACTGTAAGGACTTCACTGATTGCACGGCAACCTCAGCATAATGACATGACCACAGAAAGTTGGCAAGCTTGGTCAAAAGCTAAAAAAAATGACACAGCCATCAGTTATACCACAATTGTATCAGTTTTACACCTTGATTTTTCACAGATTAGACAAACCAGATATAACATGTTAATTAGCGGGCTTTAGCTAAGCTAAGCTAACCAGCTCCAGTCTCTTATAAACACATATGTCAAAGCAAAAATGTGGGACTATTTTTATAATTCTGTATTACTGCATTGTATATGAACTAAAACTGTTTTAACTTAAGCAGAAAACAAAGCTTTATCCCATTACTCATAGAGACAGGCTGAATGAGAAAACAAGTTTTAGGGCCTCTAAAGCTGACCACAGCTGCAATTCCTCTTGAAAAAGAATCCTTTTTTACAGCCAACTTTTAAAGTCCACAGGGGGTATTTGACGCTCAAAGATTTTGGCAGGAGTGCCGCTTTCATTTCAAATATGAGGACATCGACACTTTTTGCAGTGTGTTCGTCACAACCTGGCCAAGTAAGCAGAGAAAAAATACTAGCTCATGCAATGTAATCCCCTGCCTCCCTGAAGGAATCAGTGTATGGAGCGATGGATAGAGAGGAAGACAGGGGAGGGAGGGAGGAGGGGGAGAAAAGAACAATAATGGTCTCTACAGTTCAGCCTCTGCTCATTAATCATTCATAGGCAGCCAAGTGGCAGCAGCAGGGAGCACAGTGAGATTTCAGGTTAGGGTATCAAATCTCAATTTATAAATAGAATAGTTATGGAGCTAGGCAGCAGAATACCATCACTCACAGCCCCCGCCTCCCACCTCCCCCTGAGTATTCACTGATTTCTCTGTGTCTAAGGTTTGGCTAGCACGCAGTAATACTGTGTACCCATATGAGTAAGACCCGAAAAGTGATCATGCACACACGGTATGATGAAATGGTAACAGCTGTCATATTTCTCCCATGTCGCACAGATTGGCTGTCAGTCATTTGCCACTAGATTCATGAGATTATATCATGCATCCTCCTCATAATTACGCTCTGCCAACTAACACCTCAAGCTCGAGCTCTTCTCTTACATCTCATCTGTTCCTGTGTCAATATCAGCCGTACACTCCACCACTCCCGGATCGATAAGAAAATCGGCATTTGTGATAGTGATGCTTCGCTGCTACTCATCTCCATTGCTCAAGGACAACATGTCAACGGATTGCCATATGAAGAATGGCCAAGTCTTATACACTTGTCTTATGGCAGAGGTGATGCAATGGGGGCGGGTGTCCCATCTTTCCCGCTTTTCACCCTCAGAGATACACTGGTGACACATTTTATTGACTTATGGTCCATGAATTTGCCGCATTTGACATGCCCAGCACATACCATACTGTACGACAAATGGGCCCTTATGAATTATTCTGTGATGTGACACGGGGCAGGATAGTGTGACTGCTTTCTGCTTGCGTGGCAATGGGTCTCAATATACAGTATATGCAGCCTCAGTTGCTTAGTTTGTCATTAAAATCAAGTTTATTTTTATGAGGACTTGCTCAGTTATGAGTTAAACTTAAGCTCTTACATGAAAACATCATGCTCAGTATATCTCCACAGCTACTTTGCGCATTAGATCAGGTCAAGCAAGACAACTGCAAAGGTCCCGACTGACCTCAGCATAAAGTCCACAAGCTTACACCACTATGCAGTCTGTGTCAGTGATGTTTTAAGTGGTCAGCTTTAGGGAACAGCCTAAGCATTTTAATCTGTTCTTAAACTCCTTTACAAGGCATTAACAAGTGAGATGAGCGACCATCAGCCTATCAATAATTAACTAGCTTTTACCCATAAGCTTGAGCTTTAAAGCTTGGATTTTGGGTTATTGAAAGGTTTAACAGTTGGTTTGATAGCTGACTTTAAAATAATGGGGCCTGGTTTGGTGAATTTGAGTTAACAGATCTAAGTAGAGCAGACTACTCTGTCCTCACTCTATTTTGCTTTCTCCTAATTCTCACTCTTCTTTGCTATCTTCTCAGCCCTTTCCTCACTTTCTCTTTGTACATCTTGTTCTTGGCTACTTGTCACGCTTGTCTATGATGTGTGGACTTAACTGAACATGGGGGATCTTCGAAGAGGAGGCGTTGCGTGTGTGGGTGAGATGTCCATGCACGCTCTGTGAAATACCTGCGGCGAGTAAATTAAAGCCTCAGCCTCACACAGCAACGATTCAGCAGCAGTGCGTGTATGATTGAACGCTTGAGCAGGGCAATCCAAACATTGAACACAGCGCAGGAAATGCAGAATGCTTGCACAGCACAGGTTTAGTGGCAATGTGAAAATGCAGTCAAGTGCTTAGACAAGGCCGGAACGAACATCAACCTTTAAATGCGTGTTAGGATGCATGCGAATGGATGTGGGCGTGCAAATGACTTGCTTTTACAGGACCAATCCTGATATTAAATGTAAATGTAATACATCAATTTAATCACATCAGACCTGCCGTCAGACCCTGAGGGCTCTTCCTTATACTGTTCAGGCTGACATTTGTCCAGAATTGTGCTTCGTTCTTGACAGTCAGTGAAGCCAGAAACAGATACGTGGAATGAAAGTCCTTACTGCTGAGAACGAGGGGGAGAAAACGGGTCTGAACGATTGACCGAACATAAAAGTGATGTGGTTGGGTGTTGTGCAAGGCCAGCAAGAACAAACGGGACATCACTCAGTCCGTGTGCATGGGTGGGTGTGTGCATGTTGGCATTTGCTACAACATGATTGACATGTTAGAGCACGAGCTGCAGCAGGCCATAAGCTATGAGAAAGGACGCAGCCTCATCACTCACCTGTCTTGAGTTGGCGGGCATGGTGTGTGATGATGTGCAGTGTCCATCCACAGTACATCAGAGTGTCACAGTCTAGCATTTGCACAAATAAGGAGGCCTTTCATAGTTGTTTTTTTTTAAGTTGTTTTTTTTTTAAGTTTCAGCTGTTGCTAACATTATATATGAATTTTTACTCTTTCTTTACTTTTTCTGAGAGCGAAACAAGCGAATTCTCCATACTTTTACAGGTACAAAAGTGTGATTCAGTATTTTTTCTTTAAAACTCTAGGACAAATAGTAAAATATTAGTAAATGGCACAAGTCTTCTGTTCTGTGCACCAGTTTCTGAGCATCCTTAACCCTTTGCATATGAGTCTACCAATTATTCAAATGGTTTTGAGTAACCAATTATAAAATGCTGTAATAAATGGAAATATCATAAATGCACAATATGTTATTTCTGCTGACATGTCTTTCTAGCACAACAATGAAAACAAAAGTAGTTTGCTGAAATCATGAAGTATTGTGAGACAATGTTTTTATTTATTTATTTATTTAAATTGTTAAACAGCAACCATTGCAGATGAAAATCTCTGTTAGGCAGAAACTAGGCATGCACTGTAATTGCACTGTAATTAGTAAAGCATGTCATTCTTACTGTACAGATGATACAATTTTTGTCAATTAAAGACAATAATACGAAGCCATAACAGCATAATGAAAGAAGTTTTTAATGTACTTTACGAAAAAATTAATTTGAAGTCAGAAGTGTTTTTTGATGTTGTGTAAACAGTGGAGATGTCAGTTACATTTGGTCGGAGCCTTCAGAGCTATGAAATGTTATCTTAGAATTGTAGAATTTTGTACTCTCAGGTTATCTTTTTACCACCCAACCATCTTTTTAAAATACTAAAATCTGAAATCAGTCGTCGACCATTGCATCGGCTAAAAAACAAACCTTATGGTGCATCCATAGCAGAAATATGTACAGACAGGGTAATGTGTTTAGTTTTCACTTTTCATTAAGCAAACTTCCCTCCTCACTCTCTGACTGATTTTACCAGAAAGATAGCAACATGTGGCAAAATGTTAGCGTGACTTAAATAAACCATTTCTCTTTGTTGGAACATTGTTGAAATATTTGGGATAAAAGTGCACAACTCAACAAAAAATACAACATAGATAAAGTCTTTTTTTAAAAATATTTTAATGTGTAAATTTTACATTTTGTAGACTTGAGCAACTACTTGAATACTTTCTACTAATGTAAGTTCACAATACAGCGGCTGTTATTTCTTTTGACATAATATGATGTTTTTTAAACCCACTACTTTTTTAATAAATTGATTATGCCACTATGAAAAATGTAGCCATATAAATGTCAATCATTTGGCTGCTTTATCTCCAAATACCAGTAAATGTTTTACCTTTAAGGCAGTGGGGGAGATTTCTTCTTATTTACATCATTAGTATTAGTATCATTACACAAGATTTTATTTCTCGTCATGTTCCGCATTTCTCTGTTTAATTGCTTCTGAAGACAGAATGCCAACAAAAATCACGGTAATGGGGTTCAAAAGGCCGCAATTATCACCCTAAATTCTTCTCACGTCTACGTGAACTCATATCATCTGTTTACCAGCATCACTGCTATCAGCCTCCACTTCCTGTCTTTCAGCTTCTGTGTGGATGCCGGTCACATACAGCACACACACAGTGTAGACATACATTAACAAACACACCTAGACGCGCACACACACAACCACACACACACGTGGCTAATGTGTCTCATCTCAAATAGCTCCCAGCCATTAGTGAAAAATGAAAAACCAATACCCTGTAAAATCGATTGTGATGCCCACCTACAAGTGTGCGTTTATGTGTGCAGGTGTACGTGTGATTGTTCAGGGTATAAATGTCCAATAAAAGCTGGAGGCCCCTCTCACACACAGCCTTTACATTTGCAGGGTTTCTCATATTTGTGAGTAGGGATTTGTGACAATTCATTGTAAGTCTTTATCATTTTTTGGTTGTGATTTAATGATTTTAAGCAATTTTTAATCAAAACTAACAAATTTAAATTGTTATTCTTCATGTGAAGATTTTGTCGATTATTATGTATAGCAATAGAGCACAATTCACTTGTGAATTAAAGAGTTAAAGATGAATTAATGTTGTTTTTGTGCTTTTAATACATTATACGGTCTAGCTGCACAAACACTAGTTTAATTACCAATACCTGCATAAAAACACTATCATTATTATGATTATTATCAAGACTAATCCTAATTGTTTAGTTTCATGTGTGTATAATGTAAAATTATATGACTCACCGTATATGTTTTTCTTTAAGTTTTTTAATTGTTTATCCCTGTGTATTTTGTCTCATTTCCGATCACTGCTGTATCTATTAAGCCACGTTTTGTCAGTGCTCATACCATAGTGACTGTACACTCGCACACACCTGGTCAAGCCTGTGTTGGAAGCTGATACGTCTCCAGTGGACATGAAACTACTTTGTTCTCTGTGTGCCATTAGTACGCCTGATCTCTCTCCTAGTAGTCAATCCATGTATCAATATGTCCTCTGTCGCTCTCGCACTGCTGAGCTAAATTGCAGATTCACTCCTCTCCATTTAATCTCCAACTCTAAAATGGGATGACCCCAGTGCACTGACTTGCATCCCTTTTCATCATTGGAGAGAATGATTTGCAGTTTTTTCACCAGCACATGCTTGACTGCTCATTTGATGATCAAGTATGATGTCTAGATATGCATAAATACTTTGTACGTCTACTTGTACTTTTGCAGCCCGCACATATCACCTAAAAATCGCAGTGTAAGTCAATAATCAGATGCAAACATGCACTTCATGACTGGCTCATGATTCTTATGTCATCTTTCCTTTTTCCTTTGTTTTCTTCTTCTCGCAATTCTACACCATCTGCAATATCCACCTCTCTCTCTCCTCTCCATCCTGGTGCTAATGAGTTCTGGATGTGGTCGGTGTGGGGTCCAAAGCCTCTCCCTTACTGCCACTTCTCCAGCTGGGTGCCCCTGTGGTGTGCCAAATGCCTCTCTTGAATATTGAATAAACCCCAGGACCACCTCTGTGCTTCCTGATCAACAACACTACTATTACCTAGCTATTACTCTGCACGGGATCTCAGGGCTCAGTCAGGATGGATGGGCTTTGAATCTGCTGCGTTGTGGGTGAAGGTAGAAATAATAGGCATGGGTGGGTTGAGCCTTTGAAGTTGTTTGCTGCAATCCTTTGTTATTCAGATCTTTTAGTTTCAAACCTTGCTGAAGTTGCCTCAAGGTCTGACAAGCAAGTAACTTGATGCATGTGAAAGTAAATAGGCCTCAGATTACCCCTTGAAAATATGGGCCCCAATGTGATAGACTTCTTCTTCTCCTTTCCCTTTGGCTGCTCCCATCATGGGGCGCCACAGGGGATCATCTGAGGGATTCGCATATTCTGATATACCATAGGATATTTTTCCCACGCCCTTTCTGACACATCCATTCCATCTGTTCAACTCGGTTCCGGCAATCGGAAAGCACGTGCTTGTGTTTCCCCAGCAGGAGCAACCCGGGCTTCAGCATGTGGACGGGTGGAGGTGGGAATTGAACCACAAACCATACCCTGATGTGACTGTTGTAAGACACTCGTTAAACTCTCTTTGTCTTTTGGGAGCTTTAATATTATTTCAAAGCATGTCCAGATGCAATGTAGTTATAGAATCTGAGTATTTTGTGTTTTTAGTGTCGCCTCCTTTAGTGGTATGTTGAATTTACTTACTGTTGACCAGCTTTCTGTCGAGTTTGCCACTGGATTGGACATCTTTAAAGAAATATAGGTCATTAATCACTTTATGTGTAACCTTCTTGTGACCTGTTAATTACATCCTATTGATAAATAAATTAGTGTTTGCTGTAGAACTTGCATTGCAAACTTAAAATTATTTAGAAAACAACATCTAGAGGACATTTCGAAATTTGTATTAGACTATGCAAAATAAAGATTTAAACTGACTTTTAAAGTGGGCAGCAATCTTTATTTTTTTGGATCATTTACAGGTTTGTTAGTTCGTTGTTGAAATATTGATCATGCTTTCCCACAAAACTAATGATGTTACCAATGTTTACCTAACACTTGATCAAAGGTTGACAGCTTGTTTTTAAGTATTTGCCACTAGATAAGTGGTGATCATTAGCGAACATCAATTTTCCTTAACTGGAACCATTTAGAAGAATTATTACAGAAAAGAATCTGTTTGCTTTTCTCTGCTCTCTGTGTGAGGTGTATATAAATAATTTCTGAGTCCTTATTTTTGTGTAGAATACATTGATGATGCTGTCAGATTACAAATCCACACTGTCAGATTAGTCAGTGATGTAACACCTTTGATATAATAAACATAAAGGCATGCAAAACACTGTGAGAGAGCTGATATTTATCTACCATTCATTTTTTATATAGCCTCTCCATGATAGCCACTTTATTATTCAAAGGCCAGCCACACAATTAGCACCACCAGATCCTATTGCGAAGCAGTCCCGCTAGGACCAATCAATGCTATTAGATCCATCAATGTGATTAGACACACTCCTGCATCTTCCTCAGTTCTCCTTCATAGGTTGTAAGGCTTGTTGCCTTTAATTTATGCTCCATTGATTCGCAATCCCATGGCAAATCAAGCAGGTATACTGCAGAAGATATAAACAATGAGACATTTTGCAATGGATGTCGGTAATAGGGCTTCAACAGCTATATCAGGGTCTTTAGCTGCAGCTGGGTTATAACGTGGTCAGAAAGACAAATCACCTTTATCTCGCTCACTGACTCACAACACCTTACTCCGGCAAAGAGCACTAATAACCAACTCAGATAGATGCAGTTATAGCTTCGATCAAAAGGACAGGCTATTTACCAAGCTTATTTTCAGCCACTCTAGCAGTTCTGTGGTCTGTCAACTGGTCCACAACTTTGCTCCAGACGAAATTATCTCAGCAGCTTTTAGATGGGTTGTCAGGACTTATTCTGTGAGCATTTGTAGTTTCCATACGATGAATCCTAGTCACTTTGATCATCCTCCAGCAAAGTGCCACCATGAGATTGACACTTGTCACTGAAATCTTTCAGCAACTATTACATTGGTTTTTATTTAATTTGGCACTTTCTTGTCTTTGTTTACCACAGGATGAACTCTGATGCCTGAAGGCCTTATTACTCACACCATCATCAGGGCAACCATTTAATTTGTCTGTGATCAGTTACCTGCAAAACTAAGAACTGTCTTCTTAGCGAATAATACAGTACTTTTTTTTGCTGAACATTGTGATTTTAGCATATTCTCCAGTCTTTTCTGAGTAAACACTTAACTCACAGAGATAGATGTGAATTAAGAGTTGATGTGTATTCTTGGGCTTTGTGAGTGTTGAATGGAAATGACTGAGGTCCTGAGCTGCTGTTTGCCAGGGAGCTCTAGAGGAGAGACCACAGGCACAGCTGGAACATCTGTCAAAAAAACAAAAAAAAACCAAAAAAAACCACCACAGTAACATGAGATTCTTCTGCAATCCCAATCCCAAACCCCCTAACCCAGGAGCACAGATTTTATTTCTTTAAATTTTAGGATTACAAAGTTGTTTCAGGGGGCTCCAAGCCCTGTTTGTCCAAGCTGCCTCTTCTGTTGCCACCTTCATCTTCCACTCACTATGTTTCATCTCTATTCAGGTTTACTAGTATCTACTGGATTTTATTGTGACTGACCAGCCCCAGGCACACCTGTTCAAAAACCATGCTTTTTTATCAATATCTTGATAAGCAATTCCTGCCAAGTGGATGGATTATCTTAACAACGGAAGAGTGCTCACTAATGTAAAAGGATTTAGGCCCAACAAATTTGTAAATAAAAATCTTAAAGAAATAAGCTGCTCCAACCTTCTACTTCTTTTACTTCAACTTGTGAATAATGGAAGTGAAAAAAAAAACTGTTGTATCTATTTATTTTTGCTGAGTGTAGTTTGATTGTGACTCGAATGAGTCCAAACAGAGAGGCAGGAAAGCTTTTGCACTTCAAATAGAATGTGGTAAGTGACTGTGTGTACAGAATTTCTGAGCAGATCGCCATTGCAATTGTATCAGTGATTCACCTCAAGTCTGCACAAAAACGTTACGTCTCAGTGGGGCCAGAAGGATTCTCAGTTGTATTACCGAGGACCTCTGTGACCTTGTGGTGAGATGAGAGGGAGAAACTGCCCGAAGCCCGTTGCCACAGTTTTAATTACTGCAGGCAAAGGAAGGCTGCTGCAGTTTGTGTGTATCAGAAAGATCTGTGGTTAGGGTGTGTGAATACTTGTGCCCTAACCTGCCTGTGATCTGTGTGTATGTGCACTCTGCATGTGTGAATCTAACACTGTTGTAGAGCTCTCCAGCAAAGACCATCCTATTTGGGCTGGCCCTTTTTAATACTCGCTTACATAAGACACTACTCTCAGATGGTGTGATATCATGGAACTATTTTTGGGTCTTCCTCCGAAAAAAGCGGTTCAGAGTAAGATAAAGACCAGCCTATTCTTTAAATAATTCATTGGAGTGCCCTCTCATCTCAGCTGTCTTAGTACACTGTCCTGGCAAAGTTGTGCAATAGTTGGCCTAGACTGGTCTGAAGACTCTGACTCGTTATCACGCACTTTGTCTTAAATCACCTGGATTCAGTGGCCAAACAAGACATGTTTTGCTTCTTGCAGTAGATTTTGCCCTGCGTAGTGTCAGACTGATCCATTTTGATCTTTTTTTACTGTATGTCAATTACTTAACTAATCACTAAATATAAAGATGGACACTTGACAGTTCCTTAAAAGTGAAAACAAAACATCTATCACTCCCTGGTGGCTGGCTGCAGTATAACACATGAAGCCCACCCTCTCCATAGCTGATCTGGTATGGACCAAACTAGTAAGTGAAGTACACGTCAGATACAGAGCTTAAAGTTCTCCAGCACTGTACTGGATATCCAGCATGGGGCTGCTGTGGGTTTCAAATCGGAAAACAGATAACTTAATGGAAAATATTGCGTAATTTTTAAGTGTAGCAAGAACATGGCAGTATATACATGTATACACCGATAAAAGGAACCCTATATCCAGTATTAACCAAGTGAATTCACTTTATTTCATTTAATTTCATTTAAGAAAAAACTTTATTTACGCAGTGACGTGTCAGCTCAGTGACACCAGTACTTTGAAAAAGCAATGTAATAAATTGGCTATTCATTTGTTTTGGTATCGTCATTGCAAAATTTTTGACCCCTCTGGCAGTTGTTGGACACAGCAGCCCTATATATTGTGCTGTTAGAGAACAACATAGGATTGAGCGTTGCTATTCGTTGTGGCTTTGAAAGTTGTGCTTGGACTAGGATATAGTTACTAGACAGCCTCTGACAAAGAAATGGGTGAGTAGGCTAGATACTAGATTTTTCTGCCAATTGAACCTTTCAAGTTACTAAGGATTTACATTAAGAATGATTAGATTTTGTGCTCTTGTCTCTCTGAAATGGGTTGCACAGTATGTTGCAGCCATCATCATTCTAGGCTGTGGCCTACAACTCATTAGGCTCTGGTTTTAGCATTCTTTACCACCACGGTAACATCATTCCTAAAACCTTCCTTTGTGTTTTGAGATAAGGAAATAGTGATAGTCACCTTCAATTTTTTCAGTGCACTTTCTTAGTGGAAAGCTAGACTTGGTAACTCTCAGACAGGTATTAATGAAGTAATAATTAAGTATTCAGTAATCATCCACTATGATGCACCACTCACTAGAAGGGACACTAAATTGGTAAGTAATTATAAGGTAATGATTAAGTAATTATAGACTATTCAGTAACTACTCAGTATTAGGCCTATGTCTCAGTAATTCGGGTGCACAGAAAATAGTCACTAATAATTAAAACTGCACAATTTGATCATTTCACAGATATCTATGAACAAATAATTTCTAATATTAACAGTCAGGTCTTTAAACTGATCATTACATACTTTATAGGCCTCCATTAGGATTTATAAAGGATGTAGTTAAGGAGTAATTATTATTTTTGTCCTTCTTAAATCATTCCATCCATCCATTGTCAACAACTTACCCAGGGTCAGGTCGCAGAGGCGACAGTTTCAGCAGGGGGCCCCAGACCCCCTTTCCCTGGCTACATCAGCCAACTCTGATTGTGAGATCCCAAGATGCTCCCAGGCCGGTGCAGAGATATAATCTCTCCACCTGGACCTGGACCTGCCCTGGGGCCTCTTCCCAGCTGGACATGCCAGGAACACCTCCATAGGGAGGCAACCAGGAGGCCTCCTTATCAGATGCCTGAACTACCTCAACTGGAGCAGTGGCTCTACTCCAAGTTCCTCACGGATGACTGAACTTCTCACCTTATACCTAAGGGATACGCCAGCCATCCTTTTGAGGAAATCTATCTCAGATGCTGGTACCTGCAATCTCATTCCTTTGGTCATGACTCATCCTTCACGACCATAGGTTAGGGAAGGAACAAAGATTGACTGGTAGATTGAGAGTTTTGCCTTTTGGCTCAGCTTTCTTTTTCTCACTACGGTGCAGAAAAGTACAAAACCGCCCCCACTGCACCAGTTTTCTGGCCACTCTCCCGCCCCATAGTCCCCTCACTCATGAACAAGACCCTGAGATACTTCAGCCCCTTCACTTGTGGTGACAGGGCTGCACGTTAACTTTTTTGTACATAGCACTGGTGCTGAGGAGTTTGATAGTTTCATAGCACAGGCCAAAAAACTTGTAGCACAATTAGACATCTCTAAAATCTCTAGAAACAACCACAAGTAGTGCAATTCATCACACAAACAGGTATGGAGCGGTAACTATGAATGCTGCGTACATGGCACACAAAAACCAGATCTTATTAAGAACTGTTTTCAGACAATGTTCTTTCTATATTTGCGCTTAATGCCATCAATACATTATGCAAATAAAAAGTAAAAAGTCTAATCTTAGTTTGGTTCGTGGCTTATTTCTCCTTTTCTATTTAAAACCTGAAAATAAGATTCGTTTAGTGTCTCCTAGGTTTACTGGTTGGGGGTGGGGAGTTGGTGATTAGTATGGAGGTGGGCGACTGGCAGTGTACTTGACACAGTGAGGGGGGGCAACTTCATCTTAAAGATATGTTTTGATGATAGACTACAAGGTTACGGAAAATTTGGGCCGAAATCACCAAACACTTAAATGAGTCGTATTTTACAAGCATTCCTTCACTTAGTGACGGAGAGTACAGAGCGTACTGTAGCAAAAAACTTGCCTTTTAAAACAAAAATGTAGTAACGGTATTGTTGATGAGCCACATGTGAGTGCGCAAAGCTGTTTGTGTGAAGCGTGAATAAGCCACACTGTCAGTTAGAACAAGAGAGCGGAGCAGGGTCACTGCTCAGGACAGCGACACGCATAATAGACATCACACTTTGCTGAAATAACATAAATGCACATTTAATTCCAGAAATAAAATATTTTGTGCCTTTCTTTTTGGGAGGGGCGGCTGCTCCTCCAAATGAACGGTAGAGGAAACACTTGTAGCTGACTCCCTCAACTCTCTGAGGTTAAGAGGACTGTTGCCTTAGAATTGTGGGATTTTGAGTCGAATGTATGGGCTTCACTTATATGGGTAACCGCAGGAAAAACTATAGCTACCAAGTGTGTGGTGCATTAAAAAAAAAGAAGGTTTTTCTTCTCACACACAGGCTGTTGCACCAGTGCTACCAACGTGAATTCATTCATCGCACAGACAGATTATTTCATTGCACGTGTGATATATATGTCGCACTGTACAGCCCTGGGTGAGGAGGATTCATTCCTTTCTCGGACTCGAGTGGTGGCAGGACATTCAGCAGGTGACTGACATTCTGCATTCTGGGGCTTAAAACCTCATAGACCTTTTTGACTGCTATGCTGGTCATCTCAGACAGGAGAACAGATTCAAAGTTCCTGATCATTTCCCTCAGTGTATCCAGCGGGTGCATCTGTCTAATCTTAACTAATAGACTGAGCAATTTCATTCCTGGTGGTGTGGGAGAAGTTTGCCTGACTTTTCTTGTTGTTGCTGAGAATGCTCAAGACCTGGTCCGTGACAGCCTTTGTCACGCTAACAGACAGCTGACTGAACCTTTTTGAAGCCATATTTAAGAGGGAGCATTGAGGGAGTTCCCATAAGCCTTGCAGGACTCTTGGGACGACCTCTAATACCACCTCTTGTGGACTGAAGGTCTTGGACCGGGGATCCTCCTGCTGCCTTGTTTTTAGGGACCCTGGCTTAGTCTTTTGCAGTTTTGAGAACTGCGGGGATCTCTGTAGATTACAGTCATTAAAGTTAATTTACAAAATCCTTCAGCATATCACAGAGATATTAAAGCCATTGTCATTTAACTGTAATGTGTGCCAAATGTGACATACCTAAAACTAGCAGGAATGGTCTTTGGGGTCTTGAAAAGAGGAGCAGCTGTGCTTCAAACAAGATGTTCCTCATTTTGTTGCACACATTTACTGCCCAAACCTGCAACATCAAATTAGATGTGAAATGCAGTTTGGACAGAGTTTGAGGATAAATTCAGCATAATGTTACAATGACTGCAGACATTGTGAGTCTTCTCATGATTGCTGTCTTACCGGTTTCAGCAGGGGTTTGGCATCCTCCTCGTCAAAATCCAAAATCCTCTGTTCAAATTCTCCAAGGCTGTAAACAGAAACAAAAAAGAGGCTTTACCGGCACTGCTTTAATTTATGAGAGTAATATTTAAGGTGTAGTGGTAAACAGTACAAATATGTTTCAGTAACTCACTGTTTTCTCAGCGTGGTTCTGTTCTGCTCCAGGATGAAATCAGTCATGTCTGCAGTAATCACTTGAGATGGTATCTGTTTCTTCATAGATACACAGGAGCTCCAACATCAACAAAAAAACCAAACACACACACAAAAAAAACACAGTGGGGAGATGTGTCATCTTTTAGCATGAAAGGACAGAGTTTAACAAAAATTTGTCTGGTATTTTACCTAAGTGTAAACCTGAAAGGACAGAAAATCTTACAAGTCAAATGGGAGTGACCGGCACAAACTGTTCTGCATTTTGGATTTATAAATCATGTATGTGGAGTGACAACTGTTTGAGAGAGTGCGAGTTAAGGATTTAATTTTTTTTATTTTACAGCCTCTCTCCACTCTAGTGATGATGTCACCCACTCTAGCTGACTGCCATAAGGACCCATTATAATGTCTGAAATGTACTGAAAATTAATTAAAAGTTTAACTGCCATTTTGTGAAAACTGTGCAAGCTGTCAAAAAGACCATTTAACCTAACAAAGTCCAAAGTCCTGTGACCTGTTGAAAGCTTTAATCATCTTTGTATGGCAAAGTATGGCAAAGCTACATGGCTCCAAAAAGATGTGGTTTGGTATCCTGCTGATGTGGAGTCCCCCATTTATTCATATAAGGAAATTTTTGACCATTTTTGTGAAACTGTCTGGCAAATCACCAAGAAAACACAAGGGAAAGACATATGATGATTCTGTTACTTTTTGGTAGTTCTTCTCACTCTGTTGTATGTTCAAGACTTAACTTTGCTGATAAGTTTGGTTTTAATAAGTTATTTGCCGGTGCAACAGTTTGACTGACAGCTAACCCACTATTAAGTAGGGTGTTGGTATGGACCGATGAATATATCTGCTCCATCTGCAGTAACTACAGGAGTTCCTGATACCATGATCATCATATGAGTTGTCACTACAGACTCTGGCTACAAATTATGTTACCAGCTCAAGATGTCACCTCCTGTATGATGGATATTTTATCTGCATTTTAGTACAGTCAGGGAAAGTGGAGGCATGTCATCTATGTTCATTCGCTGTTGTTTGCCTTTACTGACACATCCACTGCCTTCTTGTCCAATGAACCTGAAGATTTGCTGCATGACCAGAATTTACCTACAAGAGTGCTCGCCTGATGTTTTTATTTGATTTTCACTGTATGAACAACAATGGCTGCAATGGTAAATTTTCTGTCTGATAATCCAAGCAGTCTCTCAGCTTTGCTCCTCTACAAATAGGTGTTATTAGACATGTTGGGTGAATTTGATCTAAGGAAACATTCATTCAATGTAGGTTTTTATATTTTTTTAAGTTTTAGCACTGTCATATTTCCTTTTCCCATCACCCAAATTAACATCTGTATATTTTCCCCATAAAAAGAAAACCAATTGACTAACCAGCACTGTTGCACCTCCAATAAAGTTTTTTTTTTTTTTTTAAAGATATTTATTTCAGATAGGACAACTGAACAGTGGACAGGAAATGGAGGGGAGAGAGAGGGAATGACATTCAGCAAAGGGCCAGAGCTTAAAACTGAACCTGGGCCAATACAGGGAGGACACAGTCTCTGTACATAGAGCACCTACTCTACCTACTGAGCTACAAGGGCGCCCCTCCAATAAAGATTTAAATTCAGCAAGTGTGTTTATTTGTTGTTGTTTTCTGTAGTTTTTCTTGTGTTCTCAGTTCAGTTTGGAGTTGTAACGGATGAACATAAAATTGTACAAAAGCAAACCCCCCCCCCCAAAAAAAAACAAAACAAAACAAAACAAAACAAAACAAAAAAACAATCAGTGTGACATGGTGGATCAGTGGCTACACTGTCGCTTCATAGCAAAATAGTCCTGGTTTCTTTTCCTGGCTGGGGCAGGACTTTTCTCTGTGGTGTTTGCATGTTCTCCCCCTTGTTAGGTCCATGTCCAGTCAGCACCCTTGACCGGTAGGGGTTAAGAATTGGAATCGGCCACTGGGTGCTAGGGTTAGGGTTAGGGCTCAGTGCAGAGACCAAATCTTACTGTACACTGTGCATGTGACCAGTGAAGCACCTTTACATTTACTTTCACCCACTGCAGTCATGAGCAGACTGGTGCAGTCAGTTTGGTTTGAGAACATCGGCAGCTCTTACTAGGATTCATAGAAGCCTCTCCCCGCGTGGATGTTGCAAACAGCCTTACCTAAACAGAAATTGAGGCAACACTGGAATAACCCCTTGAAGCTTTCTAAGACTGGTGGGTGATTTTGGATCGTTAGCCAGAAATAGGCCTTTATACTTGCCTTATTAATCCATATGTTGTGAAGATGTGCAGATTTGCAAGCTACCAAATTGGCTCAGCTGATAATTTAGACCCTAAACCGGTACTTGGAGCTATCCATTTGTGATCAGTAGGGCCCAAAAAATATATGGCTCTTGCCAGTATTATCGGTCAATATTGGCCTGTTGTAGATATATCAGTATTGGCGAGTATCCTCTCGGATATGGCCTGATATTTAACTTTTTTTTAAGGTAGGAAAAAAATGCTTGGACTAGTGATTTAAACTGGTGTAATTATGTAGTTTGTCCAGCAGAGGGCGTTTGGTTATTTGATAACTAAACAGTGAGTTGTTTATTGTTTAGTGCTGATAGCAGTGATGTTTGGAATGAAGTTTATTAAAATGTGAGATATCTCGCCTCCCTCCATAACACATCTTTTTCACAAGTATCTGAAAACCACATTCAGCACCCTAATATCGGTATCGGCAGCGGCCTCAAAAATTCCATATTGGTTCGGCTCTAGTAATTTAATCACCCAAGCACACGTTATTGCCAGGTGGAAACAGGCCTGAAGAAGTTTATACAGATGCCTATTTCTATGTCCTATGTTTTTGCTAATACAAGAACTGTGTGCAGAAAATACTTAAATAGAAATGCTGCGGATTCCTTGATATCTTTAGTGTTATCTCCCATTAAAGAGTCAAAAATCTATTTGGATTTATGAATGTGTCAGTCCTGCTATCTACAAATGACTTTTGACTTATGACTGCCCTCTGATTCTTTAGTTCTGACATTATTTTTGTTCTAACTCAGTTATTTTCTTTTCAAGCTACAGTTTTAGGTTACAACAAGTGTACATTAATACGAACAGTACTGTGATTAATGAGTAGTGAGGACATCTGGAATTAGAGAGAGGCTTAATGAGAAGATCACAGTTATCCCTAAAGTGAGGAGGTGCTTGAACTCATCCATGCTTTCGAACACTTTTAGGAAATCCACTGGTGTACCTCTTGGTCTTAGTCAGACTTATAATATCCTTGTGTTGATTGCTATCATGAATCACAAGTTCTGCTTAATCTCTACAAAGTACGTAATTAACCCTGCACCGATTCATATCGCTCATTATATTACCACAGATAGAACAGTGAAAATAAAGCATGGTGCTTTATTATCTCAGCTCAGCTGCAGGTGCCTAAATATTTGGTACCTGTTTCAAAAAGTTATGCATGTTGGTGTTGTTAAAAATGTCCTCACAGTTCTACAGACATGTCTGTGCCTAATTTGACATGCTTTTCTCTGAACATCGTGTAAAAATGCCAGGTTGTTTTTCATAGAAGGCATATTAGTTACAGTAATAAATAAATACAATAATGTAGGCAATAACAGAAACAAACTGAGTATAAAGTACAAATTATATGATAATGTTGCAGATCTTTGTCTATCCTAGTGCACGCTGGTTCTGGTACAGATTTGCAAATTCTAACCTCAATGAAGAAAAAAAAAAAAAAACTGCAGCCATTTTTGCCTCTGGAGAAAATTAGTGACCTGTTGTTAAATATTTGTGGCAAAGTGAGAGGGAGCGAGACTTGATTAGCATGAAAATGACAGTGTGACTGTGGGTGGTGATGTTGGCCTGTGTAGAGACAGAGAGAAAGGGCTTTGTCCTATATATTTCAAATGGTGACTGTGCAGTGGAAAAACAGCAAAGTTTCAACTATATTCGGCCTCAAATGTAGTAAAAAAGCAGTGAGATACATTTGTAGACATTATCATTATGTTTCATGAACACACTTGCACTATATTAATTGCTTAATAAAGCTTAGCTGCTTCTACTGGACCAGTATCGTCCAGAGTTACACACTCTAACTTTTCCATCAGTATTGCAGTCAGTGAAAGTTTATACTTGCATCATATTTAGTTCATTAGCATGCTAATGCTCTGGAAAAATACTTAAAAAGTTTGCCTTGCAAAGTTTGGTATCTTTTTTTTTTTTAACTTGAATTGAGTTACAGGAAATGTGCTTCAAATATTTAAGGTGCAGCAGCGAAACTAAATAATGTGTGTGTGTGTGTATTTTTAAATGCAATTAGTGTTTGAGGTTAATCTTAGGTGTATGTGTGTGTGTGTGTCAGGAATTTGATTTCAGCTGCTTGTATGTGAAGAACTGAAGTGCTTTTAACTTATGAACCCAGAGATGAATCATATTGCTAAGCTGCTTTTCTCTCAACATCAAAACATTTACAAACACACAAACAAGGACTTACCTTTACATAATTTGACACACAAATACACACAAATACACACACACACAAACACACAGAGACCCAGGCACTGTAATAAGCCAGCTTGAAAGGTCATGCATACAGGAGTCATCAATAGCCACTTAATATTTTTAAAGATCTACTTACAGTTACACTTTGAAGGGGCGGTTTTAGTGACATTTAAAGTAATTTTGAAAAGTTGATTTGTTCACACCCTCAGACTATGAATGAATGTGTGTGCACTGTGCACATAAGTCACAGCCACACTGCAATGGTTTTATCCCATTTAGGCCACTGACCAAAGTAAGGCATACTTGAGATCTGTGGTCCTGTAACACCAATAATCTGACGCTTTTTTTGTTTGTTTGTTTGTTTTTTCATGTGTATTTATGGCTGTTGTATGTCAGACCTTAAACTGACTACATTTTTTTTCTGTGTTGTCATTCCAGCTGTCCTTTGCAGCAACAACCCCGGTTCTCGCAGACAAGAAAAAGTACCCCAACTTCTTCCGTACTGTGCCATCAGACAACGCAGTGAACCCAGCAGTAGTGAAGTTCCTCAACTACTACAACTGGAGCCGCGTGGGGACCCTCACACAGGATGTCCAGAGGTTCTCAGAGGTCAGTGTTCCCTGTTGTTGCTTTTAAATGACCACATTTTGATATGTGAACTCAAACCTGAGGTTATATAGTGAAATGTCACAGCGAGCAAGCATAGAAAACAAGAACTACTTTTCATGTACTCTGCACGTACTCTGCTTACGTACGTAAGCGCGTATGCTGCACAGATTGCTCTCTATCAGAAGGTGCTGTAGGCTTTTCTATACATAAAAAAATTAGAAGCAACTTTATATACCTTTGTTTCAATCTCTTTTTCTTTTTATTATGCATTAATACTACATTTATTAAAGTTGTACAACTTAAAATGTACATTAGATGCCTAAATATAAAGCTAGTGAACATGTAAATACTGTATTTAATAACAGTTGACTTCTCCAAGGCACATTCATTTTATAAAACAATATATTTTCAGTCAGGGGATTTTTTCTTTGTTGTATATAGATGTGGTAACTGGGAGTGTTATCAATGCTGACAATGGTAATCATTTTTTCTTGTAATTATCATTATGATGATGCCAGCATGATTTGAGTGGGTGGCAGCCAATTAAATTCAACCAATTCTTCAAAAGTTGACTGGATTAATATTTTTTCCGCCCACATGAAACCACGATTCTGAGGAAATGTGAAGATTAACATTTTTCAAAGGAAAACTGGAGCTTAATCCTACCACTCACGTCATGTTTCATTTCTTCAGTAATGAATTAAAACAATGGGCTGTGACTGTCAATAAAGAGGAGTAAGTGTTTTATCCACTTTTATGTCGGTGAAAGACGCGTGCAGATGTTAGAGTACAACTTCTGTAATGGATATTAACATTTGCACATGAGATTTTTGGTGATATGTGGATGCAGCGATTAGTACTGTGGCCTCACAGAAAGAAGGGAGTTTGCTTGTTTTGTATGTTCCGCCCTTGTCTGCCTGGGCTACCTCAGGGTTTTGCACTTCCTCTTACAGTCCAAAGACGTGCAGGTTAGGTTAATTGACCACCTGTGCAGGGTGGACACCACGGCCAGCTGGGATTGTCTCCAACCCCTTGCAACCCTGCATAGGTTAAGCAGTTAAAGATAATGGATTTTAACTAGTTAGGCATGTGCCTGTTTGTGCGAGGGGTAAATGTTAATAAAACACATGCATTTGACTTTCCTTTGAGTAATGCCTCAAACTCACGGCGCACACATTACTGTATATCACATCAGCGACAAGGGAACATTCAGTTAAAAGAAGCCATGCCAGAGGTATTGAAAGCACAAATTTGAGAAACATATTTTGAGCTCTTGCCTTGAGGCCCTGGTTGAAAACAATCTCCTCAGCAGCTGGGGATGGGAGGTGGAGGTGGGGGGGTGGTGGTGGTGTATAAGAAGTCTCACTGCAAATCTCGGAGAGCCCAAATCCCTTTATCTCTCCCCTCCTGAAAGTGCCAAGGGGCTTAGGATAGGAGGAAGACGGGCGGCCCGATTCAATCAACCTGCCACGAGATTGGCCTCTAATCCTGATTTACAAATATGCAAGCATCGCTTCCGTACTCCACGATTTGTACAATCCTCTGTCAAGCTTGGAGCACAGTGGTTTGTGGTGCATCGGGAAATCGCGGAAGCATGTAAGACAAAGTGTTGATGAGATGCGAAGTAGTAAATGTTGTGTGGATACTGCCAGAGAAAAGAAAACAATAATAACATTGTAATGCATTGTATGTCTAATTGTTTTATACAGAGGGTGCTGTTCCCCAATTCTCCACTATAACAGGGGGTAATTGCGAAACAGAAATATGCCGAGTTGGAATTATCCTTTAAGTTGGACAGTATTTTTTCTATATTGTATGAATATTGGTATATATTATCGTGTCTTATACTCAAAACTTACATGATTATTTTAAAATAAATCAATCATTCAATCGACAGTTATTTGATTTAACTGTTTTTTTTCTTGTATCTAATAATACAATGCTTTTGTCTCATCTTCTTGAATTTGGAAATGCTGGAGCACAAAGGGAAGTCTTTAAGAGACGACCAAAATAAATGCCAACTCCCTGCAGAAATAAGTTGGAGCAGTCAGAAATCTTGTGGAATATTACTTCTATTACAACATTCAAACCCTAAGGATAGAAAACAAGTTCCTGTACAAAACATCTTAGTTAAAAAAAAACATTTCATGTCAGTGTAGATTGATATCTGAAAAATGCTTTTGTTAATTGAGACAAGCAGCTGCCTGTAAGATGAACTGCAAAAATATTGAATGCATTTTAAAAAATGTGGCAGTAATATAAAATATTTTTGATTGTGTTTAAACAAAAATTATCCTTAAGTCATTTTATTGGATTGTTATCATCACACTTTTTTCAAAAGTTATGAAAACAAATAATACTTTAATACCACACAAAAGAAAGTTTGAAATGATTCAATAAATTTTTATGATGACATCTGAGCTCCACTTACATTTGTATTAACAATCCTAATATCTCTTGTACTTACATTTACTGTATGTACAGTACATACATACACACTTACATCAGCCAAAGGGTATAACAGTGACACTGTTGTCACTCCACAACCTCCAGACTTCAGTTCAGCTTGAATCCAGAAAGATGTTTTTCCAGGGAAACTGCTCAGAAGGTTAATGTGATGTAATGCTTGTTAAGGATTCAGTCAGTGGTGTGCACCACACACATACACACACACACACACACACACACACACACACACACACACACACACACACACACACACACACACAGATACAGTATGTTGTGTCCCTTGGGACTAGCTTTTAACTTCTATTTCAAGGCACCATTGACACACATGCACACACACAGACACACACAGACACGCATGCTATTTGTTGATGGACACTGATGTTCAACTAAAGGGTAGTGATAAATGAGAACGAGTAAAGGCTATTTGTTTGTGTGAAAGTATCTGCCCACACAAACACGCACACGCACACACAGCAATCAACATTATTGAGATTGCCAGACAAACAGGGCTCACCCTGAACAGAGCCGCCATTATCAGTCAGTCAGATGACAGACCTGACTGAGAACAGGATTAGGACTCTGTCCTCTACCTGGAACCCTGTGAGCTCAACAGTTTAATTACTCTATGACCACTGATATATTTAGCAGAAGTTACTTTCTCTGCGTCTGCTCTCTCTGGCTTTCTCTGCCTTTCCCAAAATGTATTTTGTTCAAAATCTAAAAAAACAAACAAACAAACAAAAAACTTGGCTGTTTTCCTAGTTTGTGCTTTTGCAATTTTGTCTTAAGCCATTCACTGCTGTTCAAATAACCATGTAATAAATAAACTACTCTCCCAAATTACTCATTGATGCCATTGTACAGGGCATGTAAGGTCATGAGAGGACACCATTCTTGTGCTTGTCATCAGGCTGTGGCACTGCCATTTGTCACGCTTGTTTGTATAAGCACATGACAGGCATTATAGACTGAACTCTAGGATTTGTGTGGTGATTTGTGTGACAATAAAGCATTCAATATGAGAGACGTGTGCAGAGACCCATCACATTGTCACATTTGTAAAAACTCAAACATCATACAAATCTACACGTCACATCCTCTGCTTTGTGCCTCCACGCTGATGGACAGACGCATACATTTAAGAGGTGCAGATACAAGTTCATAAAGCTCCAACAGGCAGATGGAATTATAAAAAGCACCTGCTAACACTCACTAGTACATGTAACACTTATAAAGACACACATGCCGTCACACCTGCAAAAGGTGAACATGCCTGCAAATGATGTGCTGATAATTCCAGGTTAGACCAACAGAGTTTTGTTGTTATTACAGGTCATACTGGTGCCATCTTAGTAATCAGAAGCTACTCAGTCTGCACCAGGACACTCACTTTATTCCTTCTCTTGGTTGCCTAAAGGTTGTGAGTTTTATTTTTAGGTCAAGTGTATTTGTTTGTAGATTGGTTAGAAAAAGGACACCAGCTTTGTATAAAAGTCATTGCAGCTGCTTTGATCCTGAGATCACGCTTGAGAGTTGTGATCACGAGTGCTGAGGTTTAAATTTTAAGAAATGCAGGGGGTGAAACAATTCACCAATCAACATAAAATGACTCAGCACATGTGATTTTGATAACTGTTACATCATTTGAATAAATTAGTATGTCTTAGAAAGTAGAAAACTTTCTTTATTTCAAGTTCCTCAAATGGGAAGTTTATAGGTTGAAAGTTCCAAACTTTTCTTAATTGTAAGAGATGTTTTATGACACTATGGATCATGACTTATTGACAAACAGTGAAATGACAGAGTGAAAAGAATCTTTATTTGCATTGTGCTGAATTAGCTATGGAATTTGTAACAACGACAGAACTGAACTGCAAAACTACCAATGCACCAAAAAAGCTTTGATAAAAGACTGTTGAGTTGTGTTTATGTGTTTAGGCCTATCAATATATTGATGTTTGATTGAACTTTGATATGAGACCGGATATTGTCTTAGATTGTTGATTGTGGATATTATTGTTTCGTGATATTGAATAAGTAGCTGTTCTAATACTTGTCCTAGCCTATTTAGTCATTCTTTTCACATAGCTAAAGATTTTTTTAAATCAAAAATCTCATTGTGTTAATATTTTACGAAATATCGATATTGTGATATTTGATTAAAATTTCTTAGCTAATGCTGTGACATATCACATGTGGCTTTGACTTATAATTGAACATTTAGCCCCCTTACCAAGAAAACACTAGAAAAAATACAGGGAAATGATCTTTAGTCCATCCCACCAAGCCTTAATGTAACTTTCAAGTTTGTAGTTTACCTACAGCACACTGAACAGCCCCTCCATGCAGAACAAATATGTCGCTCTGCCACAGTCAGTGAACAGGAGACAGCATGAAGTGAAGGTGTGGGATGATACTTCATCCTGTCATATAAACCCTAAAGAACTGCAGGGTTTCCCACAACCTCCTCAGCTCATCAATCCATCTTCATTTAGTTTGTGGTTGATATATGAGGAGGTGATTCTGCATAAAAATACAATGAAATCGTTTTAATGTTGAGTTTAAGTGCTGATACATTGCGCACATTAGACAGAGTGCATCTGGCATTTTCTCTGTCATGTGTGGGCACGGACTTAAATATTTGTATGTGCATGCGTGTGTGTGTGTATGCGTGTGCTTGCATGCCCAGAAGTGCAGTAGGATTATTACTCTCCTGTGTTTGCTGCCGGGGATTCCCAGGCTGCCCCAGACAATGGAGGATGTTTTTGTAACGCAGGAAAGCTGCTCATTTTCCCCTCTTACCGTCCCTCAATCCATCTACCCCTCCTCCCTCACTTCCTCACCTCACGCTATCTAATACACTCAGTCCACGAGAACACACTGATACATTTGTCCTTTTCCATCTCAGTGAAGGAAACGCAAAACCAAAAAAAATATCCTCCTGTGACAAGGACTTTATTTTTCTTAGAATTGAATTACTTTGTGTGTCAGCCATTATCTTGTTAAGTATGTTTGTGTGTCTCCATATCATAGGTATGTCTTGTCATGTGTGTGATTGTAGGTTGTTATTCCATCTACCTGTGAGCTCTCTCCAGCACACTTCTTCAAACACCGAGCTAACATGCTGCTGTCCAAGCTAGTTTCCTTTTAGTATTGCAGCAGCCAGACCTTTTAGATCACTGCCCAGCATGACGGGACACTGTAACTTGTCCAGACCGTCATGCCAGCTGTTCCTCAAGAGCAAAACCGAGTTGTATTGATCCACCTAGGCCTCCCTGTTGTTTCAGCTCAGCAAGCAGTACATTGGAAGGAATGTTTGTACAGGAGTGAGTGATGTACAGAGTGATTTCGAGTTCCCTCTGGGGGAACAAGGAGAGCGGGCGATTATGACAACAGACATTTAGAGACACGAGGGAAATAAAGTTGAGATTGCTCAGATTAATTGAGTTTATGATGGCAGCGAACTTTAAGTTGATTTCGCAAAATAGATGTCATGTCTAATTTTGACAAATAGGAGCAATAGTAATATAGTAATGGTGGTATTTGTGGTAATTAGGGCTGTGCCTAATGTCATTCGTACACATTTGAAGCGTCCTTTGAAATTTTTTTTGTGGTAAAGCTTTGAATGTCTGTAATTTATGGTGTCATCAACCTCCATTTTATTCCCAGAAGTTTAAAAAACAAATTCTGAGCGCTCCTCCTGCTGGTAAGTAGGGCCTAGCTCTGGATCTGAGCAGAAACCTGTGAAACTTCAGGTGTTTATTCCTCCAGAAGCTTTGTTCTGCACTCGGCGCTCTACATTAGCATTCACCGTCTCTCGGAAGCTGTCTCACAGCACCTGTCTCACGGCACCTGTTCCTTCACTCCACCCCATTAACCCACACAACATTCTGCAAAGCCTCATAAATCATGTGACATCATTCAAATGTGGATTGAGAAACTGTATATCAACTTAATGAACAAAGCTTAAAAGCTTTAAACTATAATTCAGCCCAAGGGATGGCGCTTGCAGTCATGGTTATGTGCTGTCATATGCTGTATGCCTACACCACTTTGTGTGCTGTAGCCATTTGTGAAATAATTAAACACCTCAAATCCATCTTTTGATTATGAAACTGGGAGGTGGAAGGAAGAGGCTTGTAGTGTCTTTGTTGACAGAGAACGAGACTGTGGTCAACTTTAATCTTCAGTTGACTGATTCCAATAATCACACATTTTCACAGAACAGAATGGCATCAGACTGTCAATAGAATTTTTTAAAGCACTCCTTCAGCTTAATCTACTTAATCCACTCTCCTGTCCATTTCATTATTTTCCACATTTTTTTTCAAAATATGGCTGAATTCTGCTTGTTGCCTTTCACCTCTCTCTAAACTCTACTGGAAGCATATTCTGCAGGAATGGCTAAAGCTGGGGTGGGCAAGTTATTTTTGGTGTCATGGCACAAAATTGTTATGATAACCTTCAGCATATCGTAATTCAGACTACAGCACCTCTCCTTGGTTCTGTATTCAGGCTTTAGAGAATTAAGACTGATGTGGGCACCTTTCGGCAAAATCACAAGCCATTTCTAAGAGCATGTGTTTCTGTTGACTACTCTATGCTGTGCCTCTTGGCGACGTCACTATGAGCTGTTTGGCTGTTGAAGTGACATACCTGCCGTTTGAAAACTGGCCTCTGGCACCTTGACAAGCTGAGTTGCAGGTGGCGCTGTCAGCCGGCTTGAGTCAACCATTTTTCACTGCTACAACCTTCCCTGCAACCATTTCATCTTGTCGTGAATCTTTGGTGTAAACTGGCCTTAAAAGAAGGAGCGACATCAAACAAATTTAACCTGAGCTGAAGCAAGTAGGGGAGGGGGCAATGGAGTTGCTTCCTTAGGTGTCTCATGCTACAGCTAGCTTGATTTCCAGATGTTAGCTACCCCAGCTTTAATAAAAATTATCAGTCAGGAAAGTATAAATTTGTCTTTATGTCATTATGAATAATAGGAGGTTCAATCCCAACCATTCATTTTCTTTTAAATGGGAAACTACAAACAAATTTCAAACTAAATATAGATTTTGGGTGGAGTATCTCTCAAGGCATCTAAGTACCATATAAATATTTATTTATATATGACTTGCATTAATTCATTGCCAAGGGAGTAACCAATGTCTTTGAAGCAATATAGGACACATAAATATAATTTTAACTTTGGCACTCATTTCAATGCACATTTACAGACAAATATAGGGCAAACACACAGAGCCTTCATCTGTAAGCTGTTATATGTTGTCTCTGCCAACTGGGCTTGGTGTGCCAAGTTAAGCGCGCACTCTCTCAGATGTCTCAGCATGCCCCCTAATGCCAAGCTCTCGGGTGGGTTGGAGGGGGCCAATGACTGCAGGGCATGACTGGAGGACATCAGGAAAAACTGGCCAGAGAGAGAGAGAGCAGTAACCCTTCAAGTATAAAGTGTAGATCTTTCTCACAACAGACATTTTTACTTGTTAAACACAGTTGTTAATTTAATAATGGCTACACTCCATTTAGGTGCTCCTGTGCCAGGGCCCTCTCTGGTATTTTGTGCATTGGCTCACTGGCATGCCACACTGGAATACTGAAATGGAGCAGTGCCATTGTTAATGTTATTTAAACTTGTGCTTTTTTTTTTTTTTTTTTTTTTTAACTACAACAAATCAAAATGTCTGCTGTGGGAAAAAAAAGCCTTTTCCAAAATTGCAGCTCCAAGGAGGGAAAGAGAGGGATGAATCATAGCATTTGTGTGTGTGTGTATGAGGGGTGAGAGAGTGAGAGGCAGGATGATAAACCACCTCAAGCTCAACATCACGGTGGGGTACTTGCTCCATTCTGATTTCTCTCTGATCCCATTACCCACCATTCCCTTGAATCAATACATCAAAGCACACATACAGCTGCTGCAGGAACATTTACAGTGCTACAGTATATGTCTGCCTTGGATAACCAGTTGGGATCATTTAAAGTGTGTTTTTGGGCCATCCTGTGTTGCTCTGTGAAAACCACTACCTATCACTATGACAAAGGCATGCATGAATATTGTAAATGATGCAACTGCACACTGAATAGAGTGAGTGCAAGATCAGAATTACAATGATTTGATGTCTTCAGTAGCCAGTAAGTTTCTGACTTGATGAAATGTCAAGATGTTTTTTGTCTTTTCATTCTCAGATTCAGGTACAGGTAGCAGCTTAGGACATTAGTTAGCCTACATTTATTTGTCTTAATAAGTTGAAGAATTAAACAAAGTATTAGTCTTACTAAAGTACTAAGTACCATGTGAGGTACTTTTGCTTAAATCAGACATTTCCACTTTTTGCTACAGTACTTTGTGCTATTCCACTACATTTTGGGAAAAAATATTGTTCTTTATAGTTCATTGGATTTACATGACAACTTAAGTTATTTATCACTTTGCAGATTCTGTCAGATTGTTAATGAAATAAATAATCTAAGAATAAGTTCTGATACATTATTATAGGTGAAGCCAAACACCAGTATATAAAGTTAAAATTAGCTCCATCTTTACATGGTGCAACATAAGTGTCTTTTACTTGAATAAGTATATTTTGGATACTAGTTAGTACATGTTTTAACTTAAAGAGCCTGTTCACGTTTATTTTTTTTTAAACGTTTATGTCCAACAAAATGTCAGAATTTGACTGTCTGAACTGACAATATCTGTGCAAAGTTTGCCTGGAGTGACTGTTTCACTCCAAATGTGTTTCCACATTCCTCTACTGAAGTGGGAGACATCTGTGCACTTCCGTATTATCTGATGATTTAAAGCTACAGCAAAATAGGATTGGTACATCACAAATTTGAAAGCCTGTTGCAGGTAAAGAAACCTGAAATCTTCAGCTCAGAGAGCGTTTCCTCATGAGAATGTCTCAAAAAAACTGTACTTGTGTCACTACATGTCATTGTTCTTTGTCAATATTGGCCACATAGGTTACATAAACCTAATGCATTTTCCCCCAAATAGCTTTATCTGTAAGATATCGTGTTGGTTTACATTTTGTCCATACTCAATGAAACGTTACAGTGTAATGTTGGTTAAAAAGAAGATCTGTGTCAAAATGCCTTTTCAGGCTAGTATTCCAGCTAGTAAGGCGGCACTTACAAGGAACTATTTTTCTGAGGGCAACGACTTTCATCTCCGTGGCTGCTGGCTCTCCTCTCTCTATCTCACTCAGTAATTTTTGACCAAATAAACACAGATGTTCTCTTTAGAAGGGTGAATTACCTATATCTAACAACTGTCAGGTGTCCTATAGTGTTTCTTCAACATGAATGTCTGAGAGTCTGAGATCCACTTAAGTATACACAAGGTCAAATTTTAACATTTGTAAAAGATAGGGACGATCTCTGCTAATGGTGAGAAATCAGAAATAGACTGGTATGTTCCTTTGAAATTTTTTTTTTTTTTTGCATATATTGTTGAAATGTGTACCTGCATAGGGTTACAAACCATTCTCATGTGGTTTCTCTTCCTTTCTCTTCCTCTCTCTAAGGTGAGGAATGATCTTACTAGTGAGCTGGAGAAAGCAGACATTCAGATCGCAGATACAGAAAGTTTCTCCAATGACCCCTGTGTCAATGTCAAGAAGCTCAAGGTAAGTTATCCAGACTGGACTCTTAACACTTTAATCCCCCTAAATTAAAAGCAGGTATGATTCAAGGTCAGTTTTATTCAAAGAATTCTAAGATAGACAAAATGAATGGAGTCCAACTGAAAATAGTGTCACAGTATGTTGTAATATTTCTGAATACAGTATTTGAGTACGAGTTGATGCCGTCCAAAGTGAATCCTGAACGATAATTCATTCAACAGAGCACAAGGTAGTTCTCAGTGAGACTGGTGGAGTCTTAATGACGACACTGTAATAGCTTGGGGGTCTGCATTGCGACCCCTAATGACCTGCTCTGACTAATGGATGTTTGATGGGCCTTTTAAGCAGACTTATACACACATGCAAACACGTGATTTCTTATTTTCTTTTCTCTCCTCTTCTCTCTCCTTTGAAATGAAATGAGACAGAACAAAATGAGGCCATTATCAGGCGCACTATTGAGACACTGGACCTTAACATCTTTACACCATTTACTCCTGGTGGTAACATGCATGGCTGATCAGAATTTGCTCGGATGAAGCAAAAATGCATGAAATTCAGATGTAAATGCAGGAAAGTGTGAAGGTGAAATTATCCAAAGCATCTCCAGAGGCAATCACAGATGTATTTGGCCTCATTTACCAGCTGTATATGTGAGTCAGTACAGTTTACAGGGGAAACATTGTCAGTGGAAATAAAACAAACAGGTTCTCTCGACTAGTAACATACAAGGCCTAAGTGCAAAGCAGTATGACTATATTTAGGTAGAAAGTTGCTTGTATGGCACAGTGAAAGAGAAGATGTTTGAAGCAAAGAAAGTAGGAGGAGCATGCAAGAGAAAGGCAGAGGAGTGGAAGGTGTGACGTATGTATGATGATGCTGGTTGAAGGAAAATGCAGCATGGAGATGACGACAGAGAAGAAACAGGAAGATAAGCTGTCTTTCTTAAAATATATATGTAACTCTGCACGTTGAGGGTTGACACTTTAAGCTGACAACATCCTTCCTTGATCAACTCTAAATATGCAAACCACGGCATTGACTCAAAAGCTTTCCAGAACGTTTGGACGGGGTGGGTGGGGGTCCTCTGACACCCTAAGGGTTTGTTTCCTGCACATCTCCCAACAGCGGTTCACCTTCTCCAGGACAGCTACGTAAAATGATGAGTTAGAAGGTGACATAGATTTCAGTGTGAAGGCTGGTCTTTTTTAGGTACGGTGTTGTTTGTGACTGTGATTTTGTGTGTGTGTGGGTGTGTTGCGG
>JAQLOL010000008.1:12138616-12152918 GCA_029783665.1 Naso thynnoides | reverse complement strand
TGGTTTAAATGTTATGTGTGCACGTGTGCCTGATCATACAGGATGTTAGCCTGACTTGAGCCTTGTGCCTTTCATGATGTCACGATTTCACAACGTGTGTTTACTTTGTGCACACACACACACACATACACACACACACACACACACACACACACACACGACCAAACCGTGTCCATTCTACGCTGATGTCAGTCCTGCTGCTGAATCTAGAGAAGAGGCAGGAGAGTGATTATGGAGGACTGCACAGTATTGATCTGAATGCTGTCAGTGCCACAGAGAATAAGGCTGATGTTTGCTGGGAGATCCTTTTAGGGCGGAGAAAGTGCAGATAGCTGCGAGATAGATGATGTACATGATGTATGAATTTAGGGGGTGGGTGGGCAGGTTGGGTCGTTGGGGTGGGTGGGGCATGGGAGGAGTTGCTGTGGGTTGTGATTGGGGATTACAGTGTGTAGGTAAAGGTTTGTTTCGCGGTTTGTTTGGTCTTCAAAGCAAGTCAGTCACCATCGTGTTGGATAATGGCGAGTAACACAGCCTGAGGTTTGACAGTCACCGAAAACAGACACACTGAGGTTAAACCTGTATGTGTGTGTGTCTGTGTGTGTGTGTGCATCACAGTTCCACTCGCATCACCTCAAACCTTTGAAAACCCGGAGGATGTCACACCTGCAGCCCACAGAGCGACATCTCATTTGACCCCAGCACTCCTGTCACGGACAGCATTCTCACCTCCACACACAAAGCGATAGCTTGCCACCTCCGCCTGTTTCACCTCAGAAAGACACATTCTAGCACACACAAAAACTCACACACACATGCACAGCTGCTGTGATTGCTCCATCAGCCACCTTTGTAACTCAGGTCTGGATGTCCTTTGAATACAAGACAAGAGACACCTGTCTGGGTCAATAAACTCCAGTACAGTTGCCTAAGCTGCAGAGGAGCATAATGCCTTGTGTGAAGATGGTTTACAGCAGCCTCTTTGAATTTTGGTCAGAGGAGGTTAATTTAATCTTTGTAGCACAGACATTTATTTCCAATTAAGAATTTCAGAGTCAGTGCCTCTGCATGTGTTTGATATACTTTGCTTATTCTGCAAACCGTGTATACACTTGAGAGAACAAATTCGGGGGCTGTTAAAAGAACTACAGATCGGTTCAATAAGGTTTGGGGTAGATCCACCGCTGCTGATGTTATGGCCAATTATAGTGGCAATGAGAGCCTGATGATGCAACTACTCTAGAAACCTGGATACATTCACTCACAGTCATAACAGGTTCAAATCAAGTTCCCCCATTGCAGCCCTCATTGTCAGACCCTGTTTACACACCATAGTTACCTGAATGCACCACCTAATGAGCTGAACTGAGACGCACTGAGCTGTCCTACTTCCACATAAGGCATAACTGCATAGCATGTTGTAGGAAAGAGCAGCATGTGACAAAAGAAAGCACTTGCTGGGTCAGATTGACACTGTGGTGTAATGTCACTTACAGGGGATGTGTCGAACATCACCAGCGTGTAGGAAACCTCAGAGACCCCGTGTCTCAGGAATAGCTCGTTCTGCTCGCACGCCTCGCATCACCGGGGACACATGCATGTAGATGAGCATAAAGTTAGGACGTGCTTGCACGCGCACACTCAGACAAACATCAAAGATGCCACACAAAGACTGGGATTCAAACAGAGGGGTGGGATCCTGCTCCGCTACTTCAAAGCTTGCCATCTTTTTGAGGCAAAATTGGCTCTCCAGCTTCCTTCCCCATATTTCCCCCTCAGCTGTCTTTTAATCAGCCAATGCAAATGCTCTATCTCTCTCTCTCTCTCTCTCTCTCTCTCTCTCTCTCTCTCTCCCTCCCTCTCTCTCTATCTATCCATCTATCTATCCATCTATCTCTCTCGCTCTTTGCTCTCACCTTTGTTAGCCAGCCAGTAATATGTAAACCCAGTTAAATGTGTAATTAAGGAGCTCTGTAAGCAGATGGCGGGCTGAATTAATTGAACAGTCTTGGTAGATGAAGAGGGGAAGGGAGATAAAGAGACAGGGAAGGAGAAAATAGAACAAGAGAGAGGAAGAATGAGAAAACATGGAGAGATAAAGCGACAGCAGCTAGATTGATTGGAATATGTCTTACGATATAACCATGAAGTTGAATTGCTTTTGTCTACCTTGTCTGGGTTTGCCAGACACTCCCTGGATTTAAATGAAAAATTCAAATGAAAGACTTTCAGTTGGTACTTTCCTGTTGTTTTAGAGTGGTTGTTTGACCAATAAAAACACACCCTTGGCCAGAAATGAATATTGAAAAAATAAAATCGCAACAGCATTCGCTGACCACTGCGCACTTTTCTGTCTGCCAAACTTTAAGAAGCGATTTTTAAATGCAATATGAGCGCAGATTTATACCAACACTCTGTGAGCCAATTTTTAAATCAGGCAGCCTTGCTAATCTGTTGTTGTTCCAAGGATATTAGCAAATGAATTGTCCCTAAGATCATTTTGTTTACCTCTATAAATAGATCAATTTTGGCCACTTCTAATCAAATGAGATGCAGTTTGTGCAGGAGCCGAGACTCTGCCCTTTTCCTGCCAACACTCCGGTATCAAGAAAGCACTGTGCATAAATTTAGCCGAACTGAGCTCCTTTTTCCCCCCACAAAATTTGCTGCACTGCTTATGCTGCATCTTCTACAGCACAGTGGGATGTTTATATTACTTCAATTATGTATGATGTGTGTTATATTAAAGACACATTTTTTTGTTGTCCTTTCTTTTCAGGGCCAAGTCATGTTTCGGAATGGAGAGAGGATGGGCACGATAAAATTCAACCAATTCCAAGGTATGTGTGAAACTACTCGACTCCTTAGATGAACCTGGCTCGGTTTTCACTGCAGGTTTTGCCCACTCATTCAGGGCCTTAACCTTTGCTGAGTCGTCCAAAATGAAAAATATGGTTTCAAAGCATCAAGAACTTTTTTTTTTTGCCATATTGATACACCTATTGTACTCACTCTGCTCAGCCTGTCAGACACCCCCTCCAGCAATCTGTGCTTGTTCTTGACCTGACTCCTCTGAGATATTGCCATAATTTGTTGAATTCCAACTGCTGCACGTCTGTGTTCAACAAAACCTGCAACTGTTCAGAAATTTTGAAGGATTACAGTTGTTTTTGGAAAGTCACTTGCAATCTTTCTCAAGTCGGAAAGCTGCCACGGTTGATGTGCGGTACCTTAATAGATCCTGGCCAATAAGGCTTAGGAAGAGCTTGTGGCAGAGTCACACACATGGGACAGCGAGGCTGAAGGTTTTAACAGTTTTGAAGACAGAGGCTTTGTACTCACATTTATCTCATTAGTTGTTTTTCTAGAGAGGATAGTCATTATTCGCATGACTGTTAGGGTTGTTTGTCAGAAAAAAATCAACATGAAAAGTTGTGCTGTCATTTTTCTGGTGAGGCAAGTCTCCCACAAGCCTTTTTATTTGGAGCTGTGTCTCCTCTCTAAGTCTGTGTGAGTTCAGGATAGGTGATTCCAAGACTCTAAATGGCAAAGTCTGTCGTGCTCTAATGTACCTCATCTCCTCTGTGTTGATAAGATGTATGTCTGGACAGTTAATTTTTTATAAAAACATGCCTCAGTACTTACTGTCCTCACAGCATGAACCTGAGGTTGTTTTTAAGCCAGCAGGGCCTGCTGAGTGAAAGAATAACCCAGAGATTGCATCTTGATGTGGGGGATTCCCAGCTCCCAGGCTCCCCAGACTGTATGTAGCACGCTGCATGGGGCTGTTCAGTCCTCTCTGCCTAACCATCTTATCTTCCCCACTGCAGAGGGGCTCGATCCCTCTGGCTGCTTACATCACACCCTGTGTGTGAGATAGAGGAAAGTATGTGCGCGCATATGCTTGTGTGTCTGCTGGTGCATGTATGCTAATGCAGTTACAGCCTAGACTTAGTGGGCTTGACAGAAAATGGAAATTCCACAATATGTATATTCATTGAAAATTGTTTTGTTTTTTGTTTGTTTGTTTGTTTTTTTGTTAACAAAAATAAATTGGCACAGGTCCTTTGTAGACTATGAATGTAAGAGTTGTAGCAGTGCTTAGACATGTGTGATGCAATGCAAATAAGATAATTAACTCAAAAGATGCTGTGATGCTGTGAATTCTATATTTGATTCAAACTGCACATAGTATGTTCTCCATACCAATTATTTTAATGTTTTGTTTTTGCTGTTAGCAGTGTGTTTTTCACTGCTCAGCGCCAACAGGAAATAATATATAAATGTGCAGACATTAATCAAACTGTGAACAGAATGACATTATCATTTACACAGGAGGAAGCAAAATGACTCAAGTCATTATTCAAGCATCTGAAGCCCCAACTTTATTCATATTCTTGCAGCTGTGAGTGCTTCTCTCTCTTCCTCTGTGCACTGCATTGAGGGACTGTAATGTACATCAACAGAGCCTTAAAAAAACTTTGTCTTTTAGTGTAATTTTCGTATTTTCTTTAATTGTGAAATGCACACATCAGTCTGAGAACCTGCTTAAAATCATTATGTGATTTAGGAGCAGGCTGCCGCTCTGGACAGCAAAATGAGGAGCCATCTTAAAAACATCAAGTCCAAGGATATGAGCACATGACATTAGGAACTGACATCCGAAGACCATCTTATCCCTGTAGGTCACCCACAGGTATAAAACCTAACAGCAGGAGGAGCACTAACAAGGACAGAGTGCTGTCATAAAAACCAAGAGTGGAGGAAACTGCTTACAAGTGTAGTTTGCATATATTGTCTTTATGTGTGAAAGAGAGATTTTTGAAAAAGACGCACAGTTTGCCCGTGTCGCTTTCTCCTTGTCTGCTCCTCCGCCATGTCTCCAGCACACTTATCTCAACCAAATCCTCCCGTGTCACAGCAATCTCTGACTCTCTTGTCCTAGCTTTATTATATCTCCTCCATTTCTCCTTAACCCTCACTCTATGACTTCCCCCTCACTTGTCAGCGATCTTGAATTTGTCACCCTTTTGACACGCCACAAGCCTGAGCTGGATGGAGAGGAGAAGAGGGACAGCCCCAGCTTGAATATTTCAAAAGGCAGTGATCCTCAACGTGACCCTATCATCCGTCCTCAGCCTCTGATCCTCCATTTTACCCTGTCAGACGTTCATAGTCAGGGGTCTCGGACACTCTTACTCCCACTGTCTCTCATGGGGATAAGAGATAACTCACCACCAGAGGTTATAAACACAGTAGCAGTGAGTTCACTGTGAGGCACAGTAGATAAGAAAATATGGCTTTTCATAATACATATACACTATCAGAAAGGTGAGGCTGTGATATGTGTGGGTAAAAGGTTAAGATGTTTTGGATCATAAGAGATAAATGATCAGATTTACCATCTGCAACACCTCAAGTCAGAATTAATTTCCCGCCTTTCTACCATCATCTGTGGATATTTGAACTAGCAACACCCTCACTCACTGCTGTCAGTTTACCTCCAGGCCTCTCACAGTCCTTTCAACTTAAATAGCTCACAAGAATATCGTTAAACAGTAACAAATTTTTTCCGTTCAAAAACTCCACAGATCTGCAGTGATTTGTAAATATGTATAGGATAATCAATGAGTAGGTGTGTATTAAATGGTTTGAAGGCACGTCATGGAGGCAAATAACTGCTGTGACCGTCAACGTTACGAGTTGGGTGGCAAATTAATTTTGAAGGGTGATTACAATTGGGCCAAACTACATATGTGCTTAATGGTTTTAAGGCACATCTGCTCCTCAATCAGAAAAGAGTATTCACCAAGATCATGATATAAATATAGATATAACCAGCAGATATATCTGATGTTTTATTTACTTACTCCCTATTTTCAGCATTGGCCCCAAAAATCCCATATCAGTCCAGCCCGAAAACAATATTGCCAATCTCATCTCTAAAGTCTTTTGTCTTAAATTAAAAGTTGTCTAGTCCAGTAACTTAACCGCTGAATTTACGGTTGTTTAAGTTGACTAATAAAATAAAAAGAAAGCAAGAAATGTCATGATAATAGCTGATTGACAGACTGTGTTTTAGCAGCATGCTGCAGCCATCAATATTCCCCAAGGGGACAGAGTGCCTGCAGTATTTTAGCATCTCAAAGGGAGACAGCTGATATACAATCCCCTCTGCTGTTTAGATCCTAACAAAGGACGTGGTCAAGGGAAACACTCTTATTGATCCTCGTTCAGCACCGGCGAGTCTGAGAAATACACATCCTGATCGTGTGTGCACATAAAACTTATTGTTCTGAAATTGTCACATATAGTCCGTCTAACATGTTAAATATTTGCTGATGCTTTGATGCCAGAAAGGGAGATCAAATGAGGTGATTCACTGAGAGGAGAGGGGAACGCGGTGCCCTGTGATGCCGCAATCGCTGATGTTATCTGTCATTTTCCTCGTCAAGGACAATGCTGCTGAGGAGTTCAATGGGGCTGTAAGAGTGATAACAGGGAGACGCAGGGAGAAATTTGTTTGTGCACACCAGAAGAAATTGCAGGTTATTTGTAGTGCTAACAAAAAAGAATCAGAATGATCCGTCCTCTCTTCCCATCCGCATCCTCTCTTCTCCCTGGTGTACACTCGGAGTAATCTTCAAGAGTGAAGCCGAGTGAAGGCCCAGGTTTGTCTGACAAGGTCATGCTTCCTCCCAATATTACACCTGAGGGAATCATCGTTGATTCTAAAAGAGAAAACACTCAATCCTGAAATAGCCATGTTGAGGTTTGAGCAGCACTCCACAGAGGCAGTGGTGTTTACAGGCCAGGGTGTACAGCTGCTTACATCCCTCTGACTCTATCTAGTAAATACAAAAGTCAATGAAATACCACTGGTATTACATATTTTTAAAAATTGTTTTCTACTGCATTAGATGGAAATTCTTCCCATAGTGTTTACTTTAAGTCTGCTTTTGCCTCATCTGAACTTTTTTATGCATGAACTGTTTGTATCACAGCTTGGATTCTGTGATATCTGCTCATGTTTGCCATGTATGTTTCCTTGAGCTAAGATAATTGATAATTGAGGCTATAAAAAAATGGCCGCATTAAGCAGCATCTGAAGCTTACAAATGTATATTAATGATACATATTTTGTTTTATTGCCAGTAGTAAAGATCCTGTACTATAGGTTTCTCTCTGAGGTTGTGCCACTGTACCAGACTTTACATCTTAAAGCTGGGCCTTTCTTCTCTGTGTCCAATTATTGCCCTAATTAGATTTACTTGTTCTTTCAAAAAGCCTCTTTTACATTTTCTTTAAGTAAGGATCACTGGTGCTACATCTTATAAACCCTTCAACCCACTTTGTATCAGTGATCCATTATTTCAGCACTTTATCACATAATTAAGTCAGCCTTCTGAAAGATTGCACAAGAATGGAGAATCAAGCCTGAATACCCCAAAAACTGGTGTAACCATTAAGCTAATTGTTGTGGCTGTTGACCATAACATCATACAGAATGTAATTTTTAGCCCTATGAGTGGATTGAGGGATCAGCCTGTCGTTTGGTTCGCCCTCCACTTCTGTTTCTATTTCCTGACAGAAATATCTCAACATCTCTGATGATGCCATGTTTTTGTTTTTTTCTTATACCAACATTTGTGGTTCCTGCATGGTAATACCTACTGACATTTTTTCCAGCACCACCATGAGGCTGACATTTATGGTTTTGAGTGAAATGTCTCCATAACCATTGAATGAATTGCCACAAAGTCTTGTAGAGTAAATCTTGTTGCATTCATGTTGTGTTCAATCGTGTTTTAATATCTTTGGTGCCTTGACGAAATTATAATAATTAAAACTTTATTTATATTATATATTGCGTTGTCATCAGCTGATTTTTTTGTTATTAGCTTTGGTTCACAGCCCATTGCCTGTAAAATTAATGTCATTCCCATCAGCCTTAGCTGTACAGAATATTTAGTACTAATTAAAAAATATTAGCATGCTAATCTGCTAATTATCAGCTTACTGTCATGGATATCGTAAACATTTTCACTTACTAATGTTATTATTTAGCACACCTGGCAGTGGTGGCCTAATGGTTATAGCAGTGAACCTGTGATCGGAGATTCAAACCCTTGCCTTGACCAGCAGGATTAATCTGGGTGATGATGAAAGTAGAGGGAACTGCATTCCACCCTGGAGCCCTTGATCAAGGCCCAACCCCAAATCTCTCCAGCTGAGCTGTCCAGTGGCTACAGATAAAACTGTAGTTGTGCTGTGCAGCTTCAAGGTGTGAGTGTGATCAGGGTGTCCCTGAAAAAGAGAGTTCGCTCTCAGTGGCAGCCCCCTGAATAAATAAAGGTTAAAAAAAAACAAAAAAAATTTCTCTCAAAGAGCCGGTAGCAGGGTTGTAAACCACTGTCTCTGTCCAGTTAATGAGAAAAACCCTGTGTTTTTAAGATTATAACACTGTGACTTGTCAAAGTTAGTCTTCTGTCCTTTTGTTAAACACTTGCATGTCAAAAGCCGAAAAGCAAAGGAGCAAAATGTGGATATTTGATATTTCTGGTCAACAGCAGTGACACTGATTAGAATTATTCTTTGACAGCCGCATGCTACTAACCCTTTTTTGATGTTATGCTATAGATGTACCTGAAGTTGTAGTCTAGGGTACTTTTTCTGCTAAATAAATTGCATAATATTGGATCAGTGCACAGATTTCGAGTACTCTTTAATTCCAAATCCTGCATTTAAGGTGATGTCCATGGTCAGTACCAGAAAATCCTGGTTCAAACTCGACATCAATCCTGTACATACAGCGCACAGTAGTAATTCTAAGTATAACATGTTATATATAATACCTTTAAGGACAAGAACTTGTTTTAAAGTCTACATCCATGTGTGTGTTTCTTTAACAGAGGGCCAGGAAGTGAAGGTGGGGGAGTACAACGCAATTGCTGATGTCCTGGACGTCATCAACAACTCCATAAGGTTCCAAGGTATAAAAAAAGAGTCGAGACATGTGTGTATATGCCTGTATTTGTGTGTGTATGTGTAAGCATTGACTCAGGGCTGCAGACATCTCAAAAGATGAAAAAGATGTTTAGATGCATCTAATGTGTGTTTATATCCACAATATGTTTTTATATATACAATACAATATGTTAAAGGGGTTGTCACTTAGCACCTCAGCAGTTGTGGCCACTTGCTCACTTGAACCCAAACTCCCTCCAGCACACAGAAATCCTCAGACATCCTCAGACGCCACAGTCGTCATTCAGTCTACAGACTCCCCGCAGTCCTTTACCACTCTAAACTGTCCTCTCTCAACTAAATTATTTACCAGTCCATTTTTCACTCCTCCCGTGTTTGCTTGTGTTGACATACTTTGTAATTTGTTCGATCCCCCTGGCTATTCTCCCCCCACCTCCACCCTCCCTCTCTTGCTCCATCTTCTTGGCCTTGCCCCGCATACAGACACTCTGGTACAGCACCATCTAAGATGCTTGTTTCCACATCCCTGACCACAGTAAGTGGAGATGTGTAAGATGATGCTATTGCGATCGATTGGCACACTGGCAGGAGAAAAATAGAGCAAAAGATAAGAAAGTGCAGCATCTAACCGCAATAACTTGACTGTGGTGCATAGAGAGCCATGCACTCAACTAAGGGAAACTGAGGACCAGGAAATGGGTCTCAAATAACTGGATGGCCGCTGCATGGCCACTATTTTGTGGTTGAAGAGAAAAGGATTTGAAAGTGGCAGGTTAAGCTGTCATAGTGAAAGTGAAAATGTCCAGAAAACCACTGTTGTTCAAATACTCTGTAATTTTATGGAAGGATATTATATCATGCAAACACTTGAGTTTACAATTTCACTGTTATATTATGTGTGACGCTTCCTCATCACACCCTGTGTTCTTCTTTTCAGGCGTGGAGCCTCCCAAAGATCGTACGTTTGTGCGTCTGCAGCGACGCCACATCAACGTGCCCCTCTACAGCATCCTGTCCACCATCACCATACTCGGCATGCTCATGGCAGGCGCCTTCCTGTTCTTCAACATCAAGAATCGCAACCACAGGTAAGCATTCGGCATTGGCGAAGCACAGCTCAGAGACAAGGAAGATAGAGGCAGGGATTAGATGAAGGATAACCAGTGAAGGTGAAACAGATAAACGTACAGTGCAGCAGGCAAGTAAATGAAGGGTGGGTGTTGAGGGAAAAGGAAGAAAGGAGTGAATCAAGGACGGCAAGAATTCAGGGGAGATTGAATGGTATTGAAATTTGAGAATGATGTCTGCAAATTTTCATTTAACATTTTCCCCTCCGTCATACTTATAAAATAATAATAATAGTAATAAACAGAGCCTGTTTTATTTTATCCTACCTTAATTGTTTCTGATCTTCTGTTCTCTTTCAGACTAATTAAAATGTCCAGTCCCTACATGAACAACCTGATCATCCTCGGAGGCATGCTGTCTTACGCCTCTATCTTCCTGTTTGGCCTGGATGGAGGTTTCGTCTCTGATAAAGAGTTTGAGACCCTCTGCACTGTGAGTTCCCTCAACACTTTTCCTTCTACATTAAATAATAGAACAGACTTGATAAATAATTGTGGATGTTGGGGATTCTTGCTATTTTCTTATTTTCCACATGTAAATGAGCTCAGATGTGGGGAATAGAGTGGTGAAGGGTAACTTGTGCTGTATATCCCAATCGCCCTGGTTCCTTTGACAAAATGCTTATGATATTTTTGAATGGTGTTTTGGATTATTGCCAGAAATAAGCTTTGTGATGAACACAAGTAAACGTTTTGTTCAGCATGATAATTCTCAGCGATCAGCACCATTTTTTTGTGTGTGTTTTTGAAGCATAAATGAAATTGTCAGAAGCCAAAAGCTATTGTTAGGATATGAACAATCTCACAGTACATCACTGTTGCATGATTTAAAAGTCGCTACCCCGAAGCCTTCAACTTCTTATTTGATTTAGCACATTTACTTTTCTACAAACTCTCTCCTCTTAATGTGGATTGATCTTGCTAGTGATCATTGCTATGTCCATTGCTAGTCTGACATCCCCTTTCAAAGATATTGTATATTTTGTTCTTTTTTCATGTGATGATGTCAAACATCCCCAACAGATACTGTAGACTCCTTTAGCCACTTTTTAGCAACTTCCTTTTTTAAGACTTTGAACAAAATTTTATATGGGCTTATTTTAAGTCGCATGATGAAACATCAAAATGTCTTTAGCCTGTGTTAATCACAGACCTTATTTCAGGCTTTTAATGGAAAACAGATTCAGAAAACACATAGACTTTGAGACAAGGGAACTGAAAGTGCAGAAATGCTAAATGACTTACGGGTTTTAGGACTCATTACTTCACCACACTATTCTGCTGGAACGCTAATCACATTTACTTTGTGACCAGCAGTAAGTGAAAACTGATTGGATCTTTCTTCAGGTCTCTAGCTAGCAAGGAGCGCATGAAGTATTTCCCCCCAGGTAGCTTTACTGTGTGACTATGCAGATGCCGGGTTAATTAAAGAGTTTTGATTGCAGTGATAACTGGCTACCACTAAGATACCAGAGGCGCACACATACACATACACATGCAGAGCAGAGTAATGAGAGGCAGGACACGTCTCAAGCTGGCTGAAGAGCTGCTGCAGAGCCAAAACAGAGCTTGTCACTTCAGACGGGATTCCACAGCAAAGGAGCAAAGAGGTTGATCCATTCACCACCAATCAATATATGCTGCTCTCCTTGAGAATGGATGGTGGAATTGTTTTTTTGTTTGTTTTTTTCTGTCGTCTTCTTCACCCAGCGCCTGGCTTTATTGCTTTCTAGATTTGGAAGAAAGTGGCACATGTAGGGGGCCAGGTGTAAAGGTGTGAAAGCAGAGCGTGTAAATGTTCACACACAGATAAAAACAAACATGTGCAGCAGTCAAACACAAACAGCACACAGAAGCATTCTGGAGCTATTTTAAGATTTCGTACAGAAGTCTATATTCAAATTCAAGCTTTTAAAACATGTCAGCAGGGCCCTTTGTGCCAAAGTAGTTGGAGAGGTCCACGTTTTGTTTCTCATTAAGATGAAACGCTCTCACGAAATGTGACAGCTTCCGCGGTCTGTGACGTTCTACCAGAGTTGAGCACTTAGAGATGAGAAATAAATCTGACAGCTTCTTATTTTTAGAATGCTTCACAATGCTAGTGCGAATGAACTTCTTGAGAAAAATGCAAATACCTGTCAGATCAGATGATGTCTTAAGCCTTGATCACCAATTTAAGACATGACATGATTACGTGTGTTGCTGTTTTTTCTGATAGGTTCGGACATGGATCCTCATTGTTGGATATACAACTGCTTTTGGCGCCATGTTTGCCAAGACCTGGAGGGTGCACGCCATCTTCAAAAATGTCAAGATGAAGAAAAAGGTAATGCAAAATATGTTGTTTTTTATAATGATTATATGAGAGTTATTAAAGGGTTATTTTTATGAATTTTTGAAGGGTATAGAAAAAATTCCCTTTTACTGATACATTTTAATGTCCAACTCATGAAACGGTAATACTTGCTTCTTTGATTATTTATTTGTTTTAAAATTTTCACGAAAGAAGCAGCAACTCTTATCCTAAATGGTCATTACGGGGTACATATGATCCCTCTGGCTCAGTTTGATTTTGATCCTTTTAACTCAAGCTGCCAGTTCGTAACTCCATAAGCATCTCTATTAAAACATCTAAACTTGACAGTCTTATCCCAGAAGCTTCACATGTCTTTTCAAAGCCCATCGTTGGTGTGTGGGTGCTTGTATTCACACTCGTGCTTTTCAACAAAGACTGGCAGCCTCTGGCACCTGCTTTTAGAATCTTTTTTTGCGAAAAAAAGAAGAAATCAGAAATACAAATGGCTTTTTCATCTGACACAATCTGTTTCACTGGCCTAGTTACATAAAGTGGTGCCGAGCTCACTGAGTGTCGTAACTGTGTTGGCCTTTTTGTATTTATAGATCTCTCTCTCTCTCCCTCTCACTCTCTCACACCCTCTTGCATATTGGAGGAAGAGTGGGTGGCCTGCCAGAGAGAAGGAGCAGGAAGAGAGAGTGAGAGGAAAGAGGAGTGGATCAAAGAGTTGGAGAGGTTGGAGGGATGTAAGGAAGAAGTGGCAGAAGGAAGGTTGGGGAGACAGAAGGAGGAAGGCAAAGCAGGGCAGACAAAGGGACACAACCAACAATGTGGCACAAGTGCAAAAAGAAAGTAGGTTGGACACTTTGAAAAGAAAAGTAGAAAGCTGGAAAAGAGGGTAAGAAATCAATAAGGACAAAGAGAATCCAGATTATAGCTTAAAGGACACTAAGCTCTGCTTTTCAGTGCAATTCTGCAGTCTGGACAACACAAGATCTCCACAGGTTTACTCAGCTGCTGAGGACACTGGAATGAGCCTTGTATCTCTTTGTGCTGACCCTCCATAGCCAATAAAATCGTGCCAAACCAGCCCCTTTCACTCTCTTTCTCCAGCTAATGGAGACAAACAAATGTTTCCTTACAAGCAGTATTTAACCCCACTGCATATTTCAGCACTTCAAGCTCAAGATGTATTCTCTGTTGGTTCATGGACGGGGCCTGTTTGCAGGACACTCACACACTTTACACTTCCTACACACTGATTGGGTGCAGGTGCATTGGCTTCAGCATTGCGCTAGTTGCTGTTTGTGCCCTGAAATCTCTGTCAACCACTGACAGAGAAGGGATGAGCACAAGTGTTCTTTTCTTCAAACAGAGGGGCAGGAACCGCATCCTCCTCCCTCCTTCCTTCCAGGCTTCAGTCCATCTTTTTTCCCCTCACACTGGGGAGAGCACAGATTGTAAATCAGGGGTGTGTTCGATAAGTGTTCCACTCGGCAGGCTACGGCCAGCACTCCCTCACTTCTTAAACAGCTCTGTGCCATAGATGCCATTTGTGTTTGTGTGTATGTGTGTGTGTGTGTGTGTGTGTGTGTGTGTGTGTGTGTGTGTGTGTGTGTGTGTGTGTGTACATATATATATATTGGGAGGGCTGTTGATCTATGTCCTCCTCCTCCAAATACACACAAACACACAACATAGACACAGAAAAACATGTACACATGCTTAAAAAAAAAAACCCGTCCATCTCACCCCCAGGCCTCTGTAACAGCTACTTGTCTGTCTGCCTATCTTGGTAATTTATTGTGCACTAAGTAGTGACATATTGCTGGACACACACACACACACACACACACACACACACACACACACACACACACACACACACAGA
>JAQLOL010000008.1:12105135-12135133 GCA_029783665.1 Naso thynnoides | reverse complement strand
CTGGATGTCTTCTTTGATGGGGTGTCCGTTCAGTAAAAGACCCTGGGATCATTTTACGCCGGATTATCCCTTTAACATTTCGACAAAAAACTCTATGAAACAGGAATAATTCTGTTTACTGAACTACTGCTGCTAAGAAGAGACAAGCGGAAGCAGTAGTGAATCTGCACAGAACATGAGTTCTGCTAAGTGGAGATTTTTCCTAATGAGTTGTCTTTTAAGTTCCGTTTACTTCTGTATGTAGTCCATAAGACTGTTAACTTGCTCCAAAAAGATGTCAGTGGTTGGATCCTCGCTGACTCTTCTACTAAACTGTGGTAATCAGAAGTTCACTGCAGTGAAATCAGGATTGGATGGAGGATTTTCATGCAGACATCTTTTGATCTTGTTGAATGGATAGGCTATTCATGTTGTTTGCTCGCTTGTTGCCAAGGTCCTGTAGGGAATGGAAGGGTGGCTGACTCTGTCTTGCACCCAGTTTTGACTTTATCATGTCAAATAAAAATCTGGTGAAAGCTAATCTCAGAGTGCTGGGAGAAGGTCAGCCTTTGTCATTTTTTATTCTGTTTTAGTTCTTCATTAAGCAATTCCTGTGGGCGATCTCTGAGGAAAAACACTGCTGTAGAGATGCATGATATCTTTCCAGACTTATTTACATTCTTGTGCTGCTTTTGGCGTACTCTGAAGGTATACTTAGCACATTTGTCCAACTCTAGACAAAGCCATATTTCCTTTGTAATGATAGCCACTTATATATTTAAGCCTGCCTAAAGGGTGAGGCAAAGCCTTGCTTAACATATTCATTTGTGAATGTTGTCAGTGTGTGCAGTCGGGTCCTTGTGGAGTATTTTCAGACTCTAAGCCCCCGGCCAGGGGAGTGTAGTGAATATATTAACGATTCAGTGTAGGAGTCTGCATCCCCCCTGGGGTCGTGGATCTGCATGCCTGGGCTGAGGCGCAGCCCAGCCTGCCAGATTTCCAGCACCAGCAGCAGGGGCCTCTTGGGGCTCAGCTGGGGGACAGGCAGCCTGGAGCTCCTCTGTGCTCAGGGCCTCCAGGCCTGTCAGGTGGGACCAGAAACCAGAAGGCAACCCAAAAAAGAGAGAAAAAAGGCAAGGGGAAAAAAACAGTATGGACAAACACATGTTTTTGGCCTTAAACGATATCTAGCTGTGTTCAGGCTAGCATCATCACTTCAGTAAAAAACACAACCTCTTAATTTACTTCAACTGATGCACAAGAATGTTGTAGAAAACAACAATATAGGTTCATACGGACGACAAAGTTGAAACCAAATCAACTTCTTCCACAAAGCAAGGCAACAAATTAGTCAAACTGTACTCGATCATAGTCTTTTTTTTCCCCCTCCACTTCCTCTAACACCATGCTCCCGCCATAAGTAGTCCCTTGTGTGTTTTCTTAACACATTGCTATTTTCAATCTGAATGCCCACCTAGGGTTGGGAAATGGGATCATAGCGGATGGTCTCCATAGGGTTGAGGAGCCAGTGAGCACCAGCTCTGACTGACGAACAGTAATTGGCGCAAGGAGAAGGACCATTAGTTACCCAGTTTCCTGTGAGCTTTCACATCATGCTTGGCCATCCCTCCCCTGTGACTTCCCCTCTCTCTGTTGTCTTTTTCATATTTTTTCCTTCAGTCTTTCTCACTCTCTCTCTCTCTCTCTCTCTCTCTCTATCTTTTGTGTCTTTGTCAGAATTTCCCCTCCTCCACCTTCACTGAGTTTCCTATCCCCACTGCAGAGGCTTGGGAATAATGTTGGCCTTGAGTTCACAGAGTTGTATCTACCTGCTGTACCCAAGGGCGTGCAGTATGACAATGTGATGTTATTGAGCTGTCATAGTACATGGTAGTCCACCGTATTTGCTGTTTGAACTGTCACAGAGGAGAGTTTCCTTTTTGACTCTGGAGCAACAAGGTTACTCACACTGTTTACAGGGATGGTACTGTAGTTGCTTTTTTGGTACACAGAGTAGTTAGATATTCAGGAATAATCATTGATGCAAGCATGTGCTTGGAAGAAGTGTGTACTCCTGCATGCCAGATATCTGTTCCCTACGGTGATCACAGATGACAGATACATCCAAATATTTTACAAATCTTCCTCATAGAAGCAGTGATTGCCCAGTGGAAACACCAACAACGTCAGCATTCTGCGTCACTAAGGGTGAGCCCACTGCTCTGATTCCAGCAAGCTAATCTTAATGAGCTACCATTAGAAAACTAGGGCATCCCCCTTTGCATCCTTTATTAGCATTAGCAAGAAGATAAAACTGAAGAGGCTGACAATAGATCCTTGTGGAATGCTTCATAAAGCATGAATGATTTAATACCCTTCCAAATAAAAGCAAAGAAGGGCCAGAGATCATGTAGGGAGTTAAGTCTTTGAATTTCTAAAATGAGAGGAGAGTGACCCCCGAGTCTCTTTTTAATTACAGCATGCAGATCTATGCCTTCAACAGAAATGACTTGTAACCTTGACATTGTCCCCAACCTCTTTAAACCACGCCTGGCCTCTGATCTGCACTTAAGTAGGTACCTGTACATAAAATACAACCTAAATGCTGAATTCAATAAAAATGCTGATAAGAATAAAGGCAACTTGGCCAAGATGGTAATTACAACTCCACTTCCACAGCGCAGGGAATATTCTGCATATCAGTCTTCTTTTTTTTTTCCCCTAGTGCTTATTGAGAGCAGGAATAACTCTGGCTGTTCCAGGAATGTCCTGGGAATGCTGATGGAGACGTCGGGCTGCAGTGGGCAATTAGATCCATTTTGTGGCTCGTTAATAATTGAGCATTTGTTAATGGCGCGGATGTTTCAGCAGCAGAGCAGACTGCTGGTTGCCATCAGATTAAGCCCTGCAGTACTGACACATGTTGCAGTGTCAATGAAGGAACGTGTATCAAAGCATGTGAGTGAGTATGGCTGAATTGTTCATACTTGTGGTTGTTGCGCCATGCATATGTTAGTGTTCTTGAATATGACCTTGTGTGTATATTTCAGCCTGTATATGTATGTGTAGATATGCATATTAGCTCACTCATGCATGGATATGATTTTGTATGTGTGCCCATGTGTTTACGTACACATTATCGCCCTCTCTTGTTGTCCTGGGCATTGTCTCCTGCATAATGAAGGACAAAGCATCGAGAAAGGATGATTAGCATTCCGGTGGATCCTGCCGCAGACCCCCTCTACCCCAGTCTGTCCTCTTGTCTCCTCTTCCTTCCCCTCCCTCCTGTCGTTTTTCCCAGCTTGGAAGCTGCTGCAAGCATCGGCAGGCGGGCTGCAAAAGAATATTGCAGTGTGGCATCACCATGGCAACGGCCATGGTTTCTGACATCCATAACACGGAGAGCAGCACTGTTGATCTGTGAGACAAAAATAGCGGGTTAGGGCACCCACCTCAGCATGGTAACACACGCAGAGAAGAGTTTTAAACATTTATGTAAATACATCTAAGGAGCTGATTATCAGTGGCTGATCAGAGAAGAAAAGGTGTTCATGCACACACACACACACATACACACACACACACACACACACACCCACACACACACACACACACACACTCATGCAAGCTAATTTCCATGCAGAAGTTTAGGAGCTCCCAGTGCTTTGACAATTTACTCATCTGTTCCCAGTATTACATGTCTGCTGTAGCAAGTCATTACATGACTTACTGCCAGCATTTATTGTTGAAATATTAATCTTTATGAAATAGACAGATTACGGTGAGATGATGGCCTTAATGCTAATCTGATGTCACATTTGAGGTTAACATTTTTTACTTCTGGCCTTAAAATACATCTAAAACCACCATGTATAGATTACATTGCTATTTCTCTTGCTGGTAGGCAATGAAACACCATCTGTTCTCATAATATTTACACATACTTTTGTCAGAAGATGGAAAAAACTAATTGTTTTTAACACAGTTTTTGAATGAACAGAAAACAGATTTGCTGTAGGCAACAAATGAGAAGGTCACTGTTTTGCATCTGTTTAATTTTCTTAAAATAATTTCATTAGAAGATGACAGCAGACACCTGCTATCAGCTGTTCTCCATGTTATCACATCCTGACTCCACCTTTTATGAGTCACTATGTAATTAATTTAACCCTGGCTAGTTTGTTTATACTGTCTGCCACCTGTATTATTTTGGAGTTTGGCATGAATGCAGCGTAAAGCATCCCTAACACGCTTAATAGGTGATTTAAGCAACCAAACTGTGTTTAAATTTTGTTCAACAATGGCTTAAAAACCTAATACAACTTAATGCTTTATTACTTTACTTAATACATGAATATTATGTATTTTTAAGCTTGCATATAAGACCAAATTCTTTTAACTATTTTTTCTGTTCACCTTCTCACTTCTACTGGTGAATTTTTCCAAAGTCTTCTCACAGACCCACTTACACTCTCTGCTGCTCCCCGAGGTATACAGCATTTTCTCACATTGAATCACCTCTCTTTCATTTATTGTGTTTTTTTCTCCCCACCACATCAATTTGCTTACTTTGGACCTGCCGCTCTCTTGCTCCCCACCTTTGTCATCTATCCATTTCACTCCTCGTTGGCCCTTGTGAGGCATTTCTCCATCAGAATCATTTTACCAGCCCCTTTTCTATTTGCAGGCTCCTTCTTTTTTCCATACCTCCTGCTCCCATCTCTCTTCATCCCTCTTGTGCTTTTCCTCATTTGGCCTTCTTGCACCCCTGGGAGCGCATTGAAAAAACAGAGTAAATCGAAAAACAGCAGTGCTGGTGGACAAGACTGGACAATGACCTGAAATCCATTCTATTATTTCTCCTCTATTTCTTTTTTTCTCTTCTCCTCGCCTTCTCTCCATCTTTATTTACTTTACCCAAACATATCTTTTCCTCATACTAACCTTTTTCTCTCAATTCACCATCTCCTGCTATACCAATCATCCAATTTTGCGTCACCTCTTCAAAGGGAGTCATGTCCTTAGTTCCAGCCACGATTGGGTGTTGGGAGGGTGAATTAGGGAAAGTGTGGCCAGAGGGAGGGAGACATGTGCCAGCAAAGTTTCTCTAGTCAGACAGATGACTGTTGCTGACAGTCAGTGTCCGCATCCTCAGGGAATGTATGTGGGTCGAGTTCAGCCAGGCAGTACAAATATACACGACTGATTGATCATCATATCAAGAACTTTGCCAGTGTTTTCAAATGAACTTTACTGCACCTTTTATGCACTCGACATTAAAGCTTTGGTAAGTGGTCTATTTTTGGTGTCATTGAGCAAAAATTCCATAATAACTAGGATTGTCAAACTCTAATTTTTGAAAATCGCCATTAATTGCTGAATTTTAGTAGTTAATTGCAATTAACTGCATTTTTAATTGCATGTTTAAAATTCTATTTTAAACATGCATTTCTTAACAGTTTTTAAGCCAATACTAACAATATGAAGCAATTCTTGCCAGTGTATCTTGATTGGGAATGAAATGCCAACTGGAATGTGTCTCTTGTGTACATTTCATGCAGGAAGACGGGCAGAGCTCGCCTACTGCTAATTAGCTTAGCGCAGATACTGGTAGTTAGTGGAAAGTGCTAGCCTGCCTTCACCCAAAGTCATAATATTAACTTTCTAACTACTGGAAATGGTCATGTGTGCTTGTTGTGACTTGTTTATTTACCATGTTATGTTATTTATAGACTCAGATTAGCACTTTTTGTAATTTTACATTTTTTAACCTGTTGCCATCCTCACGGCCCGTAGATAGGCTGTAAGAGTTTTAAGTCATTCTAAGCACTTTGCATATTGATTTAAATGTATAAATTTAAGTCAAAATGAACATGCTGTAAATTTTTTATTATATTTTGTATTTTTACAGCTAGATTCTCCACTAACTCATACCTATATTTTGAGGTTATATTTTCTCCATTAGAGGTCTTTAAATTTGAGTATTCCATATAGGCCCCATAGCAAAGGTGGTTGTTGAGGGGTTAAGAGACATTTTTTTGTTGACCTACCTAAACCAACCTTCTGTTTTGAATTTGATTCTAAAATTACCTAAAGTGCTAATCTTAGTCTAAAAATAACACAACAAAGAGTATTGTGCATTCTTCGTCATGTATGCTGGTAGGAAGCAGCTGCTGCAGCATCTTAAGGGTGTGCTGAAGGGACAAAACAGCAGCATGGGAATAAAAAAAATGACAAGTTATGCTCGGCATTTTAATTGATCATGATTTACACGTTAATGCCGATGGCCCTAATAATAACCTTTCAGAATGTTATAATTCAGATGGTCTGAAAGAAAACTAGACTTCAGCATCTCCCCTTGGCTCTGTAGTCAGGCTTTAGAAAATGAAGACAGTAACAGCCACTTTCCAGCCAATCACGGGTCATTTCAGAGAGTGCGTGTTCCAATTGGCTGACACTGCCCTCCTATGCACCTGTTTCATGAAATAGATGTGTCAAGTATTTTTTCAAGCCCTAAAAATGTGGACACACCTGGGATTATTTAGCACTGCAGCTATACACTTACGTATACACACACACCTGCCCACAGTGTTGTTGCTCCCCCTCCTCCTGCACTCTCACACAGGTTCTCCACTGCAGTCCCAGGCAACTGTTGATTGTGTGAATGCCATCTGAAGGACACGATGCTCCCATTTCACTGTCGGCCTGCTCTGGGAAAGCAGACGATTAAAAAAAAAAAAGGTCTTGTTTACATTTCATTTAACCCAGTGTGTGCGTTCATTCTCAAAATGATACTCTTAAGAACAATACTGTAAACAGTAGATGGTGCCCAGTTGAAAAGAATACAGAGAAATGAAATTCATCCCAATCTGTTACTTTTTATCTCAAATTTAGATAGATTAAGCAAGGTCTGAATTGAATTACACAGAGTTATCCAGGACTAATCATGTTTCCTATGACAGAGAGAAAAACATGATATGACAATAACTGAGAATCATAAATTATTTATTCTGTAGAAAGGAGAACAATGTCAACTGCAGCATTACCAATGCAGCACATGACCACGCTAAGATGGACTTTGAGGTCCCTTTGTTAGCACTGAGTAAAGCGCTGGCTGAGATCAATGCCTTTTCAAAGTAAACTGGGTCATTAAGGGATAACCACCACCCACCTAGGCCTTTTCTCATCGACCACCTCTGGAGGGAAGAAAGACAGGAGGCAGAGAACAAAAGGCAAGGGTACACAGAGCTCACGCAGTCTGGGTGATTTGTATTGCCATGTGAAAGAGCTTGTCTTTTTCAAAAGGATATTTATGCATGCAGTTAGTGATAGTGAGGTATTGTTACTGCACATGTTGCCTGATTAGATTGCATTAATTTCTAGTGTTGCAGTGAATGTAAGACGTGAAATGGCAGTGTTCAACCCCCTTTGAATTAGACTCCGGCCTTAAAATAAGTTTAGTTGCAATGGTCATCATGCTGAGAAGGACCCACATTTCTACTTTAATGTTACCCAAAATTAGGAACATCACTATTCAACTTCTTGGCAGTCATGTTTCTTCATAGCCACTCCAACACATACTGCGCATGATGCTACCTTACCTTTGTAGCAGGCACAGAGCAGCGTGATACCTCTGACGTTTGCCTAGGTAAGTGTGTCACAGGTTTTACCTTGGGAATACCCACTTCTGTTTATAGTCTTGCCTGTTTTTACATGTACCAGCATGAGGAGTCACGACTTTACTCCACCCGGACAGAACAACCTACATATAGATTGGTGCATTTTGAACTGTTGAAAATAGAAGTTGAATATGCTTTTACGAATGCTTTGCTGCTGTCAATGTTTTCTTGAGCAGTTCTGTTTGTGTTGTACTGAGGAATCTAAGCAGAGAAAACAAGGAGCTATATACTTATCCTATTTGAATTACATATGCAAATGGATTGTTTTTAATTCAGAAGCATTATTGATTTGTGCAGTGAAAAGCTCCAGATTTAAAACATTTGGGTAAGACTGACTATTTGATTTCAGATGCAGAGAGAATGAGAAGACATTTAGCAAGTTAAAATAATTTTTTAGCAATAGTTAAACCAGCTAGAATCTTCATTTGTTAATTTTTTGCGCTGGCTCCTGAGTTTGACCAGTCAATATACACTTGAGCCACTACAGTTCCTCTGGTGCTGCAAAAGTCCCTACTCATGAATTGGAGCTAAAAAAAGTTTCTTAAAACATAGTTTTAAGAACTACAACAATTGACGATTCCTGCAGTGCAGATGCAAAAAAATGTGAGGTTCTTAAAATTAAGTTCTGAACTTGATTCCTGGTTCCTGAACACCTAATGTAATGGCTACATGGTTACAGAAATGTGAAACCAGCAGGTTTTCCCACAGTATGTGAAGACAGTAAAAGAAGCTGTTAAATTACCCATCAGATGCAATGTATCTTGTCTTAAATCATTTTAATACAAACAGGTATAAGTTTTTTGCTTTTTGTCAAGATTGTGAGAAGCATCGTAAATGCTAAACAGAGTATCTACCAGATCAAGGTTGGAATCAACATCAGGGCAGTCCTGCCTCCACTGTTTTTGTAATTCAAGTGAGATTTAATTGCACTTATCCTGGAGTCGTTGAATTTTACCCCTGCAATGGTGCAGCAACATGTATAATTTGTTCAAAAGTTTGAAAGCATCTTCAAAGTTGTTCTAGTTTTTATTTTACCGAGTTCTCTGCTTCCACCTCTTTTGGGAATGAAAGTTGAGGGGAACCTGGATATCTCAGGTCTCAGTTTACACTGGATTTCATCATTTTAGTGCAGAATATTTACCTAGTGTGTGTTGCCGTGCTATGGCAACACACTGACACTTGTCTTGTCAGGGACAACAGTGTACGATATGTGTAAGCTGACAGTGTTATCAGTGAATCATTCAGGAAAGCACTCTGAGGACTGCTTCAGAGGCACAGTGTTTGTCGACACTCAAGCTGGTAAATTGGACATGTGGTCATGCATGGCTGAGCCGAGTGAATCTGTCGACAATGGGATTGGGTGGGAATATTCACCTCCTTTTACCTTCTCTCCATCTCTGTGCTAGGTGATTTCTCTGTCCATCTCCCCTTTCACCCTCTCTCTCTCTTTCTTTCTCTCTCTCTCTAACAAAATAAGCACAAATGTACTAAATTGCCCCAGACCTCCTACATCACCAACACCGCTGTTTCATTCTCCTCTCACTTTTTGCCCAGCCCCCCCCCCTTTTTTTAACCCCCCCGCTCCTCTGCCTCTGCTCTCCCAGACTGCAGTTGCTAGGCAACGGCTGATTGAGCATGAGGGGTATGCAATTGACCAATTAGAAGTCTTACAATGAAAAGTGGTGTCAAGAGTTCCCACAGTTACAACGAAGGCTTAAACCAGTGTGTGCTGGAAATGGTCACTAGACGTATATGAATATACAATAAACATGTATGCTCATACACACATAAACACACGCTGGAGAATGTGTTTGTATGTTTTTTGGGGCATTAGTGGTTATAGTATGTACTGTGTGTTACTGTGCTCTAAATCAAACACACACATACTCTTTGCTGTGCTTTCCAGCGTCCCTTCCTTCCTACCATTTGTATCAGTATAAGCTATCTATCCTCTCTTTCTCTCTTTCCTTTGCCTCCCGCGCCTTCTCAGGTTTCTTCCTTCCATTCATGTGGCCTCTTCCTCTGTTTCCATCTCTCTTCCTCTCTCCGTCTCTCTTTCGTTCCAGAGACACCTTCCATCAGTGACCAGACACATCCATCAATGTTACTCCTCCTCTTCTCTCAGCCACAGCCCTGAGGATTCCATTATGGCTCAGCACCTCTCTCTCTCTCTCTCTCTCTCTCTCTCTCTCTCTCACACACACACACACACACACACACACACACACACACACACAGAGTTTAGGGAAAGGCAGCTCTATCTCATCTGGCCATGGGCTCAGACATGATTAGTTAGAGATCTGAGATAGTGATGCAGCTCTTGATGATGGTGGTGGCTCTGCATATGATGATGATGATAACGATGATGATGATGATGATGATGATGATGATGATGATGATGACGAGGATAACGATGATGAAGATGATGATGATGATGATGATGATGATTATAATGATGATGATGGTGGTGATGATGGCCCCAGAGGCAGTGAGGTGATGATGAGGTACACTTAGATGCAAATGTTCCCTCACAGTTGTTAAACCCATTTGACCATCATTAACCTCATTTAACCCCAAAAGTTACTTGTCTTGATAAAAAAATAAAAACAAAAGTCATTCACAACCCTTGACCCTAAACCTCAGCCCATACAAATACCTAATCAGCTTGTTCTTAGCTGGTGCTTTTCCCTGAGCAACCTTGTAGCTTGTTATTTGTTTATTATTTATTTAATATTTATTATTTTCATTTACCCTAATACTAAACATGACCAAGTACTACACAACTATGCCTTCTAAAGAAAAGGTGAGAAAATGCAAAGATGAAGGAGAATAATATATCTGGCAACAGTGAATAGCTATACACTTTTAATAATTAGTTGAGTAATGGGCTGTTAGAGAGTTTGTTTTTGTGTTGTTTACGCTCTTTTTGTGAGGCATAAACTATTGAGTCATTCCTGGAAAATATTTCTCAACTCTGTAACTCCTCTATAGTAATAAACAACTAATAAATGTTGTATATTTCAGCTTTTAAGAACAAAAGTTAAATAGCCTTAGACACTAGTGCAGTGCCTACATTATAAACACAGCAGTGTACTGTACACTGACTTTTTTTGGAATCATTCTGCCTTTCGTGGACAAAAGTAGCGTTTTCCTTTTCTCTTCTAATTTGGAACTACTGCTCCCTCTTGCTGCCAATCGCTTCCATTCATTTAGACAGACAGGACAGAGAGACAAACCAACAGTAGTTGGTAATGCTTTGCCTAAGATGCTGCTTGACCTTTACTGGCTTGCAGCGCAGCACTTGGCCAAGCTGAAAGCACTGCTGCCAGAAATTAAAACGAGGGGAGGATTGTATTTTTTCTTTTTACAACATGTGGGAGCCTCAATCGATGAGATTCTTGACTGGCATACTTGGCGAAAATTTGTGCTTTTTTGATTGGTAAAAGAAACACATCTCTTAAGCCCAGGATTAGCCTTTTATCAAGTTTTTCATCTTTCTCCTTTTAATTGCAAGTGCTGGTCCCTCAATTAGCACATTATATGCAAAATAATAAGACTGGCTCAGTGATGTCACACCTGAGTGTTGTCGTTTAATATCATTAATGATGATTTCTCAGCAGGAAATATTCAATGTGTTACTGTATTTAATTAAATTCTGCTAGAATACACTACAACTAGAGGGGGAGATTCATGAGTAAATCAGCAGCTGTCAGATGAAGACTGTTAATGCAAGATCTGCTGGGGAATATTTTTTCAGTCTCATTCTTTATCACATTTCATGTGAACCCACAGGCTGTTGAAGGCACTCGCGCTGCATTGAGGCCTCTACAAAACTGTCTTCACCCGAATGAGCCCCACTAAGAGACTTTAGTGCCTCTCCATGAGGGGAGGGGTCAATAAGAGAAAGGTTAATCACTGACACCACCCAGTTTCACACATACATAACCCACTAAGCACATATACACCACTGCTCAGAGGAGTCGGGTGTAGGAGACCACCAAGGTCAGTCGTGATGGGGAAACGAGAGCACTCCAGCTCCACTTGAAAAAAGTACCAGTGCTGCCTCAGCAGTTTGAGCCCAGGCATACAAATACATTCAGTTAAGTGGAAGAGTTCTTTTACACAAGACCTTGAGCCTTCGGCACACTTCAAACTTTACACTAACAGTATAGAGGGTTGAATGTTGGGGGACAGGTAAAAAGCGATAGCAAACTCAAGGAGACTTGAGGAAGAAAGAGAGAGATGAGATAAGAGCGGAAGAAAAGCAAAAAAGGAAAGATGAAAAAGATGATAGAAGGGTGTGAGAGGAAGGAAAAAGGCTGAAAACAGAGATCCAGAGAGAGAGGGATGGGGAAAGAGCTACAGGGAGAGTGGAGGAGCCAAAAAAAGGGGAGAGCTGCGAGCATACTAGCTATAACTACTGTGATGGAGACATTAGGGGAGATGAAGTTGAAGATATGTGATGAGAGACAGAGTGAGAAAGAGGGAGAATAAGGGGTGTCATGGCTACTTATCGTCACACTGCCGAAGGTGACATTGATTAGCACTTGCCATCGGCAGGGAGCCTGTGAGCCAGTCGACGGGAAGGTCAGATAATTAAACCCAGTGCCGCTGCAAAAAGCTGGCACTACCCCAGTCTCTCTCTCCTGCCCGTGACTCACTGGAGTTGGATGAAACAAACTGTTGTTGTGTGTGTCGTGGCTCACTGGTATTTGTGTTAAAAGTATGTGGAAATGTGTGGGTGTTGGTGTGTGTGGAAAGCATGCAGAACAAGTGAGAAATGGCTCCAGAAAAGCCGCTCCAACTGAGATATATTCGCTAGTCGAATTTGCTGAAAATGCAGGCATTGTAAATCTTCAATGACATGACTGCTAGACCAGAAGAAACACATGCTGCGTGCACAGTTTTTACAGGCAGCTGTTAATTTTAATTTAAGTCACTAGAGGTGGCAATAGCTCTCTCCTTTTGGTATGTCAGAGCCATCAAGCTCAGTCCTGCAGAGATATTTTCTACTTTTCAGGTTCACAGTTTCACTCAGTCAGTTGTCATTGGATACATGTAGTAAATAATCTGCCATTCTGTCATCCGTCTGTGATGCCATGTTGTGACAGACAGGTTCTTACCCATCGGAGTGATCTTTTGGGTCTTTGTGGGCTTTTAAATTTCACCTCTGTTTAAACTCTCCCTTCCTCCTCCTCCAACCTGTGATTTTGTTTCCTGTCATTTCCAAAGTCGACTCTTCAAAGAGCCCAGAGGAGGGAGGTTTGTGAATGGAACACAGTGAGATTGGATCTGACCCCTGTGAATTTTCCACTTACTTTGATCTGAGCCTGCATCTTTATTTTTTCTCTTTTGGCACCAAGCCTGCGCACTTTTTGCTGTCAGCGTGGCAGTTAAAGCATTAATACTGCTCCAGGCATTATTAATAATGCATTTTAAGTAAAAAGGAATGGATGGTGGAGGTGATGGGAAGAAAACATTCAGGGGGGAAATGGTTCCAATTAAGTAGTAATCCGATGTGTAGCATTTTAAGTGGATAAAAGCCACTCAGGTTACTGTGTTAAGCCATTGATATATTCATTTTAAGGAGATTGAGTCAAACTTATGGTCTCAGCCTGACACAGCTCACAGAGATATTTCAAAGCTTCAGTTGCCTTCTGTCTTCTTTTAATTTGCATTTTCCTGCCAACAGCTGTGCACCTAACATCCTTGTATTGCAACTGATAGTTATAGTTTACGAATGTACCTGTAAATGTCCCATGTGTGCCAACCCCCTTACACTTCAGTGAGTGTAACAAGCTGTCCTTTTGCTTGGTTTCAGCCCACTCTGTATCCCCCCCGTCATGCTGTCCTCCGGTGCCTGCAGACACCTCTGCCACCCAAAAACCTCCGGAAACACAAAGAGCAGAGGGAGATTATGAATGTGCTGGATCAATACTCTCAGAAAGTGCATCAGTGGAGGAGGAGGAGGATGTAAACCATATGGCGCTACTTGAACTATACCCCATCCACTTAGCCCGCCTAATGCATCTTACAGAGAACTTCATGGCCTCCTAGTTTTTTCTTTCTTTTTTAAGAAAGTCTTACGCCTCCCATGTTTAATAGCTATGGCATCAAAGTTGGTGTACTCACTGAGGTCAGAAGTGCATTTTGGATCATTAGCATAAAAGTTATTGCTAAAGCTTCACATCAGACAGTAAGGATTTATTAGCATTAGACCAACCATCTCAACCATCGTTGCTTCATTCATTATTGCATAATGCTATGAGTTTAGCCTGACTGTTTTGGGGTTTTCACTACAAGGTTGTCTAATGGAATAATGCAGCAAAGGCATGTTGCCAACACATCAGCTATAAAGGGCCGGAAATAAAGCTAAGTGCTGAAAATCACAGTCATTAATGATGAACTACCTGTCATGTGTGAACTGGTTGTTTATTTCTGTGTTAAATTGTCTGATTGCTTCTCAGTGGCGCATTGCACATTATCAGCTGTAGCGAGGCAGGCGCTCTCTGCGTGAGATTTGAAATGTGACGTTAGGGAGAGCGAGGAAGCACTGATGCAGAAGAGGTGTTGAGAAGAAAAGAGAACAAGACAAAGAGGAAGAGGAAGAAGGAGGTGATGGAGGAGAGAGAGAGGGAAAATAGCTGGGAGATGATTAGATAGCGGTTAGGAGATTCTCGTGTGCCGGAAGCACAATCTGCTGATTGCCAGTTGGTTTGCCTATGTGTGTGTTTGTGAGTGAGTGTGTGTGCATTTGTGTAGCACCTTTCTTTTAGGTTTATTACATATGAATTTTTACAAATAATTGCTGTTATCTTACAGGCATGTCACCCCAATCCTTCCCACATCCATACCCACCCCACCTCACCTCACTTAAAGCCATTTGTCCAATAATTAGTCTGGCTGACACATTGTCCTACAACTGCCATACATTTACCAGCTCACTATGTGTGTGTGTGCAGTTGTGTTTGCATGCTTGCATGTGTGAATTTGTCTACCCGTATTTCATTTTACTGGCCTGCATCTACTTGCACCTACCTCTTAGGCTGTGATTTTAATAGATGGGTCTGTTCTCTCTGCATGACACTGTGTGTGCCTGTACATTGCTGTGATGTAATCTGATGTAGAGAGGAAAAACACAGTGCTGTACATCTCCAGCATCCCATATGCACTGCAACTGTAGCACCTCCTTTATTCACAGTCATTAGTTATTATACAAAGACCAGAGAGGAGAGAGAGGAGGGAGGTCCCGACTGAGCTGGAAAGAGTGATGATAGTAACTTAGTGGAGGTATGAGAGGAGGGAAGCAATGTGACAGAGAGCAAAAGAGGTGTGAAACAGCAATATTTGGTCAGACCTGACACCAGCACACTGATATTTCATTCTCAATGAAGGCAAAAATGCAGACTGACCCTGACCTGCACTTTATAAGCCCTTGGGAGGAGCATATGGCAAATGTGTGCATGTGTGTGCGTGTGTGTGTGTGTGTGTGTGTGTGTGTGTGTGTGTGTATTCTTGGATGGGTGATGGAGATGTTGCCTTGTGCTTTCAAAATTGCCATAACGGCAGTGCAGCATTTCTCATATAGAGAGTACAGTATCTGCTGTAAGGTATCAGGTTGCAAGCTCTGGCGGAAAAGCTGTATTTCCTCCTTTACCTTATCTATATGTATCATGTCATCTGTATGCAGCAGTATGTCTACTTTGTATACATCATTCTCAAATGAGCTGATAGCCCAGCATGATAAATATTGTATAAATTCAATAGATATGTAAACTTAAAGGTTAGCCTAGTTTAATTTATTATAATGAATTTATTATATATTTTTTATAACAATTGTACCTATTTAATTGACTTTTTTTTTTTTGGACAAATTCAGTGTTTTTTCTCTCCCTGATGATTAACCATTTCCTATTTGCGTCTTTGGTCGTTTTTTACTGTGTATTTATTTGATGTAGAATGACTGTGTTTAGCTGAGAGTTAAAGCTCTTTGAATAAAACTATTGTTTAGGCCTTCACCTTTCTCTTATACTATGAGATTCCTGGTTTATATCTTACTCAAAATGTATGACACTTTATGTTTGTCTGGAATTTCCAATCTCATTTTTTTTCCTGGAGGAGACATTTATTAACCCGGACCTTATTCTGGAATGGTGTTGAGATTTGATTGTGTTTGTGCATACATAGACTGGGTTTCTTTTTGCTTGTGATGTGTTTCAAGTTTAGTTGAAAACACACCAGTAAGGGTTATCTGAGAAAAAAAATAGTTAAAAACAAGCAAACAAACAAACAAAAACGTATGAGTCCTTTCCTTTGCTTGAATTTTGGGATGTCTCATCCATAGATGTTGCATAAAGATTTTTGCTTTTGTACTGGTGATTGTCGCTTCACACAGTCAACAGTGGGCCTTAAATCTCTTTGTATGTCTGTTCTTCTCTTTCTCCCAAATCATGACATATCTGTAAGTTTAATAGTTAAGCAGCAAGACATGCTTGTTGACATCCAGGGCAGATTAGTACTATTCAGTTGTGTTTACTTACCTCCCTTCCACAAAAAAGAGATAGTTCTGATCAGATCTTTTCCTGACTTGCTTTTCCTTTATGTCTTTGTCTTATTGTGCTTCTTATCATATATTCAGGTTTAATTAATTTTCGTCTCACTTTATCGATGAAAAAATATTGCTGACCAAATCTATGACAAAATTATTTGTCAACAAAATGCTACACAGGCACTATTTTTTTAAACTGATTTGTGTATAACCAGTTTGCGTCCATCTGTTTCATAGCTTCATTTACAGCACCTCTGTCCATATGCGTACACAACAACATAACATATACAGTTTGCATTTCTTCACAAGACTCTGCTTTTGATATGTTCTCAGATTAAATGTGCTGCCATGTCCTCAGAATGAGATCCACGTAGCCTCAAGAGCCTGATTGGATTGGGGGATCGATAAGTTGGCAGAGAAATGGAGAGACGAGAGACGGGAGAGAGCAAAGAGAGACAGAGAGGGAGAGAGGTGTATTCGCTGTTCTTCATTACACCTATAAAAGGAAAGAAATGAGAAGTGGCAGCGAGGGAGTAGTAGCGTTTTGTTGCAGCACAGTCCCAACTTAGCTGTGAAGTGCTTTGCATTAAGCCTCTCTGCAGCATATATAATCTAGTAAAGAAGTAAAATGAAATGTATAAAACCTTTCACATGACCAAAGCATATGTGTCAGGAAGGTACGAAATAACAGCAACACTGGCAATGAAATGCTGAAGGATTCCCATGACAAAGGGAGGAAGTTAGACTTAAAAGTTTATCTGCAGTGTAAACGGATTTATCTTAAGAATAAGACACCATTTCTCAATGAGATTACCTGTACAAATAAAGGTTAAATAAAATATTCAAGATGTGTAAATGTAGGCCTAGTAGATACAGAGTAGCTGGAATTAAAGTGGGACAGTGGCGGAGGAGCTGAGGTGAGGTGAGCCTTGTGGAGAGGGACAGCAAGCGCATCAGAGGGCTCATCTGTCTGAGATAGCTGGGTATAATTAACAAGGCTTTGGTTTTTAATTAATCTGCCTCAATCAGGGTGGAAATTCTATTCTTACATTTTGGACTAAATTAATTCAAGCACACGCGCTCAAACAGCAAACTCCACAGACTGTGTGCTCTTGTCTTTTTCCTCCCTTTGTTCATGCTTTCTTTTCTATTTTAATTTCTTCTTAGTGTGCTTGTCCAAGTGTTTTTTGTTCTTCCCTTCCTCTGTTTACTCTTTCTGTCATCTTTCATTCAGATCATCCTGATATCATCTAAATCTTGCAAGTGAAAAGAGAAAAAAATATTGGGAGTTGCGTTTCCGACATTATTCTAGTCACAACCGTGCCTGCACTTGAATGTGCCAACCCTGCACTGCCCTCCAATGGTGGGTTCGTGCCCAGGGAGGACGTGGCAGCACCTGGTGATGATCCCGATGGCCAAACCGAACCAGCTGAGGCCTGAAAACAACCACCATCTGACCATCTGACGACAATAATAATCTCTCTGTCACGCTGCCATCTCCATGTGGCTGGGACATCAGAGAGAAGCTATTACTCTGCTTTGTCGGGGTTTACTCTCGCTCTAATCGTCTATCTCCTGTTCGATCCGTCGATGCTATATTCTGCGGATAGAGATCACTCCGTCGCTAATGTCGTTATCTCTCTTCATTTAAAATACAGTATGGCGACAGACAGACATGTCTGGAATTACAAAAAGGGCAGTGAGAGGTCATAAAAGATGGATTTAATGGATTTAAAGGTACATGCCACAAATTTCACGCATTAATGTCAGGAGGAGGAGTTCCTCTCCGTCCTAACATGTTGGAGCCAGGTTGGCCAAGTGACAGTAAGTATCTGTGCTGTCACTTGGCTCACCACACCACCACCTTTATTCATCGTGCATACACAAGCTTTTATATCTGAATTATCTCTCACTGTGATTGATCTAGATGGCACATGACACAAATCAGAAAGATAATGGTATGCATGTCTGTAAGCACCAGGGAAATTTACATGAGTTCATTGTTTTATGTGTGTTTAGAATACAGTGGGAGGCCTTTGAAAATGACTCTGAGATGGTTGTTAGTGTGCATCAGGTAATGCCAATGTGCGCTGATGCGATGCACTAAAATCGTCCTGGAAATCCAACAGAGCAGATTGTTGTGTGGACAGCCTCTACCCAACTACACAGGTGTTTTGTTGCTCTTAACAGTGTCCAGGCCGTTGCTGGGTAAAACATATGTTCACGCTAAAATGGGAACACAATGAGGCACCGTTATTTGTCCAAATAGTGTTTGTCTTGTGCTTTGATCTCCTCTCTAAATAGGCACTTTCTTGGCATCCTTTTCCACGCTTTCAACGGCCCCGGAGGGAAGGCCACCATCAGTGAGAATGAGCCAATGGGTTTGTTTTCGGAGCTATAACACAAATATTGGATTGGTGAAGAAATGGGCTAGAATTGAATGAAGAGCAAGTGTGTGCATGTGTATTTGTGCGTCAGAGGCTACCACTGAGGTGTATGTGTGTGTTTTACAAAACTAAGAGGGTGCTCCCTTTAATAATCTCTACCTTGAGGACCCGGAAATGAAACTCTGGAAGCTTCATTGTCTGGTACACTTAAGCAGAAGAAATATATGTGACCTCATCTACCTCGAATGTGCTTTTGTTGTTGTTGTTGTTTTCAATATATCATCTTTTTCGTTCATACAATACAAGCACTGCTCTCAGTCCACATGAAGCAGAATCTCTTCCTCTGTGGGTGAACAAGAACACTGTTGTATGTAATTGATCATTTAGATCCTGTAGACTAACTTCATAAATTATTTACATGCATTTCAGTATTGCAGTGATCAGTTAGTGGAAATTATCTGACTTATCACTCCTGCCTGGGTCCATGCCTCACCTCCATGACTCAGGTGAGATCCTCCTCTGCTATAATTGGTGGGGCCGCATCATTCTTTGGTGTGACGGGTTCCTGTCCTTGGGGAGACAGTCAATGGCAGGCTGATGACAGTTGAAGTAATTGACTGTTAAGCACTTATGGATTTCCTGCCTGTTGTTGATGTAGCAAAGGGCCGATCAGACTGTACTGTACACACACTGATGTTTAAACACTCTTATTTACACACATTTAGCCTGGTGTTAAACATAAACAATGCAATGTGTAAATACTTTACTAGCTTACATTAAAGCCTGCATGATTGCAGGTATATTCTATTATATATAAAAATGCACAAAGACATTGTTGTGCTGTGTGGACTGTCAGAGACAGTACAGGGATGGAATTAGGATTATGTCTGTGTTGCTGTTTTTCCTTGGGCGCCAGTAGCCAACCATAAGGTGTTGTGTTTGTCAGAGCCAAGCTTTAGCTAGGTGGAGAGATGCCCCTGGGAGTGTCTGACTCACCCATGCTTGTGTGGGTATGTGCATGCGTGTGCATGTGTGTGTGTGCATGTGTCTCCCATGCAGAGGCTGCGAGGTGTTGGCAGGGCTGTGATATTAAGCCAATGGCGTTGCACTCATTGTGTCAGTTCCTGCAGGCTGCTATTGATGCTCCTATCATATAATTCTCTATCCTTTGCTCTCAGTGTGGCACACTGGCCATGTTCTTGTCACTACCTGCCCCCGACACGTGTATGCAGGCACGTGGGAGTACAGTTGCAAATGCTCCTTTGCATAATGTGCGTGTTTTTTTTGTGTGCTTAAAGTTGTGGTTTTATAGGAGCGAGCATGTGCTTGATTCCTTTTTGCTTCCATGGTATATCATGAAGCTCCTGCAGAGCACTGCTGCATTTCCGCATCATTAGGTCTCTCCCTGAGGTCGAGCAAGAGGCCGGACCCAGCAGGCAATGGATTGGGACCAGAGAATAGAAAGAATGAAGAGAGGGCAGGAATGGAGGAGGAACTGAAACAAGACAGTGTATTAAGGAGCAAAAGATAAATTCAGGAAGCGAGTGAGAAATGCAGCTAACTGACAGGAAAAATGAGGAACATCGAGAGTAAGAAGATTTAGGGAAGACTGGCAAAATGGTGATGGACTCATGGAAGGAGCACAAGATGAAAAATGAAAAGAACATGAACAGACTGTTCAGTCAGAGAGAGACAGGCAGAGGAAAAGATGGGAAGTACATGGTGAGAAAGACAAGCAGAGGGGAAAAGTGAGAGAGACTTATTTAGTGCCGGGCTTATAGAGAAGGCTCTAAAATAGCTGTACTATTAAAAATATTATCATTGTAAGTTTCAGTTTACTTTCAGGCTTTGAAATGTTGCCTCTCTTAAAAAACTGAAAAACTGCCATTAAGGTGAAATAATCTCATTAGGTGTAATTTCCCTCCACCTGCTGAGAGACCTTTAATGAAGCAAGTGACCACAGAAGGGCTGACATAAGGTTGGTCACCGTTCTCGTGTCAAGGCAGTACAACTTAATTCCCGCAAATATATGTACAATAATTGGACATTTTTGCAGCATGGCATAGCTCTCCAAACACCCGAGTCCTGTCGCTGAGGCCAGCTGACAGAGGGCTGCAGAGGAGAGGGGCTCTATTATGCTGTGTGCCTCTGTTAGCGTCCATATGATATTACACACGCACTTAAAAGCTTATGAGGCTAGCACTGCAGAAAACATCCATCCCAACGAGTCTCTTAAGTGGGTCTTGTCAAGTCTTGGCTATAAGAAAAGCAAATGGGGTTGATCCTGCAAGGGTCATAGTTTGAAAGTTTGAGAATAGGTTGGAATAGATTTGTTAAGGGTGCAAAAATGTCAGCAGAGAGTGCTGTTTTAAGTGTCATTTTTAAAATTAGTGAACAGATCTGTGGTGTCACTTACTCTGTGTTACTATGCAGCATCTGTTACACAATAACAGCCTAAAGCTACTGATAAAGCCTTAGAAATGTAATTTCATGGTGAAAAATGTGCAGCTTTTAGACTGAATACATGATAAAAAATGAGTTAGGATTGACAATTTAGAGGAAGAGTTAAGGGACAAGATAATTTAAAGAAACTGAAAAGAAAAAAAGAAGTAGATGTTGAGATGGTAAAGATGACAATGGTGGACAGAGTAAAAAAGTGAGTAAAGAGAAAGGATTGGGTTACATAACAACAAAGAAATTTATGAGCTGTGTAGAAGAAACAGTTCCAATCAAAGACACAGCCTAATGTGATATGCATAGAATATGTTACAAAACTGCAGTCAGTATAAATGTTGCCATCTGCTCTCCTTGGAAAAGTAGACAAACAATAGTCGTAGCCCTCTACCACTAACGCAGTACAGTACACCGTGGCTTGCTTGTGAATAACAGGGCCAATTAAGCAACTGCAACACAGGGCTCATGGCAACTCGGAGCCTCAAAGGACTCAATTACTGCTCTTGGTTTGCAGGGACAGAGGGGGAGATAGAGAGAGAGACAGACAGACGCAGAGATTCCTCAAAAGAGGATACTGCGGTTTCCCTCTGCTGGAAGTACAGATTCTTATAACTGGCCATATGCAACGTGGGTAATCAAATATCATAATGACAGCATGTTTCAAGAGAATACAATAATGGTTTGGGCCATTTGCTGTTTCTAACAGGAAAAAGGCTTGTGGGGATTTCCACAGCCATTTTTCTTCCTCTGCATAAAGGATATCCAAAAATGAATGTTTGCAGGGTTTAAAAAAGGTCATTTACAGTCTGCATTCTTTTTGTGTTGAATCACTGTTGCATTTGATGTTATTAGGTAGGTGAGTAGAGATGTATCTGCAAGCAAATTAATTCATTCTGTGAACATATTGCACTCGCTTGTGGCGGATTTAAATACATTGGGTCCGCCTGTTCAATTAATGTTTAACATGGCAGATCGTTTCCTGAGGAAGATATTGTATGATATAATAGGATGGTCTTGTATCAGGCAGTGCAAACAGCCAGGAAGAGAAAATGACTGGAAAACAATGGAAATTATTTCTTGGCCGTAAAGTCCGTTTCTGACACGCGTTTGTATGACAAAGGATGATGGGAGATGTAGTGAAGCAGGTAAAATGAAAAAGGGTTATTACTAACATAATGATGCTGGGCTTTTATGTCAGCGTATTGTGGTCCATAATTACTCTGACTGGTGCGCAATAAAGGGTAGTGGCACTGAAGGCCGTTCTGGTATTGAACCAAATTGAAAATTATCGCCTTGAGAAGAAAAAGGGGAAAGGAATAAGAATGAGTTGAGAGGGAATGTCGCAAGTGGAACGATGAAATAGAAAGAGGGAAAAGGTCATCAATGAATTTCATCCTCAGCCCCTCAATCAGAAACTGGAGCAGAATTTTATAGACATTAAAATGAGATTCCTGCGATGTATCACTTTTATGGCTGGGGGCAAAGAGATGTGTGTGTTTGTTGTTAGAAAATGTACAATAAAATATGTGCTGAGTGTGTGTTGTTCCTTCCTTTGGAAAAATACCACCACTAATCTCTGGGACTGTTAATTTAGAGGGTCACTGAGGGTCCATCTGTCCTGAAGTGGACAGTCTGTCCACCGGCAGATGTGGTCTGGAGTCATCAACCATTGGCCCCTCCACATGCTGGCAAACAGGCCCGAATAAGGCCTGTTTTAAGCACCTAAAAAAGGGGACTGCTACAAGGAAGGTAGCTGAAAGGAAAATGAGAGTGAGAAAGATAGAGAAAGAAATAAAGTCAAACATAAGGGTGAGGTGATGTGTGAGAGTAACTTGTCATATCTGATGGCTTATCCCCCGTTCTTGGTACTTTCCATTTGTCACTGAGTCAACCAGGATTTATGAGCTTCTTCAGAGCTACAAATCCTGATTATGGTCCTTCAGATAAAGAGTGACAGCCAGGTGTTAAAAGGAGTGTGTTTGTGTGGACTGGATGGTTTAATTTTCCTTGGGATAGGCTGTGTGTTGAAAATGTAGACTGAGTCCTAATTTCCACAAATTCTGAACAGTCTGAACGATCCTTCCTTCCGTGTGTTTTCCAGGCTAGCTTGCTGATGGCATACAATGCTGACGATCTACATCATTAGGAGTCAATTCACTTACAAGGTGTTTGTGTATTTCAACCATTGACATAAATAAAGATGGAGGACATGATAGTTGACAGCTCCTAAAAAGTGAGGGTAAAACATCTTGATCACCCCCTGGTGTCTGGCTGCAGTACCAGTATATGTTTGAGTGTCGTTTACATAATAAATTTGGTTTTAATTAGTTATTTAATGCTAAAAAATGGTGGTGTAACATCATTATGGACAGCTAACCGTAACCTTTGATCCCGAAATTGCAACTCTGTCCACCGATCACTGCCGCACAGATTCTGGCTCCAAATGATGACACCAGCAAAAGATGACAGTGCCTGTATTAGGAAAATTTTGGCTTCCCTTTACCGAGTGGGAGGAAGTGGAAATCGGTCAACCATCTTTATTTACAGCAATCAACAATTTAATAAAAAATGAGCTTTGGTACATTTCTACAAAGCTGTAGAACTCTTGTAGGGACAAAGGTATGAGTTTGCTACTGAGACCCCTCCATTGGCAACAGAGCAAACATCAAGTGTCTCAAGTCTGGATATTTGGAGTTTCTTAAAAATCGAAGGTGGCCCAAGCAAGCACACTTTTCCATCCAGGCTCATTCACTGTCTGTGACTTTCCTCTCAAGACCTTGATTATCTCTTAAGTCTTCAACAGCTGCATACAAGCCCACAGGGGAAAGTTCTTCACCGCCCCTGTAACAATGTATTGTTATACCCCCAAAGACACGTACCCTCCTCCCAGCAGTACCCAGATGTTATTGACAGTATTCCCGTTTCTCTAGCATTATACTACCTCCCAATTAATATAGCCTACCTATTCCCCAAACACTGTACTGTACATTTGTCTGTAATGATGTACCCACCTCCTCTGCAATTGTGGCAACAATGACATAAGGCCATTTCACACACACCCAACATACAGCCCTAAGCTGCATCATGTGCAGATGGGAGCTTTGATGAAAGCTGTCGCTATGACAGGGAGTTGTGTTAAAGGCTGGCAGCTATAAAAGCAGTTGGAGCCTGCGATAACGAAAGCCTCTGCTCGCAATCTAGCAGACTGCCAGGCTATACCACAGCATTTACATATTCTAATGAGCCCAATGTTCAGGGTTAGCCGCTTACACTAATGACGCGTTTAGCTCTTAATAAATCAGTTAAGGCAGCTCCCTGCTGGAGCCTAGGGAGCTGCACCCGTGTGTGTGTGTGTGTGTTGATCTCACTTTGTGAAGATTTCATTGTAATGTAGAGATGTGTATTTGTATCTGTGCCATTATGCTGTAATTTGGTGAGAATGCACGAGTGACTTAATAAGTGTTTTAGAGCACATATCTACTTGTTTCTATCTTGGTGCTCCCGCCAGCATGTGTGATATTTTTGTCTTAAGTCTTTTTTTTTTTTTAACGTGTATGTATGTGTTTGCATGTGTTTTGTGTGCTTTTGCACATGTGGACAGACTAGTAGCTCCACCTTTTTTACTTTGAGGCATCTTTTGAAGTTGTGGTGCAAGCAGTTCAGCAGAAAAATGATTTTGTGCTTCTCCACCTTGTACCACTCAACTTAAAAAACCTTGACCTGTCTTGCGCTGTTTTCCTCACTTCAGATTTCATCATATCTCAGACTAACAGCTCTCGCATCGCACCTCTCGCAACATGTAGCAGTAATGGAAATAACAAGAAGGATGGTTTTAGACTTTGCTATGTTCTGATGCAGAACAACTTCAAACTTTAGCTCTGCTTCCTGCTGGCCACTGTGGTGGCCTCCTCTGCTGAAAGTACAGGCAGGTACACACTAACTGAAGCACTATGCAGTACATTTTATTACCAAACTGGGATTGCAGCACTCTTCTGGTTTCTTCACTAGCCAGACGATTCATGAGACTTATACTTCACAACCATTGGATGCCAGTAAAGTCGCTAAAAAGTCACACTAAGGTAAAATGTGAGCCTTGACACGTATGCTGACAAGTCAAGACCAATTTAATGGTTCAGATTAAAGCATGCTGAGTAAACGCAGGGAGAGGAAACAAGAATGGGCTCCTGTGGTCACACACAATCATCAGAGAGCAGAATGAGAAAACAGAGCCAGCTGTTAATTTCCCTGCATGAAGCTCCAGTTTGTTTCTAGTCTTTGGATGCTGATAGATCAGCAAGTTGTCTCAAACAAATGGAATCAGCCTTTTGTTAAGACAGTATTGTGCCAGTTTCTTACAGTAAAAAAAAAAAAATCCCTTCACAATTTCATCATGCCACTGCCAATTTGGCCCAGCGGTGGTGAGAAGGTCGTTGGGCCATGGTCCTATCAGGGGGATTAGTCTTTAAATGGGATTACAGACTTGCATGAAAAAAGGAAGAAAAGGGGGTGGATGCTCAAGCAAGCGAGAGAGCAGAAATATTTAAATGCAGACAGATACATTCAAGTAAAAGCGATCGTTTTATCTTCATTAGTGGGGAAAAAGGAAAGGAGGGGGAGGAGACTTTTAACAGGAATGGAAACTGAATGGTTGGATGTGAATTCTGCAGTTTAATGAAGATTAAAGATCGAAAGATTTGCAAGATTTTGTGTGACGATGTAGATCTGACATAGAGAATAGTGTAATTATATTTCATTTAATTCTCTTTTGGGATTTTTATTTTATCTCTATTGTTTCTTTTTTCTCTACCATCCTTTTTCTTTCCCCCTCTACCTCATTCTCTCTCTCTCTCTCTCTCTTTCTCTCTCTTAAGTGAGCCAGAATAATATCTGTGAAGATGCACTGGGGTGGAATATCCTGGTCACCCATCCGGTGTGACTAGAACACTACAGTAAAACACACACAAGCTCCCTCTTTCACATACACACACTCGTACAGTTAGATGCTGTTCATGCACACACTGTGAAGTTGGGTGGCTGAGATCCACATGGCTTGGAGTGCCAGCGGCATCTTTCTACCCTGCCACCATGGCCCCGCTGCATGTAGGTCAGCCTCAGCCAGGGGCACACCACCCTTACCCTCCCTCCTTCCCTCCTTCCCTCTCTCTCTTTCTCTTTCCCTTTCACTCACCTCCCTCACTTATTCCAACCCTTCCTTGCTGGCTCCTTCTTCCTTCTCTCCTTCCTCTCGGTTCTCTTTTTACCGAAATGTTGTTCGGCTAAACCTCCAGTGTGTGTAAGATCCCCATGGTTAAAACTCTTCTCGCACAGATTTTATTTACTTTATTAAGCAGAAAAGGGAAAATCAAGAGGCTGTCAGCCTCAGTTTTACATTAACATTACTTTCCTTCTTATTGCAGACCTGATATCATTTTGATTTCACAAGTCTTTTTGCCCAAAGCCTGTCAAATTGTCAACTTTAAATGAGAAAAACATCCCTATTTCCAGTTTAGTGTAATTGCAGGTTTTAAACATATGTCATTAGGTTTGTCAACAGTTAGCTTTAAGCATAGGCTTTTACAAACCACAAAAATCTGACGAGTTTAAAATTACACAGTCATAAATATATAAAATTATGGATACATGGTTTTCCTCTGTCTTTCTTCAGTGATATCATAGAATTTCTAAAGCCCCTATAAGTTCTAAAAAAAAGTGGCAATTTTCCACATTGTCGAAGAGAATCGAGCTGTATTCTAATAAATAGCTTCAGAAAACAAGTTTGACACTCACACTGTCTAATTTTCTCTATTAAACCGAACACACCTGGAAAGATTTTGAGAGAAAATAAAACACAATTCAGGTGCTGAGTTTATATGAGTATTGAGAGCCCCACTTTGTAAAGATAAATAGCGGAAGCCTTCTTAGAAAGTCTATGCTGATTTAAATTATCCAGAACTTTTCGGTCCTTGACTGGTGACTGCTGTGCGTCATCTGCTGTTCAACTACTGAGGCTGATCAAGTGATGGAGCAGGTGCTTTGCTTTCAATGCACACACACGAGCACCAGGAACTCAGACAAGGTCCTTTCATAATTGCGTCACCTCGGTGGGGAGGCTGAGGTCATCAAGTTGGGAGGTGGAGCTGGTTTTAAACATCGGCGTCATAAAACTATTTATTGCAGCAGGTGAGATGCAGGGGACATTACTCGAGGAATGAGGCAATTTGCTTGATTCCTGCTGATACTTGCTCTGTATGACTATACTTAAGTTATTCAGCTTGGGTGAATTTTGTGTTTTTTAGTCGCATTTCAGCCTGCTACCTGCCGATGTTTCACATAAAAATCATTGTGTTCAGCTGACATGTCGCCAGCAGTAATGTTCATGCTACAAACTAGACAGGTATTATGTTTATAATTGCCAAAACTAGACAGGATTTTCCTCTAATTGCTTTCTTAATAACACTGTAAATGTTCTTATTTAGCATTTACATGCAATTATAAGACATTTACTAAATGTCTTTTAGCAGGTCTATGATGTAATATGCAGATATGAGGACAAGTGTTTTTTATTGTACTTTTAGTATTTTAGATCAAGACTGTCTGAATTATCATTTGTTTCTTGTTTATGTTGCAGCCTCTGTATTACTTACAGTATGGATGCACACAGAAGGAGTTATAGCTGTTGATAAGTACATTAATATACTTATATCTACTTTCATCTCTTATATATGAAGTGAATTAAGGTTTATAAACTACTTATAATTGTTAAATAGGGGGACTTAAGACACGATGTTACCTATTCCTCTTTCAAAGTCAAAAGTTTTTCCTCAAGTTGGTCCAGAAGTCCAAAGTTAAGTTGCAATCTGTCATCTCAGCATGAAACACTGCAAACGCAGTTTGAACTGTCCGTTTGAACCATTTCCTGTTAAACCATAAAAGCAGCATTTTCTTAATGGCTTTGTTGCTATCTGCCAGTGTTGACAGCAGTGTGCAACCAGACTGTACAGTGATGAAGTTTACTTATTGACTAAAAATAGGGCAAATGGGAAGAAATCTGTGGGGAAAATTTGGTGCATATTTGAGAAATATTCTAAGTGCTGCAATTATAGTTCTAAGTCACAGCATATGTAAGATAAGAGTTTGAAAGATTTGGTTAGGATGAGGAAGTCAGTGCTGCTTTCTTCAAAATTAGGTTTTAATGGATTGCCATCTGGGTCATGGTTGGACATGTAAGGTAATATAATGGTAAGCACGCAAGAAAATATCTCCTAATTGAGTTTAAACTCTTGCTTTTTAGCATCATTGGCATAAGCCTCCCTGTCCAACCAGCTGAGCTAATCACCCACTATGCACTTCTCCCATCTATTTGTCTAAAGGCCATTACTGCTGTTCAGGATTTCATAGAGGGCTCGTGAAAACGGTGCTCGCCGCTTTTCAAATGATTTCCTACAAATTACTGTGGCACCAGAATGCCTTTCATCTCCCCATCTCTTTGCCCTCTGTGCTCTTGATGTGTTTTTCTCTCCCTGCCACTCTCCACGTCTCTCATCCTGGCTTTTCTGCAGCCCCTCATTCATTCTTTAAATGCCTGCTCCCTTGTAACATTTCTCTGTATACTAAATACTTACAGTTGCCTCTTCTACTTCCCCCCATCCTCGAGACTATAAACCAAAAATTACATTTGAATAACCATGATATAGTGTAGCTACTTCTAGGTTCTCTAAAACCACTTTCAGCACATAAGATTTTCCATAACATATTTGTCTTTTGTGGTCCCAATAACAGTAATTACATTCAGACAGCGGAGACCGGCTGAAAGAGGCATACTACAAATGCTAAAAATGTCTCTGTGTGCATGCATGAAAACAAGTGCCACCACCCAGGATAATGTGTTTGTTTGTTTTTGTGTGACATCTCTATCAGGCAGCAACGTATCACTTCGTTTCTCTCCCTGTCTCTGTGCCCAGGAAAACATTTGGCAGGGCTGGAACACTGGGCATTGGCAAAATGCATTGCCACCCGCTGACATTCAAAACGCCACCAGTCACCAATCAGAAAATCAAGATTTGTTGCTGTTATTTCATATACAACATACGACAGTACTTGATATTCTCAGAGTGACTTTAAATAGCCTCGGTATACAGAAATGTATATTATTTAATCCCTGAAGTAATTAAAACACAGGCTTTTAATGCAGAGTTTTTATGATGACTTATACAGTCTTCCTTAAGGATAAAAAAATATTTTTAATTCAGTGAATCTCATTTCTGCTCTGTTCACAATATTCTCAGTGGTTTACCCCCATTTGTCATTTTTCATCGCATTCATTTTCTCTTCTTTTTCAAAAAATTGTGCTGCCATAAAATCCAAAGCTCCTCCCACAACACCTGCCTTCTGTCTTCATCTCTCTTTTTTTCATTCACCATGGTGGAATCTCCCCTGTTGTAATTACCAGTGTAAGTGATGGAGTGTTTCTGTCATAGTTTGTCTGATAGCTCGTCTATACGCACACACACACATTTTCCCACACGAACCATCACCAACACATGCACACACACACACACACACACACACACACACACACAAGCAAGCCCAGTCACATTACATGTGTGCGCTCACAGCATGTGCAAACGTTGGCACCCACAGGATACACACACACACACACACACACACACACACCTCTATGGGAATTAGCTGCAGGTGACAATGAGTGAGCTTTCCATTTCGTCGCTCACTTGTTGGTCTCTCTCTGCTCTCCACCAGGCCGGAGGCCATCAAATAGACAGAGTGGCATTCATGTCCAGAAACGAGCTCCAGTAGCTGTAATTATGGAGTCATGGAAAAACAGAAAGTTGTACTTTATTTAGCAGTCTGTTTTTCTTGTTACCTCCGCCAAGGAGGTAATGTTTTCGCCAGGGTTTGTTTGTCTGTCTGTCTGTCTGTTAGCAACATAACTC
>JAQLOL010000008.1:12072697-12105035 GCA_029783665.1 Naso thynnoides | reverse complement strand
GTTTGTCTGTCTGTCTGTCTGTTAGCAACATAACTCGAAAAGTTATGGACGGATTTGGATGAGATTTTCAGGAAATGGGGGCTGCCTTGGTGGAGGTCTGCGCTCTCCTGAGTGCTTTTCTAGTTTTGTTCATGTATTTTTCTGCTGTCAAATGGCATGGGAAAGTAGAAAGACTTTGAATGAGGGTTTGTTGAGTTTACCTCAAATATTTCTGTAATTTTCTGAAACATGACATGTCAGCCCAGTCGTCGGAATAAAAGTTGGCATTGTATGTTTCTGCAAACCACAGATATGCTGAAATATTACGTTTGTGAACGTTTCAATTTCCATTTTATGTTCTCCCAACTCTGTGGTTAAGGTTTAAGGTCAGGTCAAGGAAAGTGTCCAGATCTCTCATTAAAAATATTCAGTTTTGTCTCAAACATGATCTGGCTTGACAGCTGTCAAGCCACCAACATCCCCTCATCATAATGACATCCCCTCATCATAATGACAAAGATCAGCTCAAATGCATGTGATCTAAACTAAATAACTTTAATATGAAAAATTGGTGTGATTCGTATGACACGCACAAATTAAATGTATTAGTGGTCAGCAGTGCCGACAAAGCCAACATTTTATTCCAGCGACGGTGCTGAAGGTTTTAGGTCTTTGAATGTGTTGTTCTTTCCCCAGGCCACCCATGGTGTTTAATTAATTCAGTAAAGTATTAAAAAGTCAAGTCACAGAGACTTTAAACTGACTGAAAAACATTCGTGGTTAATTGTATTTTTGCACAGAAGTTCGTCATAATTGCGTGGTAATAAAAGGCGTGAGAGTCGAACGCTGAGCAGCGTCCCATTCTCAAGCTTTGTTACATCATCAAAGGGCAAAACCTGGAGAACAAAGTAGTCAAACAAAGACAGTGAATAGTATAATGTGAACTTTGATTTGAATTTTCTGGAGCAAACTCTCAAGTCTCAGATGTCGAAGCTTTTCAGCGTGTGATCATGTGACAAGCTGGGAGAGTTCATCAAACCAAGTGTCGTGAAAAGGCTTAAAATGCAATAAATAAGATTAAAGAAACCTACTTTCATCTGTTCCCAGCTTAAAGAAATGATATCTGAAAGTTGTACATCAGCTCACTCTAATCTTCCCCTCCATCTCTCCACCTTTCCATAACTCCTCCTGGTGTGTCTCCGCTCTGCTCTCCTGTTATCTAGTCCTTTTAGAATTTCTTCTTCCCTTCACTTTAAATTGTTTGTCACGTATTCCTTTCAAAAACAGGACTGACACCATCTATTTCTCTTACCTCTATCCAGTCTCATCTATCCTGCTTTCCCTTTGTTACTTCTTCCACTTCCACTTCCATCTTTCCCTTCATACCTCTTGCTCCCATCTTCTCTCCATCCCACCCTCCTTTTCTTTCTCCCTTTTCCCTCCATCACTCCCTCCATTGCCTCATCTATCCGCCATCTCTCCATAGACAATCTGCCAGCAGTGTGCCCGCTCCAGCCCTCCCAGAGTGATCCCGTTAGAGGGCTAATGCTGTGAAAAATGACAGCGAACCGGCACTTTTACTGCCATCACCACCGCTTTGGGGCTGCCTGCCGCCTACAGCCCTGTTGCCTGGCAACTCCCCAGACAGCTTCCCTCCAAAAGGCGAGCTCCTGTCTGCTCTGCTGCGATAGAGACCCAAGCCTAATAAGCATTATATCTCATTTTGTTTTATCATTTTGTTGTTAGTGACACAAGTTTGCTCAAAGCTGCGACTATGCATAGAGCACTGATGCAGAATGTGTCTTTCTTACAGAAAGAAGGGAAATGATTTGCAACAAGTGCGACTTTTCTGAGAATGTTTGAATAAGAGGTTGCACAGTCAAAAAACATAAATATGCATAAATGACAAAGATGCAGATGATGCCATGAAGGAGTGCATTCGGGCAGGAACAAGGTTTTCTTACCAGGATGCATTTCTTGAATGCAAATGTGAACATCAGACGTACATGTCATAATGTAACATGCACATTTATCCAAAATTAAAGGTGCTTGTTTACAATATTTGAAAACATGGCGATATCTGACACATTGCTGTTGGTTCAGATCTTAATATACAGACAGGTAACAAATCAAAGAAAAACCTGAATATAACGACACAGATACTTCAACACAAGCAGTTTGATTGTGAAGATGGTGCCTTTATTGTCACCAGAAAGTCCCACAGGTAAGATTTTTAGAGTGATGTGCCACAGATGACAATCATTAAAGCAGCACAGAGGGTAATATTATATTTTGGAAGAATGTGGTTATTAATGAGCAATGTAAGCATCAAGGAGAATCACACATCATTCACCATCATTTATTAGTCAGAGAATTGCACTGATTTTTTTTTTGTGGAAATTGCAACATGGCTTAGGATGGAATGACTTAGATATGACATGAGAAGAATTTCCTCAACAAGTTATGAATTCTTTTACAGTAAAACTTATTTTCTTTTCTCTGTGCAAATGATGGTAATTAGGGGAAAATATATATAAAATATATATTATAGTTCTGTCAATCATGTGGAAAAAAGCTGCATTTAATTCCTCTTTGCTAAGTTCTTGCTTATATTAGTGCTCACCATTCAGCTTGGACTTCTTTAAAGTGCAACGCATGTGTTACTATGTCCAAAGATGTATGAAAGACAAGCCAAAACTTCAATTATTTACCCTGTTATTCCTTGTTTACTAAACTATCACTGCTACAGTCCAATTTGGCAAGCAGCTTGCAGATTGATTCTCTGTACTGTTTGCATTAAATGTGAAATAACTCCTGCTGCTGGCTGCTGCCCGGAGACTTGGCTAAAGCAGGACACTTCATGCATAACTCATGATTTTCTCTTGCTTGGTCCCAACATATCACTTAAGTTCAAAATAGATTGAGAAAAATCTTTTTTTCATGAAGAGGTTACCTGTGGCTGCACGTCGAAAATGTCATGTAAGAGTCTCAGATTCCCTTTTGCTGTACTGTGTCAGTTAATTGTGGTTCCTTTTAAAAAATAGCCTGGCTGTGCGTCATCTGCTGCCCCACTTTTCTGTGTTTCCACCTCCTCGGTGGCTTTTAAGGCAGAAACCCCTTTCTGCCAGTCTACCTATAGTTAGCAAGAATCCAGCCCTCTCATCCTAGAATATTCTCAGACATGAGTGACATGAGCCACTCTGTTGCCACGGGAACTCTCGGAAGAGGATACAGGAGAGCTTTGACAAAGTGTGTTAACTCACTGCCACCAGAGCAATCGTCGCTCTATAATGTGTTTCTGTTTCGAGACATCAGAGGTTGTGAAGATCTCCGGCAGATGGTGGAAAATTTGACTCTGTCTGAGTTGTGTATGTGTGTGTGTGTGTGTGGAGGGGGGGGTTCTGCCTGCTATGTTGTCTCTGCGTATGATGTGTAACTGCATATGTAATCCTTTGCGGGATTGAAGACAAAGAAAAAGAAAGCAAAGCAAGTGCGAGCTGGATGAGGAGAAAGCTGTATTTCCAAGACAAAACTAGAAAACTGTGCCATAATAAAACACTTAAAGGATATCCACATATTATACGGCATTGGCCCTTTTTTGTTTCTCTCTGGTTGGTGAATCAGTGCAGCTCTTTAAGCACCAATTTCCCATTTTAAGTGATCATGTTATAGAGAACCACTGATGTCAATGCATCAAGGTCGCAGAGGAAAGCATGAATTGCTGCAATTTCCATTAATGGGAGCTGAATGGAGAATATGGAGGTCAAAATGACTAGTGGAAGGGGTGTTTTGCAACACCTAGAGGGACGTGTATGTGTGTAGGTGTGTATGTATGAATGATGAGAGCATTCACATTCAATAAAGCACTCGCTGTCATTTGTGTGTGGACAAAAACAAAACACTTGGTATATTCCCTTTTTTCATCTCTGCTCTTCTTGCTTTCTGCCTTAAATAAATTTGCTTATGAATCGTATCACAGCAAATCAAGCAATATACTGTAGATGCCTGTACACACCTACGCACACACACATCATCTGCTGAGCCATTAGAGAAGTCCCTCTGTAAATAAGCCTGAAGAGACACACATATACATACACATACACACACACACACACTCCTAAGGAGCAGAATGGCATCATGCCCAGCCTTGACTAAGGTGTCTCAGAGTTGATATATCGGTGCAGCCTCAGATAAATTCATGCAGGGCAAACTAAAGCTCTTATTAGAGGTATTTTAAAGCAGAGGGAATGAGCAAGAGATGGGAGAGGTGACGTATATTAGCGTATTAATATCCACCTAAGGGGCTAATTTGCCCTGTAAGTCACCTGAGTCACCAGCTGCAGTAAAAGACAAGTGGCAATGAAAAGAAAGCTGAAGAAATGAAGAGTCAGGGACACTCAGTGGAGAGACGGCGCGACAGAGAGTGAGTGAGAAATGAGAAAGAAAGGAGGAGGTGTAAATCACATTAATGAATAAGCTTCATTAGTCGTGCCCATTAGTGTCCTAAGCACGGATTAATTTAACTTCAGCTGACTTTGGAGAAGCCCAGTAGCCATGATAGGACACAGTTTGATTTTACACCTGGATGCGTGATGTGTGATCATTCTGAATAGCAGCAGACAGTCTCAGTCGCTTTTGTCTCGGAATGTGAACTTTTAACACTTTGCAAAGAGAAAACTAATACAGAAACAGCTCATTTGCTGACTGTGGATTTCTTCTTTTTATAGCTGCTAACTGTTTTTCTCAGCAAGTTTTATTGTTCCTCCAGGAAATGAAGCCTGTTCCACTGTTACTGTACATTTGGCACTTCAGATTATTTGTTCATCTGTCTAATTTGTTTTTACAAAACAATGAAAGTACTTTTTAAGGGGGCACTGTATACAAATCTCTTACTTTCTTCCTTGTGTTGGTGTTGCCAACAGGCGGACCCCCAAGGCCGAGACATCGCCATCCGTCCCTTCTTGGAGCACTGTGAGAACACCCACATGACCATTTGGCTGGGCATCGTCTATGCCTACAAGGGACTGCTAATGGTGAGAGGAGAGAAAACAAAATTTCATCATGCACTCACAATCTGGACACTTAATGCTGTAATATGAATGTGCAAATCTTCTGATGTGAATCTTAGGAGCCTCATACAGGAAATGTGCGTGAATGAGGCTTAATGCCCTTCTATTCATGTCATTGTTGCAGTACGAGGCTATTTCTGACATGTGACATGCCAAGATTAAATCTTGAGTATCTACTTTAAAGACATAGAGAAATCATCTGTGCTAATTATTGATCTCATGTTACATTCTTAATAAAATGCTAAGTATTTCACCCATTAAGATCCCTTTTTTTCCCTCTTCCTGTAAAACATAATTTCAGTTTTGAGGATTTGAACTCGGCTGTTAGCCAAAGCCCCTGCCCATCTTATGAAAACACACTTAACTGTTAGCTAGTGTCGTTTCCATCATACTTAAATGCAAAATGACAGTTACAGTCTTTACCATTTATTAAGGGTAAACAAACATTTATGATGACTGTCAAAGCACTGCTTCACATTCAGTTACAGTGTCTTTCTTGCTGCTACCATTTAGAATTGCAAAAGAGAGAAAGAATTTTTGAATATTCCAATATATCTTGAGGGGACTAATTATAAATCTACTTCAAGAAATGGTTATACATTCTGGAAAATACACATACTCGCTTTCTTGCTGCGGGTCAGATTTGCATGTGTCACTAAAACAGGAAAGATATGGGCCTCCCCTTTTGAAACAGGACAGACTAGGTACGTAGAAGGAAAATCTCAGAGATTCTAAGGATGCTAACCAAGAAATAGTCTGGCACATAACCTCTGTATAACCCAAATTTGTAGGCAACAATTTTTATACATAAACTAATAAGATTATTTTACATTTTTGCAGAGCCAGGCTAGCAGTTTACTCCTTTATCCAGTCTTTATATTATGCTGAGCTAACCGCTGCTGGTTCCAGCTTTATATTGTCATCTGACTGAGTAAGCATAGTTTTAAAACAATTGTAAAAGTTGTTGTGATTTTAGGTTTTTCGTGCGACTTAACTGACTCTTGCTCAACAAACAAACATTAAAAGCCTTCTAACCATTATTTTTCAATATTATTTAAATTTTATGTGTTTATTGATAACATTTGATCATGCGTCTAATTTTTTATCCACAGAATACAGTCAACACTGCAGGAAAATAATGAACATTTACTACACTGGGTAAATGGTAGGGATAATGATGCAGGACTTGTAAAAAAGAAAAATTTATCTGCCCTGTCTGAGAGTTTTCTTTTTGTTTACTCCTGATGACGAAGGTGAGTAAGCCACCACAAAGGAAGTTCAGGAAAGTTGTAGCTAAAAAGGTTAAGGGGTCAAACCTTGATCTCAGTAACAAGTGTCATTGGGTCAGAAACGTGCTCATATCCTGTCTTTTTGTTATTCGATTTGTTATAAGTATCTAAACCCAGCAAAATTTGTCCAAGTAGTCTAATTGCATATTTTACACATGTATTTTTGGCCATTGAATGTCATACCTGATACAAGACTTCTGTCTACAGCACCTCAGCTTTTACTTTTTGTTGTTGTTGCTTGTTTGTTTGTTTGTTTTGGGGGGTTTTATTGTTGTTTTGTGCACATACAATGATGGCATATACTGGATGCCAAAATGACATATCTGAAAGTTCTGAAGGTATAAAAAAAAAGCCTAAGCCTAAAACAAACTATATCATATGTTTTTAAAAAAGTCTGCCTCCCCATCAAACTGTATCTTTTAAAACCCCAGTGAAGCCAGAGCATCTGTAAATTATTTAAACCTCACTACATGTATGATGTGACGAAAGAGAAGCAGTGAGACGGAGACACAAAGAGACAAAGCAGGAAATCATTTTAAGCAGACTGAGAGAATGTCGAGGATGCTGAGGATGCCACCGACAAATGTCAGAACCAGAGAGATGGAGAGAGGGAAAAATTGTAGGGTAACAAGTAGAAGGGCTCTCATGTGAAATAATAAAATAGCAACAAAGAAGTGGAGTGGTGACAGAAGTTAATACCGAGTGATTGGCAGGAAGACATATCTGTGCAGGTCAGAGAGTGGGACAGCACAGCAAAAAGAAGCATTAAAGCTCAAGTCATTTCTGTAGACACACACACACACACATGCTCACACACCTGAGGCACACTAATCTTTGATGACTGCTCTTTTAATTCTGCTGCTTGTCATTCCCCTAACTCTCATTTAGACTTTAAAATAAGTAGGCAGGCCACGTTACACAGTACACAGTGAATTATTCAGCAGGCTGCTGCTTCTACAAGTCAAACAAACTGCTCACTCTAAATAAACAGCACACACACGAAACCTAAGGCTGCGCTAAAAGAGTGTCTTCGTCTTTCGGTCTCCATCATATAATTAGGGTGATTTTTGTTTTAGTTTTAAAGCTTTTCTTAAAGCTAAGCAATTTTTTTTCTCCTTACAAGCTGCTCTGTGTTAGTATTTATGAAAAACAATAAAGATCTTCACATGAACTGTTTTTTTCTCTTCTGCTTTTTTTCTTGACAGTTGTTTGGCTGTTTCTTGGCATGGGAGACTAGAAACGTGAGCATCCCAGCTCTTAACGACAGCAAATACATCGGGATGAGCGTTTACAACGTGGGCATCATGTGCATCATTGGTGCTGCGGTGTCTTTCCTGACGAGGGACCAGCCCAATGTCCAGTTCTGCATCGTGGCGCTGGTGATCATCTTCTGCAGCACCATCACACTCTGTCTGGTCTTCGTTCCGAAGGTCAGTTCTGTGTGAACGAGCACAGAGTGGATTACTCCGCTTTGCCAGAAACAGGAGTGCTCATTTATCACCTCATTCACACATCACACTTGACTAAGTCCTGAAACCTGAAAAATGCAGCACAAACAGTTGTGCAGCTTTTTTTGTTTAGTTTCCATAATTTTATCCCAGAGTGCAGCTGTGACTAATATTCATAAACCTGCTTCTAGTTCATCACCATGAGAACCAACCCAGACGCAGCCACCCAGAACCGGAGGTTAAAGTTCACTCAGAACCAAAAGAAGGAAGACTCCAAGACCTCCACCTCAGTCACCAGTGTGAACCAGGCGAACACTTCGCGACTGGACGGGCTTCAAACTGATAACCATCGCCTCCGCATGAGGATAACAGAGGTCTGAATGCATGAGTACACATTCATGTTGTTCTTCTGGCAGGGATTTTAATGCAATCTTGAGGCAAATAAAGGCTTTAAAAACGAATTGAAGGTACAACTTAAGAGAGTTCAGCAGGATTTACCTCAACTGAACTTGAAAAGTGATTTCATTAATTCTAAATGAAATGACTGTCACTTGTTAAAAGCAGCTCTGATCACTTAAAAAGATTGAGCGAGTCGTGCCACATTGTGAAATCTGTCTTATTGTTTTCTTAAACAACGTGCACTCATACTGACTTTGGGGGACATTTGAGAAAGTCTCATGGCAATTGCCCCTGCTTTCCATTTGATCTCTCACTGATAAATTATTGCTGTTGCACTCACTCATGTCATGATTGTGGAAATGAGGAGCTACTCAGACACTGCTGGAGGACGAGTAAAGTTGTGTCCTTGGCAGACAGCAGCCTTTTATTTTATTCAGTGTGTTTTGAAATGTACTGTAAAACAGTAGTCACAGCAACTTTTTTCTTTCCATAGTCAGACTCTGGGAGATATTTAGTCGATAACCTTGTTGCCTTTATTAAGCAAGGTTGTCTGAGTCTGTTCATCTGTGTCCCCCTCTTTTCCTTAAAAATCAAAACATAACCACATGGACTCATCGTGACATCGTCATGTATTTTCCTGTTTAAAAAGCTGGACAAGGAGCTGGAGGAAGTGACCATGCAGCTGCAGGACACCCCAGAGAAAACTCCCTACATTAAACAGAACCATTACCCAGATGGCAACAACATCCTCAGCATACGCAACTTCACAGATGGTAAAGGTGAGAAACTGCCTGTATGTTTTCATGTAACTATCACGGTCCTGTTAAGCTAATCTGCTTGATTTCACCCATTGGAGGCGTTTAGGTTTGCCACCTGAAAAATGTTCTATCTTGTAGAAAAATACCTGCTCACTGACAAAAAAAAATCAGAAGAGGCTCTTCCGACTCTTCACTTTATTGCATGCACAAAAGATGACAAACTATGCCTAAATAGTGAACTTATTGGTCATCATTCAGTAATATGCTGACAGTAGCTTCTTCCACTTCCACTTCTACTTCTCCTCACTCACAATCACCTGTCTTGAGAAAAAGCGTTTGTTATTAGTTGGTGTAAAAACTTTACCCTAATGAAGTGTTGGAGCACCATGTCTTCTGCACTCACTGCTCAGCCAGGGTGTGCTCAGTGCTGCTACTGGTGGCTGCAAACTGAACTGCAACAATCTAAAGAGACCAAGATTCTCGTCTTGGTCTCAGTCTGATGCATATCTGTAGAATACCATTTTCGCTGTTATGAGGATGGTTTATGTCTACTCACTTCAGAGAGAATAATGTGCATTGAGGTGGTTTGTGTCACACATCCAGAACCATCAACTACAAATAGCAAATATCCCAAATTTGTTCTTTGTAAGAAATAAAAAACAAATCCTCATATATTATCTAATATAATTCCTTGCTACATGAATGTTACATTTGCATACTGAGTAGCTTTAGTGAAGGATTTTTAATGCAGCTAGAAGAAATATCTTGAGGTTTTTTTGTTCATTTGTTGTTGTTTTTTTTGCATTTATGGAGCTTCTGTCAGCTGCAGGTGAAGAAGGGACACAGAAGCTGTGTCTGACAGCACAAGTCTGTGACGTCTTTCGGAATGAGTCATGAGATCAGCTTCAGTACCTGCTGCTTAGCAAGATTTATACACACTATAGTTGCACTCAACTCTGGGCTTTTTATAAAGGTGGTAATAACGGTGATTTTGCATCTAATTACTTGGTGTTTAATGGTGCTAGTGGTGGCAAGGCAGCTCAGGTGAACCATCACTGGGTGAGACAAGCACGTGGAAACCCAGGGAACAAACTATCAGGTGCTAAAACACAGCGATACATGTCATTTTTGTCTTTTCTAGCAGGGCGAGCCTGTTGCAGTTTACCTGTTTGACTCGATGCACCTGATTCTTAGACATAATGATGGCAGGTTCCTTAAACTGCGTCAGTGAATGGTTAAGCTCCATTTTAACATTCATGGGGCGATGGTGATGTACAACTGCCAGATTTGGCACATCTGATACACAACGCCAGAACAAAGTCGCTCTCAGGGGTGTCTAATGGATCTGTCTGAGTTTAGGAAGGTAAAGCAGAGAAACAGCTGTGCTCGCTCTGCGGATTGGGAGCCGAGCGTGGTGGAATTGTTTGAGAAGTTCCTCAGCTGTGAAAGTTTATCGTTATGCAATAAACTGCTGGAAGTTAGTGAGTGCATTCATAAAGCAACGTGTCTAACGTGTCTAATGCTTCTTCTTTGTGTTTTTCTGTGTTTTTTTTTTGCTTCCTTCTGTTTCTTCTTCTCTGCCTCTGATCTTCTGCATGTGCACACACAAACACACTGCGGAAGCTCAGCCTCCTGCTTTATTCCAAATAATGTCTGGCTTTGAAACGATATGAGGTGGGGTTGTAATGTTATGTGACAGTACCCTCACGAGGGTCGATTCAGAAATAAAAGCAGGCCTGTGCTGTTGCACAGCTGGTCGAGGGAGCATCTCTGTGCTCTTGTTTTAAGGAAGCACAGAGAATCAGAATAACTTTATTATTATCATACCAGATGCATGACGAGATTGCAGCAACCACTGCAAGATTTTGACCTCGTTATTTCTATTCTTTTAAGAAATCCCAAGTTTTATTTTAGAAATATAATTTGAAAAAGTGTGACAACAGAAAAATAGAACAAGTGATTAAAGTTGTTGTCTACTCTGCTCTATGTCTATCAGGGGTGACAATTTTTCTTTTCCTAGGATGGCAAAGAAATGACTCCCCTACTCTGCCTCTGAATAAATAGCACTAATGCCTTTGTCGTTTAGACTGGTAAGGTTTAGGCATGAGGAGGCTCAGTGGTTAGGGTTAGGGTAAAAATATAAGCGTAAATCAGTCAGAGGTAGAGTAGGCCAAATTATTTCTTCGCCATCTTGGGAAGAAAAAAAATCAGGATGGGCTGCCACTGAATAGAAAAGGAGGGAAGAGGAGAAAAAAGGGTGCAACTAAAAAAAATTACATGCAATAGTCAGACTATAATTAAAAGGTTTCACATGAATTATGTAATTAAGACAGACAGATAAATAGATGGATGGATGGATATATAAATAGAAAATACTTGAAATAATAAAGTGGCAGTAATTAAATACATTTTTACATTAGTTGAGAGTAATCTCTTTAATTGTAGATTGTCAGAGGACAAAAGAAGCAGATTTGCATTAAAAAAAATAGTGTAACCAAGAGTCTGTCCCCTATAAATTAGTGTCAGAGTACTGCTTACAAACTTATGTTGAGTAAAGGAACAAATACTTGCAGCTTTTACAACCCCCCAGTTAGCTTCAGCAGCAACAACGATCATAGTGCAAGAGAAGGCGATCATTAAAATCTGAAATAAATGACAAAAATATTAAAAGCTGATTTCCCAACTTCCAAAAGAACTTAATAGAGCCTTTCGAGTTTGCTCAGAGCAAGAAGAAGCTGGAGATATGGCAAAAAACTGAATTAAAGTTCAATGATGATGTCATTTTCATTAATATGAATACTTTTCTCATTAGAGAGTCTTAAACTCTTTGGTGAACTACATTTTGAGGTCGACTACTCAGTACGGTAGAGTAAATGTATTAGCGGGTCGTGAGAAAAACAGAGTGAGAGCTAAAGAGAAAAAGCACAGAGGTGATAATGAAACTGAGTGAATACCTCGCTGCTCGCATATTGCTCCTAAGCTTATATTTGACTAGTCAAGCTTTTAGCTGCTTTTTGTTATTCACAGAGAAACTTATTAGTCTCCTGGTTGCTGAAGTGTTCACGATAATGATCTCGTGAGGACTTCTGAGGAAGCACGCTCTAAGAAAGACAGCGCATTAGGTGCTGCTCATGAACGTCAATCCGAAACACATTATGGAAGGAAAATCACAGGTCATTAAGCCTCCTTTAAAGATCACCAGCACATAAACTTCTCCTGGCCTCGATCTGCTTATGCATGACAGTCATCATCATCATCGCAGGCTCCTAACTGAAGTCATCAGTAGTCATGAGAGAGCTGGTCTAAATGCATTGGGGTGCCGTGAATGAGGCTGTTATAAGAGTAGAACGCTGTGTCAACAGCGATTACGCTCACTCGCAAAGAGTGAGGAGCAACACTCCAACCCTCTCTCGCTCTCCCGGTTTCTCTCTTTCTCTTTCTGGCTGTCTTCATGAATATGCACCAGCACATGGTGATGCTGGAGAACACCAGCTGATGACAGTTAGGGTGTGGCTTTCTGACATTTGGCTGCTGAGACCTGATTTCAGGCAAAAAAGAAAAAAAGGCTGCTGTGGGATCATTTCAGATCATGTTTGTGGCTGTGCTAGTGTATGTTTAAGCCTTCTTATATTCCTTAATACACCAAACAGCAGTAATGTCTTTACATTTTGAGCCGTTTGCGGCTGCAAATCAGCCCTCAGGTATGATAAGCAGCTGCTTTGGGCTTAAAGCTAGATTTGATTTAAGTAAATGATCACTTTTCTTTGTACTGTTTTGCTGTCTGCACTAAAAAAAAAGTAAAACTACAATGAACAGATGTTGAGGTTCACAAGGTTAGTTCACTGGATTGATTCATTTCATTTTAAAACTGTTAAACATTTTAATGTGTGTTAAAATACTCGGCCCTGGAATTTAGTGACATTTGAATAAAACTTCCACAACCTAAGACTTTCCATATTTTAATTCATAATAATGTTTATAAATATCTGTGTGGGTGCTTTTAACACAGCTGTGAGAGCTACAAGGTTGGGCTTCTTCTGAAATGCAAAGAGGACCAGTCAGATTTAAAATAGTTCAGCTGGCTCAGATGTCCAAGCGGAGCACAGAGTGCTGTGATCAGTGAATCGGGTCAGCAAGTGCTGGGAAATCTGGAGAGAAAAATCTGCAGAGGGGAAAAAGGGGGACCATTCTATTACTCTCCAGGTACAATTTTGGAAAAGTGATAAGATTTTTTACTGCAATTCTTATTGCGTTTTACCCTCATGGTCTGCCTCCTGGCACATCCCAAAAATGAAGAAATCTTGATACTTTTTTTGTCCCCTCCGCCGTCTGCATGTGGGCTCTTTATTCTTTGTCTTTCTCACTAACTTATTCGTTCTTTCTCTTTGCTTCCTCTTATGCTTTTTGAATTTGCTTTAAATATCATCCTGCATATGTGATGTGATTGAATTATGCAACCTGCCTTCTTTTTGGAAAAAAGGGAACTGACTAGTTTACAGACATTGTATAACCACTTGTCAGATCACTATTATGACTAAGACTTTTCTCTAAGGCTTTTCTTTTTTCTTTTTTAACATTTGGGCTGATTGACAGTTTTTGTTTTGTAACTAGTGGCCATTTTTCCTTTGGTTAGGTTGGTAAAGAGTGACAGCTTCTGTTTAACCCTAAAAAAATGAATTACAGCCTGTCTCACACTGTTTGCCGAAGAGTTTGGGCATTTACTTCCAGCACACTTTGGTAAAGTTCCCCTGGATGCCAAACAGTAACTTAAAGTCAACCTTCCCAGCGCCTGGAAGTTGATTTACATTAGCATCAGATGTCAGTGAGTGTCATGCAATGTTTGTCTGCATAAAAACACATTATTATTATTATTATGGGAAAAACACTCCAGTCATTCTTACTTTGTCCTGTACGCAGTGAAAATGCACACACTGGTGTAAACATTCTCAAACAAAAACGTTTTTGTAAGTGCATGTTTTTATTGCTTTTTAATTGTGTCAGGATCAAGGTAACAGCATTAAGCCCCCCCCCCCCGCTCAAAACTACTCCCACTCCCAAACAGCATGGTGAACAGATGTGGATCTAGACTCGGGTGTTAGAACCCATCGGCTGGTCTGGAAAGCCCTAAAGTTACGTCTAGGGTGCTGGGCAAGTGTGACTTTCAAGTATGGCAGCCCATTTGACACAGCCAGCATGCTTTTTAATGATGGTTAAATCTTTTTTTCAATGCAGATGGTGAGAAGTCGATACTAAAGAACCACTTGGAGCAGAAGCCTCAAGCTCAGTGGGGCTCCATGGATCCTTCCAGAATAAACAGAGGTCCCCTGGAGGATATCAACTCGCCCGAACAGTGAGATTTCTTCTGCACCTCTACCCTCGTGTCCCTCTCCCCTCCTCCTCTGTCTTGTCAGCTTTCTCATCAGACAACACGTCACACGTATCGCAACCACCGGCAGCTCTCAGACGGTTGCTCTGGCAACAGAGCACCCTGCGAAAGCATGGACCGTCCCTGTACTTTTCTCACCCACGCACATCAACATACATATGTAACTACACAGAGTGTAGTGTGTTCACCCACCACTGCTGGACTTACTGCAGCACATATGCTCCTGTGTGTGTACAGAATGCACACAGAGACACGCAGCTGATTGATTTGTTGTCCCAACTTAGAGTAGAAGACAGTCTTGGACTCTCAAAACATTCTTGCGACAAAGATCTACATTCATTTACTATTCACAAGGCAGCAAAGCCGGGGAATGTCGACTTCATCAATAGGGGGACACCTCATGCATCATTGAGAGCTCTCCCTCTCACTCTCATTTAAGTAGAACCAGGAGAAGAATTCACAATAAAGACGGTCAAAGGGATGAAGAGGAGAGAGAGGGGGAACCAGAGGGGGCTAAAACATTTAGGAGAGGGCAGTTTACATATAGACGATGAATTAAGAGAGATGAATGTTTATGTAGGAGAGAGAGAGGGAGACAAGGAGGAGGAGAGAAAGAGGTAGAGACTCACAGAGGCTTATGTAACCAGTGATTTACAGCTCGCATTGGAAGCAGCTCTGAAAATAGACAGGGAGGAGAACAGAAGTAAAGGAACACTCGGAGCTATTCCCATGCCACATGAATGTTTGATCACATGGAGGGAAGAGAGATGAAGAGGCAGAGGAGGTAAAGAAGAGACCAATATAAAGAAGTGAGAAAAGAGGTAAAGGTAGAAGAGGACAAACGGTAGCACTTGTGACATGACAAATACTAAGTCATGCAGAAGTACATATGACTATTAAGTGTGGTGTCTGTGTCTTGTATGATGTGTCAAAAACATGAAGAAAACATTTCCTTCATAAGCGAGGAGGATTGTGTTTCCATCATAAACAGATCAGCATAACTGACTGGGCATGTGTACCATTAATATTTTAAAGTTCACCTAATTAAGACATTTTTCTAGGTCTGTCGCTGAATGTGCTCGAATTTTCATTCCCCCGCTCTTAATTTTTTACATAACTGGCATTTGGTTATGTAATTTTCTTGCAAACGGCTGGCAGTGGCACTAGCTCTGGCGAGGTAGGGTGCGAACTGTCACAGCAGTCGGAAGCATGAAATGTTCTTTTTGTCAGATGATCCCAGAAGCTGGGAGGCACGGTGGATTAGGGATTTATGCGGGAGAAGTGAAGAAGGGAATGTTGGTGCTAAAGAAAGCAGAAAAAACAATTAGAAGAATTGCTGAGGGCTTGTATGAACGACACTTTGTCTCTGTCAAGTTTTATGGCTTAAGCTGGTTGTGATTACATTCTTTTTTCAACAGCACCATCAATAATTGAGAAAAGGCCTATAGGTAAAATATCCAATCCGATACAGGTGGCGACTCTTGGGGTAAGGTCAGAATTCCACCGAATGATAGAGGGCTGCAGGAATGATCTTAAAACCAGTGCTTTAAGTGGGCTTGTGTGTACCTGTATGCAGTACCCCACTTTAGATTTTATCCCCTGGTATACCGGGACTTCTTACGTCACATCGGGACCACTCACAAGCTCCCAGTACCCTTTGCCTTCTCTCCATTTCAAAGTGTCTCTTGGTGATTCTTAATAACACTTCAATTACGGCTACGTGATGGTGCGCTACGTGATGCTCGCCTCTCTCTTTTCTCGCAGACTACGTGACACTCACTCATTTGTTCTTGCGGAAGTGGAACATCACATTAACGCTAACTCATGAGTCACATCAATGTTGGATAAATGGGGAAAATCAAAGGAATAAAAAATAGACAGTAATGTTGTTGTGGCTCCAAAAAGGCACAAAGAGAATGTGAACTGGAAGGAATTCTGATTATAAAACAGCTCTCTGACAGTCAAAAATATTTATACTCAAATACCAAGGCAGAAAACTAAAAGTAGTTGTTCAGTAAATTAATTTTGTGAAAATCAGGATTGTCTTCTAGTATCTTTTATTCACTGTTCAAATTCAGAGAGCAGACTATTATATGATGCTTTGCTGATACCGACCTCAAGCTCTTACAAACTATTCTAAGTTCAGCGTAGGAGGAGGCTCAGCGGTAGTAACATTGAAGTTATGCGACTGTTGTGTAGTTTGTTTACAGCCTAATGTAAACTTTTTATGTCGAGCAAGTACATGCTAAAAATATCATAATAGTGGTCTTAAATTGTGGTGATTGAATAACCGAAGAAAATAAATAAATATTCCAAAATTTTATTTTCCACAGAGCTAATTTCCTGCAATAACCCAAAATCCAATGGAAATATCTCATTGGCATTTTTTGGGGGGGAACCAGGATGATGCTAACTTCCACACCTAAAAAAATACATCCCCCCTGCGACACTCTTTTGTCCCCTGTCTCTCCTTTGTTTTTTTGGTTATACTTTACAATAAATAAGTTCTTCTAAAGGTCCCAAAACAACAATTATAGTTATCTAAATATAGTTGTTATTGTTGTTATTGTTTTGAAGCCTAATCATTAGTAACAACTTACTATCGATACTTTAAGTAAACTTGAGTTAATTAACTCATTTTCCATCTCTACGTCTAACATTATAACTTTCCTTGTCTATCTGCAGCATACAGCGTCGACTGTCCTTGCAGCTCCCCATCCTGCACCACGCCTACTTACCCTCCATAGGAGGGGTTGATGCCAGCTGCACCAGCCCCAACGGCAGCCCTGGTTCCAGCCCGCGGCACAGACACATGCCTCCCTCCTACCGGGTAATGGTCTCTGGCCTGTGAGCTTCTTTCACTCCCCCACCTGGCTCTTTGCCGAGGAGACATATATGGTTCTTTTTTTACACAACAAATAGACTGATATCATCAGCGTATGTGCGTATTTTGTCTCAGAACAAGGAAGACAGGGGGAGAAGAGAGGGAGGAGGGGACGAGTTTCACTCTTCGTATCTCCTCACCCCAGCCTGAGAACTGAAACCCTCAGTCAGGAAGGGGTGGGAGGAGGCAGAGTGGGCACTGGATGACCCTTACAAACTCTCATGATTCACAGCAACGTCCCCTTGTTCATCCGCTCCCCTCGCCTAGGCATACACAAACATACACAAACACACACATGCACAAACACACTGATACCCCAACAGAGCAGCGGTGAACCAGCTCTGACCTGACGTGTAGCCTTATCAGCTTCAGAGGGGGTCGTCTGTTTCTCTTTCTTATCTGTTGTATGTATGTGCTCGCTGCTACATGTGAGCTTCTCATCTGACTTGAGTATTTCACTACTTCAGTGACTGGATACCTGTGTGGAGACATGGAACTTACAAAATCCAACAACAGAAATCATCCAAAATACTCCCCGTCACCTTCCCGCCCGTGTGTAGACATGTAAATATCATCATTCTGACTTTGATGTACTGTAAGCTTTGTATATGCTGTGAATGGACAATTAAAAAGAGGTTCTAAGTGTGGAGCTCGAAACAGAGGCGGGTAACCATGAAAATTACAAAGGAAAGTTTTCAAACACAGCACCCAACAAGGAATTAGACGTGCGTGTGAAAGAGATCTTAAGTGGTTTGTGTAAGTGTTGATTAATTAGCTTACGGGCAGCAAAGTAAGACACATCAAAGTTTGTGAGTCACAGAACATGAAAAGACACCAACAGCCCGTTCCTTTGACTTTCAATGAGATGCACACGGCTCTTTTTCCACTTTGCTAAATTTGCACTGCTGGTCTCATCAGAGATTTCACGTCAGATTTTGCATAGGCCTGTCATATTTTACAACCCGCTAAATACGTCCTCAGAAAGCATGTTACACAGAATATTGATGCTACGCCTTTGAACAGGTCTCCATGGCTGCATATGTCAAATAGGAAAATAGAGCTAAAAGACACCGCAAGAGTGTTCCACAGTTATTATTTGTGTGTGTTTTATATGCCAGGAAATGCACACATTCAGATGTACACTTAAACGCAAGACAGCACCTTATGAATTCAGGTGCTTTTCAGATGAGGCATTAGTGACTGACCTGGTCTTAATGGTCCCCACAGAGCGGTCTTCATAGACTGTTAAGATGTTTATCAAATCGAGCCCTCACAGCTAACCAGCACAGGCAGCATGGGGTTCGTGTCAGTGGCAGCATGGGGTTTGTGTCAATGGCAAAAAGGGCACAAGACTGAAATAAAATGGCTTCTCCAGGAGAAATAAAAACCCAAGAAGTGATGCTGGAAAGGATGTAGGTCTACCAGTTCCACAACTAGTTTGGATTGCATGGTTGACCTGAATTTCCATGAGCAGTAGTGAAGACGATGAGCACGTAGGAGCCTCGTGTAATAAGCCCAACCTGGCTGTAGCTTTCAGTTTGAGGACAGTGATGACACCACTGCTGGTCACAGTGATAGAGCATAAAGCACAGACACAGGGCTTTCTTTCACATGGAGTGTCATGAAAAATCACTTCACACTTAGCAACAGTGACATACCTCAGTTGCTATGGAAATTCAGTGCCGTTGAACTCGACATAGAGGCTGCACTGAGCAAAAACCGTCATCGACACAATGTTGTCAGTCTTTTTTCTTTCTCTTTTTTTTTTTGTAAAATTGTCCTCATGCGGGAGAAAAGCTAACAGGGACTCTGGACAAAAAAAATAAAAAGGACTTTTTATGAAGTGTGAGAAGTGAGTGTTCTCAGCATATGTTTCACCATTGGTGTCTTGGTTTTTAGTTTTTAAGGCGTTTGTTGAGCGCTGTGCCTGTTGTCTTATATTGTAGCCTGCAGGATCCACAGTACATAAAGGGTGAAAAATGGCGCTAACCCAGCAAACTTCAACATTGGCCGGACATCTGTAAATTGTACAACGTGTCATAGATTTATTTAAATTCAATGCCTCAATGCAAGGGACAGTGTTGGAGAACTTGGTGAAAGCGCCACTTCAGCCGGAGTGGATCAGCTGGCGTCTGATCATAATTACTCTCAATCAGTCTTCAGTTGAAAGGCATGTCAAGGATACTGAGTTGGAGTGGGAGACAAGCAGCGGAGATCCTCCTGCTATCGGACATATCAGGGTGACTTCCTGTGAGAGCTCCCCCCCTTCAAGCCCCTGCTGAGCACAGGAGCAGGAAAACCCCGAGCACAGACCTCCTCGGAGTCACAGCTTCTCCCGCACCTTTGCCAACCAGAGAATCACAGTCACTTGACAAGTGAGTAAGAGACGTTGTCTGAGGGTTGGTTCTTCCTTCAGGAGAAGTTAAACCAACTGCACATTTTATATATTACATTATATGTGATTGTGTACAATTTGCTGATACCCTGATGATGGTGTCCTTGTATGGAATATTTGGTATTTGGCTTTCTCAAGACGGCATGAAATGAAATGTATAATTCACAGAGTTACCTCTGTTTTTGCAACTGTCGTGACAAATCCACTCTGTTGTTTCATCCTCTCACCTAAAATCTGGTTTTTACATTTTCCTTACAAGATGAGGATTTAAGTTCTTTTAACCTGTTGATCAGCTCACATACGTCAATGCCAAGATTCTCAGTTGACAAACACAACATCATCATATTGACTATGCTAGTGGTTTAGCAGTTTTTCGCTGAGGGCAATAAAAGTGAAAGTAGTAGCAAATGATCAATACTAATAACCAATCCTGGCATTTACCAAATTACAATGACTTTTTGTTAGTCCATCAAAAAATGCCAAATGCAGATCATCAGGTATGGTTCTGTTTTTTTAAAAAGATGTGCCCTGATTTTTTTCTCATGATTTATTTACACTTTTTTCAACATGGGTGAAAACTTGTTCAAATGCAATTGTGGTAGGTCAAGGGCTCATAATTTCCTGTAATAAAAACATCATGCTGATGGTTTGTATTTGCCACAGGTCTTTTTACCTTTTCAGTTTGAGGATCAAAGTGACATATACGTATATAATTATATCTTTGTATGTGTCATCATCAGGGTTTCTGGAGAACACGAAACATACATGTCCAAAAATATAACAATAAGACGTATATATTTAGTGAAAACACACAGGTCCATACTGTTACTGTTTTGTCAGTTTGATATGTGGTATCACATGAAGTTAAGTTCAATAAAGAGTTTAAAACGGTAAACAAAACCTATGTTAAATGCAACATGTTCAAGAGGGGCAATAACTTGTTTTCTTATTACAGAAAGAATAGAGAACTATATATATGTATATGTAAAAGATCTTTACGTACATTCTCATTTTTACATAGGAAATATTTCACAAATGCGCCACAAGGATACTTGGAAGTCTTTTTTTTTTAATTTACAGTATCTGTAACTATGTTATGTACAGCTGAGGAATAGATATGAAAAAGTTGTATAAAATAAGTATCACACTTGGAACACCTGAACATTTTTGGAGCCATTAGTTGTTATGGGGGGGATTTGAATAACATTCTTCTTTTATTGTCTGAATGTTATGGACAGCCTTTACTTTTCACATCATCGTTAAATAAAGTGAGACTGAAAACAATGTATGAAATAACGTTTGATTTATCAGCACAAACGTCGTCAATGGCGTAGAATCATTCCTGTGTTTCTCTAAAGTTTGCATTTGTTTGCGTTTATGAATTTGATTGACAGGCAACCAATCAGTGAAGAAATGTGTCCACAAATATGTCTCTTTAGTAGCATCTCATGGCTGCCTTGGGTAACTACACCCAAACAAGTGCGTGATCTCCCCCACGATGTTCTTTTGAAGTTTACCACCTGTTAGCAAAATGCTATATGACTTCACATAGACAGTATAGACATAGATCTACGTAATGTTACAAACTGAATCTCACTTAGCATAATTTTGTGTGTTCTCACCTCCACTGAGTACAGTCTGTTTCAGGTGAGGTGAAACCACAATGCTTGTATGGTTAAGCTAAAATTAGTACGCTAAGGTTAGCATGCCTCCTGTTAAAATTTCATGTGTAGCCTGTGTTTATTTTTCGTTTATTAAAAGACTCCTTCCTTGCAAGATGGGTTAAATTAACTAAATAAGCAAGTATATTGCAGCAAACATTAACTTAGCCATTGTTGTTTACTTGCCCACAAAATATAAAGCCAACTCTGTTGGAGTGTCTGACAGCGATTAAAGTAATTAACTAGAATTAAGGTGTCCCTTTACTTTTTACCATATGTTTGTGAGATCAGTAATTTTGCTTTTACCAGGAACTTTTTATATTAAAAAGTATTGTACTTGGCTCCATTTTGAGCTGTTTGTGTGTAAAAGTGGACAAAAACAAAGCAGGGGAGCAGTTTGAGGTAACAGGGATGTAAATTTATCAGCCCCTGCTTATAAGCTACAAAGTTTGTGCAAAGAACAAGTAAAATATAAAGAGAATAAAATATTTACAGTAGCCCTTTTTAAAACAGGCGTATTTTGTCCTGTCATAGTGGTTAAAAAAGCGCAAGCCTTACTGCTAACATAAACAAATGTTTTGTTCTGTTGAAGTGTCCCAGTAAGCCTCTAGTAAGACTACAGGCACAATACTGGGATCCTGAAACCAAAGCACCAACATGGATTTCAGCCATCATTCATCTCATCTCCGGTAGTTGTGTTTACTGCACTTTTCCTCCTGTGACAAATGTCTTCTGTGAGAAAAGCTTATGACATGAATGATTTGAATTTTTGTGATTTAAACATACTCTCTTCAACATGAGTTCAGTGGTTCATGAAGTAATCTGCCAAATGTTCTGTTCATTTAGAGTACAGCCACTGACAGAAAAACACAAAACCGTGTTTGTTGTCGGTTAGAATTTGTTTATTAGTAAAATCAGTCTTGCTGCTATGTGACTTTCCTGGACCTTGACATAACACCAAGGCATGTACAATAACTTACACGCGCACGCACACACACACACACACACTTCCAAGTTGCATTACAGAGCTGTGTTTTTAGAAATGCTGCTGCTGAGTCAAAAGTCTTGTTCATCTCTCACTTAAAAATGCACAGTTCAAAAAATGGAGTCAAGTGCACTCATGCAATGCGCTGGCTAGTCAACACTAAAGCTCTTAATTGGCAAAAAGCACGTACACATTTAGCAGACTGCCTGCTGCCCTCACACAGAGGCCCTGAAAAGAAAAAATACATTTGTATGTTGAGGTTAATAAATAATTGAACTGTTAGGAGAAACCCAGTGGCAAACAGGATAGAGGGGATGTGTGTGTGTGTGTGTGTGTGTGTCTGTCTGTCTGTCTGTCTGACTGAGAGAGTTCCTGACAGTGTCACTGTGTGTTTGCATCTGCTGCTGAGTGTCATTTATATGTTTGTCTTTCTTTATTCTCACTTACTTAGCATGTTGATGCTAGACGTTATGTTGCAAACTGTGTTGAGTTCTCATGAAAAATGGAGCCACCGGCTGAGACTGACTGGAAATTCTCTGCAAGATTTCTCTCTGGCTGCAAGTGAGGACGCCTGGAATTTACTTGACTGCTAAGTCAAGATTTACTACAAACAGAGAGCATCCAACAAGACCTAACCATGACTACACACATGCTTGCCCTTGTGCCTTATGTAACCAAACATGGTGATGCACAAAAACAAAAATAAAATATTCAGATGTCTCGGCTGGGAGGGTTAAAGGTCTTTTTGAGGGTATTTCTTACAATTCAAAGAGATACACAGTAACTGTTTCAGGACAAGAGGATTATTATTTTTTATTTTTTTATGAACTGGCAACCTAAAAGTTGTTTCTAGGCTTATAACTTTGTAAAACATCAAACATTAATGCCTTATTAAAGCCATTAGTTGCAGCTTACAAACCCTTCAGAGAGGGAAGATTTATTAGAGAGTAGCACTGCCCAGTTTTTAGAAATCAGTTTTTGCATTTTCTGCCTTTTCCATAATAATGAGGATGAATGAGAGTTGTTTGTGGTGCTCACAGTTTTGTAGATTCTATTAATTTTTGATATTATATTTTATCTTGTGAAATATTTAGCAGCTGTTTCAAGAAACAGTGTCCCTGTTTCTCTGGATAATCCCTTACTCTAAACAGTTTTCATTGGTAGCCTACAGTACTTTCTTCTGATGAAACAGTTTTCATAAACCTTTACACTGCAAATATTTGTTGGTTGAAACTAAAACCAAAATACTGAGTTGGTTCATCAAGATAAACAATAGGTGATGCCAACTTTCAGGTCAGGAGCCACTGCAGAGGAAGATGGTGCAACAAGATGATTTGATGAAAGAGAGCCAGTCAGCAGTCATAAGAAAAACAGAAAGAAGTAAAAAACTATGGGAAACTTCATGGAAAGTGGTGATGGAGAGCATACTGGGCAGTTGAAAAGTTTTTAACAACTAATACTACGACTTTGTGCTCTTGGAAGAATTGGTATCAGTTATCACGTGATTTCTATAAGTTGTCCTCAGCTGCCTGTTCATTGCAGGGCTGACATGTAGAGAAAACAACCATTTTCACAGCTATGGGCAATTTACAGTCACCAGTCAATCTAGCCTGCATGTCTTTGGACTGTGGGAGGAAGCCGCAGCACCCAGACAGAACCCACGCAGACACGAGGAGAACATGCAAACTCCACATATAGCCCGTTTCCACCAACGTGGAACTGTTTCCGTTCTGGTTCACACACCCAATTTTGAACCATTCCGAGCATTTCCACCAAAATTAAATTGATTCGTAATCAAGAAAGTTGGTTTCCAGCTGGAACCAAATCATAGCAGGTTTTTCCTTGGGAACTGGAGTGAGCTTGTCAAGTTCTGCAGGTACCTGTGTGCTGTGCAATGCTCTCTGTTGATGACGTATCTTTAATCCCTATAATTCTGCTCAAAACTGGTGGAAATGCAGAGTGGTTCTTTAGAAAGCACCAAGGTTCCAAGAATCCAGAACAGAACCAGTTTAAGCACCAGAGCTAGTTTGGTGAAAAAACACCCACAGAAAGGTGGTTCTCTGGACTGTCGGTCTGAGATACAGACAGAAGCTTTGCTGTTGTATTATAGATAAATGTTTAAATCGATGTTTGAAATGAATGGGTGAATCATGTATTTTGTGGGAGATAGGGGCGGGACTCAGATAGGCTATTAGCTTCTCCCGTACCCTTTTAGGCCATGTGCTGTATTGTAAAACTGAAATTGTGTGTCATGAACTCTGATTATATGAACATGCCCGAAAAAAATAAATAAATAAAGGTCCAATCAGCCTGATATCAAACGCAGGGCCCTCTTGACATTAGGCGAAAGGACCTGGATTTGAACCCAAGACCGTCTTGCTGTGAGGCAACAGTGCTACCCACTTTCCCCTTTCTTCAAGGATGAACATGTTTTTTGCAGTATTTGGTGGTTTTTGGGGGGGAAAAATTGCAGCCTTTCCATTCAGTCCTATGTGCAAATTGGAAATTCGTGTAAGGAAAGGTGGATGAAACCCAACTAATGTGGCAATTATTCAGAGGTTGCTTTAGAGGTGCTAGTAGGAATATACTGTATATTATTTAGTTGGAATAGGACCAGCCTAACCTTTTCCCCGTTTGGACATATGCTTACTAGGCTAAGGTAACCATCTTCTTGCTCTATAGTCAGCTCCATCATGAGAGTGCACTGATCCTCCAATCTAACTCTAGCAATAAAGCATTAAATGCCAAACCATTCCTATAATTTGCAGACACTCTACGTACGACTTTGCAGGACAGTTGATGACCTTGTGATGGCTGGAATTGTTCTCACAGCTCAGCAGGGAATCAAGTGAACTTAAGCTTTTAAACCCAGTCCGCCTTTGCTGCTGCTTACTGATTTAAAGATACCACAGATTTTGCCACACTGCTTCCACAGGAAGAAATGCTCCAGTGTGTGTGTAAATGCTGCATGACCTTCTCTCTCATCTCAGCGGGATCACTCTGTGCAAATGGAAGGCGGGTTGATTAAGTTGACCCGGTGTCAGTGAAAGGGAAGCATCTATGTGTCCTCCTTCACTGATGGGTCCATTGGAGAAATGAAGGCTTGGTTGGAGACATAAACAACAAATACATGAGCCAGTGCTACGTCCAATTCATCCACCTGATGCACACACACACACATGTTAAGCAGCGTTGATCTAATAGTGCAGAGGAGGACACACAATTTCATCTGAGCTTCTGTGACAGTTTCTGTATCACGAATTATGATGGTGTTTGAACACAATAACAAGGTCACTGTATTTACTGAAAGCTTCTGTCTGCAACCAAAACCTCACCTGTATTTAAGCCCAGACTGAAATATCTTTTCAATATCAGATGGAGTGTTATGAAATTCAGGACAGACATTGATAGTTCTCAGAGGACGAATTGTATCGACTTTGTTGATCCCTTGACTTCTCCTCTAGCACCATCTGCAGATAAAATTTGTAAAATAATTCTACATTTGGCATAAAATTTTATACAGACAGTCTTGGCCTCCAAAGGATGAATAATAGAGACAATGACCAACTTTTTTCTTTCATTAATGACTATGACATTGATATTTGTGGCTTTGAGACAAATGCTGAATAGCAAATTAGCGTGATATCACGCTAGGACAGTGAACATAATTCCTTCTTAATATCAGCATGTTTGCATGCATTTGTTAGCATTTAGCTTAAATATCTGCTGTGCATAAGTCCAGATAGAGTGCAGCAACATGCAAGACAGAGACCTTCTGCACAGGTGAGACATGAAGCGTAAAATCATGAAAAGGCTTTTTACTTTGATTTGTTTGGTAAACAACTGAATCGAGTTGTCTCAGCCGGGTTATCTGTAAAAGTTCCCGCCAGCCACTTACAAAACAACAACCTGTCAGAGCTGCTAGCCTGGCTGTTTCGCTTGGATTCACTCTCATTTACAATAAAAGGCTTTGATTGACAAAAGCTAACTCATGTAAAATGTAAAATATTTTTAACTTCTTCCTTCATGATAGCAGCTATGAAAAATTCCATAAACTAAAAAAGAAGTTGCTCTTTGATTTCTATCTTTTGGACCCGTGCTAATGGGATTTTGTGATTAATGATATTTTGTTGAGAGGTGCCTAGAGTGAAAGTGAGTGTTTGCGAGGTTATCTTTGATCCTGATCTGCACTGCACACCTGTCTTTGCACAGCCAATTATGAGTTTACACAACCGTTGGAATCTTAGTATGGAAAGTCTTTCTTTGCTGCAGGAAGTTCTGAGGCAGGAAAACACACACACACACACACACACACACACACACACACTCACACACACACACACACACACAAACACAAACACAAACACACACACACAAAAAGCTCACTGACATATGACTCATTCACAAAGCACAGTGAGGCAGCAGTGCATGAATACGTATCGTGCACACACATTGAGAGCGTGCTGACAATCTTTCGGTTTGAAACATGTTTTTGACACATTTCCTTTGTCTTTTTTTGTCCTCCAAAAGCTGAAATGTCGCCATTTTATGGCCAGAAAATAGAAGCTCACTTTCCATTAACATCTGTGACAATTTGCTTAGGAAAGCAGACACTGACTCAAATGCATAATGATATATTTTCATCTCCAGTATTCCCTTGTCTAAACCCTTTTCTAGAGCCATGTTTTTTTTAAAGCTCTGTAACCTTTGTTAGCGGTTTATTTCTTGTGCCACTGGTCACCATTTTCCCCATTAATCTGCAGCATTCAAGGATTTTCAGATGGGATTTCTAATCCTTCCTCAGCACCATATTATGACAATCTAACCTCATCAAGATGAGTGGTCAAGGTCACACTGGAGAGGACATCTGAGAAAGTAGCATATGTCTTCTGTATTAGTATGCTGCTCAGAGAAAAGAGGACTCCTCACACAGAAGTGTTGATGAAAATCCCAAGCAAGATCATTCATGTTTAAATTGAAACATCACTGATAATGATTCAATAATTACATTATGTTCTATATGATGTGGAAAATTTCCTGATATATGGCCACATTGTCCCAAAACCTAATTTCCCTGTTTGAAAAACAGCCATTTCCTGGAGGAGTTCGCGTGGCGTGGCTTGACTGATGCCTCCATACATACCGGGATATGATTAGAGGGAGAAATATGGCCAGTAGTTACAATCTTTTGCAGATAATATATGGCTGGCATGTAATGACAGCACACTCAGCTGAACCCACAGTAAATCCAGGACACGGTTTTCTTCCGTCCTTGAGAAGCTCGTTAACATTCCCACTCACTCTCCAAAAGCAGATGTGCCTGTTCTAGAGCTGCACTGTTCAATAAGTGGACAGTCCTGAAACGGCTGAACCTCGTCTGCTGTCATGCCTGTTATGGACTTTTTTTTTCATTTTCTTTTAACTACAACTCAAGTACATTTTTTATATGTTATGCATAATTTTGGATGGCATTGTAAGAAAACTCAGAAGAGACACAAGAGGTTGACAGGATAAAAGGAGTTTTAATGTATGCATTTTTGCTACAATACGCCATTTTCAAAGGCTTTAATGCTTATTCTGCCTTGTGCTTACAAGATATTTTTTCCTCTACATGCTGCTACACATCAACAGCAAAAAATGACAGTCTGATTGAGCTGGTCACCATTGATGAACGTATGCTACATGTCCCTCCTTCATTTCTCAGTTGGTACAACCTAAATTTCTTTCCCTACCTCCTCTGCTCAGGTTTTATTTCCTCCCACCTAAATTGTGAGCAGAGGAGAGATTAGCTGAGACGACGGGCATTTAATAATATGACATATACCCGCTCTAGAGCCATCATTTTAAAGCAATGCCAATTAAATCTAACTTGGCACAAATGTGTAATTTGTACAATCTTATGTTACAGCCTACTGCTGTATTTTATGATTTGTCAGATGGATATAACCATGTTCGTGACAACTTTACAAATTAAAAGTTAAATACATATATACAATGAATTTGGTGTATTATAACCGTATGTTTGACTCTTTTTTACATCATGGGAGCTGAATAGATTTCTGCAAATGGTCCATCTGTCCTCATTGGTCCTACAGCAAACTTACTTCTTCATTGCTCTTCCTGTAGTTGATTTTAGTATAAAAATGTAATTTGAGATCAATTTCCAGGTCACAGTCAGAAGGAGATGAAAAAGCACAAAACAACAAAAACCTGCTAAAAAGACTGGGCACCCCTGTTTTAGATTTGTTTAAATGGATTTTACTTGTCTCTCCAGTTCCATTTAATTTCCATTTAATGCATTATGAAAGCAATCTTTGGAGATCGCACGCTTGGTAATCTATCACTCACAATCATGTGCTTTTAAATTCCACTGTTGTAACTGCAGATCGATTTGAGTCTGCACTGTAGTACAACCTACAATAATGTAACTTGAGGCAAAACAATGATATAATAAAATAAGTGCAGTTTCACGAGTCTGAGGATTGATTTTCATGGAGAAATTAACAATAAATAAACCAGTGAGGGAAAATACAATCTGAGACGGCAACATGTATTAATGAACTTCATTAAGAGACCAAAAGACAAATTTTAGAAAGATGAAGTTTAATGAATTTGTAATAAAGCAAATATAAATCAAACACATGAGATTAATTTCATTATGAACAACCAGAGACACTAATATGATCATAATGACCAATCTCTTTGTTTATTACTGTAGCAGCCGTTCACTGTTTAAATGTTTGTTTGGATAAAGAGTCCACATATGCAGTCCATATCTGCCCAGCAGCTTCTTCTCTGAAACTAAAACCCATTGAAGTCTCTAAGCAAAGCACCACCCGAGGGTCATGGTGTTTTTTACCATCTTGCTTCCACCCATCAACTCTGTTCAGCTGTGAGCAGACAGACTGCAGGGTATGTGCGCTGTGGGTTTGTCCTGCGACTGACCCATAACTTAACTGGCTGTCACAGGGAGTGAATGGCTTGCCAGCAAGCAGCTGTGGCCTTCGGTGCCTCAGTCAGGCCTGTGGCCCTCAGTCCAAGTGTGGGAGACATAATAGTGTCAGTGTTAGTGGTGTTAAAGAGCCTGTTTGTTGATGCTGAAGATTTTGACAGAGTGGTCGGCGCTGGCGCTGGCGAGCTGGACCCAGGCACTCTCTTCCTCGATTTCACTCTGGCTGTCAGGCTGTCCATCTTTCAGCTTGTTGTTCTCGTGACCTGCTCGGCCAGTCTTGGGCCTCCAGCGGAGCCTCTTAACCGCCAAAGAGTGGCTTTGTCTGCAGAAGGATGTGTGATGAAGGGAAACAACAGGATGCAGCTCAGGATGACAGAACAATCTGACTGACTGCAGACACATACTACACATATTCCAACACTGTGCCGCCTCTCCTTTTCAAGTACAAAGAGACAATTCCAAATTTCTCTCAATCCTTCTTTGAGATTTTAAGGTCAAAAATATAGACCAACTCGATTTTAAAAGTTGTTAAACTGACAAAAATGTGAGCGGTAGTGCAGACTTCTGATGCAAAGACACACAAAATATTTCTGCCTTCAATTTGCTTTCTGATCTCTACAGATGAGGACTCACGCACCCACGTGGGATACAACACACACAGGAGTACATACAAGTACACAAGATCCATGACTTTGAAAGGAACACTGCCTCTTTCTCCATAACATCAAACTGATACTGCATTACTGTCACTGAGACACACTGTCCTTACATCTTCTGCCGGTGGCCATTGAAGGTCTTTCAAACTTGCACAAGGAGCTGAACTTCAGATGAACCATGTGTTGCAAAGGATACAAGATGTCCGTTTGTCCACAGCTGCTCCAGTCCTGTCCTCCAGCAGCCTCTTGGCCAGGGTTCCACCTGTACAACAAGATCCTGCCGCACTCCAAGCCCACAGTGAGCAGATAGCTGTGGAAGACATCAGACATCCACCAAATTAAACCATGAAATTTTAATTTTCCACCTGCAGCATTACAAGTAAAAAATCCAGCAGTTTAGTCTCATATTTCATACTATGACAAATACATCTGAATGTATATCAGTATTATCAAGCAAACCATTATGTCCTGACCTTAAGTTATATTGCTGCATTGCAGCTGTACTGAGTGCTCTAATATTAAACTTGGATGTTGAGGTCAGACTTATGCTTTGTGTTTACACAGTGATTTATTCAGTATTGATCTAAAGCCTCTTTGTTTGGTTCTCTGCTAACACTTATATAGGATGTGCTGAGTCAAAGCAGGTAACTTTGTCTTTGCTTTCTTGTGCTGTGAAATTACTACAAACTTTATAATAAAACAACAGACAGGAGGAGCGCTTTGTCTCTCAGGTAATTAAAAAAAATCAATATGTCAAATAAACAAATTAAAAAACTTAAACAAAATTACCAATTACATGAAAACAAGAGGAGGGGGTTGGTAATGCTAGAGTTTATAAAGGATTCAAAGCTGTTTATTTTTCATGATAAATTTTATCATTATTTTGGCAGTATGTTGTCAATGTAAAGAAATGTGTGTGTGTGTGTGTGTGTGTGTGTGTGTGTGTGTGTACGTACCTGTTATCAGAGCAGAGTACAGGGCAGACAGCCACAGCGGTAGCAGAATCGCCCACATCCAAGATAGAGGAACAAGGTTTAATCTCAAGAGGAAAGGAATCGTCCTCTAATCTGCACGGGCCCCACACTATCACCTGGACACACACACATAAATGTTTAGGCAGTAAAAATGGATGCTTACTACAAAAATGCAAGGATTTAATTACACCCTCAACTGCTGAATTTTCTTATCATCTCTCTTTCACCTTAAAAGCAAGGACTTGAATTGTTTTCTTCACCAGTATCTGAGAGTTACCTTTTTGTCCCGACTGGACGTCACAAAGTATTTGCTGTCTGGGCTCCAGTCACATGACCAGATGATTCGGCTGTGTATGGATGTGTCCTTCCCTGTGTGTGCGTGCAGCGAGAACTGGGGCTCTGCAAGGTTACAAGAAGCACAAACAAGTCCAGAGACGATACAAAGAATAAATTCAAACTCAGAATACCATTAGGATTAAAATGCTACATAGATTTGGTCAGTGCTTCATTTATTGAACGACACGCTGACACTACAGCTTTGATGATGATTAAGCTGGTAGTCAAAACTTAGTGTTTTATTACTGCAATATGACATGAGCTTGAGATCCTTGCCGCGCTGCTCTAGAGCAACAAAGGCTCTCCAGAGTGACAAATAAACAACCAAACAAGACAGAGAGCCCCTCACCAGTCCTCCATTTCAGTCAGTTTTGGTTTATGACCTGCTGCTTTTTATTTCCCCAGCCTAAGTCATTTCAGACCCCAGATTGGTTTTCCCCAGAGACCTTGTTTGTATACTGCTGCCAGCCGCCTGTCTACACATCGGTGGCAGTGCTGCTCTCACACGCGCACACACACGACGCAGCCGGCATGTACACACAGCCGTAAAGCCACAGCGTCGCCACTGAAGTCTGAGTTAACCGCCACGTCTGTGTGCTCACAACACACCCTCTCTGCACACACACACACACATTTAAGGATGCAGCGTTTGGGACACGCGGGTGTTGTACCTCCCTTCATTAACACTCTCATCTGGAGACCACGAAGGGCATGATGAAGACCACAGACAGACAAAGTAGTAGAAAGAGATGTGTTCAGTTGAGACACACCGAGCAAAAATATGTCAAGACGATAAAAGAGCAGCATGTAAAAAAGGTTACACAGATTAGACAGCTGCACAAAAAGGGGGAAAAAAAAGGCGGAGAGGAAGGTAACAGTCTCCCTGATGAAGATGTCTGGGTGCATGACCCGCGAGGAAGAGGAAGAGGGAGGTGGAGGAAGAAGAGGTGAGGACGTGGTTAGACAAAACAGGAGCCAGGAAGAGGAGAGACACAGACGCGGTGAGAACACAGGGAGTCAGTTTGTTTGATCAGCTCTGACTTCGTTTAACCTTCCCTGGTCTGGTCTGGTCTGGTTTGTGAAACTGTGTGTGTGTGTGTGTGTGTGTGTGTGTGTGTGTTCTTCACAATCACCTTGAGTGATTCAGCAGCCAACCAGAACAGACGG
>JAQLOL010000008.1:12047624-12062985 GCA_029783665.1 Naso thynnoides | reverse complement strand
GAGATAAACTGCACGTGCATGTAACTAAGGCTGTATAACTTGTCTCCTTCTGCAGAAAACCAAAAACTTATCAGTCACCCCTGATAAACACCACTCCCATGGCCGCCCTCTGCCACATGATGGTACACCCAGAAACTGCCACGTGACTTGCAGATACATGAGAGTGGCTGATGATAAATAAGGTGCTGCAGTCCAAGAAACATCTGAATTAGTGTGCTGGACTTTCAAATTCACCTTCCAAGTGGGCGTAATTGAAATGCAGTTATCTCTGAATTTTCTTTGTGACGTCAGATCTGACTCTTTCTCAGGGACATGCAGAAACTTTAACGTGTTAAACTGAGTGGCATTCAGGGGACTGGTGTGACAAGTGTGATTAATTACATTCATCACCGTGTAACACAATGTAGCTGTGTAACAATGCACTGACATGGAATCTTATCAGGGAAACTTTGCACAATTTTTGATCAAAAAAAGAGAAACAACTTGTATTTTGTAATTGAAATTGTAACTGAGGCCATGACTTTTACCTCTTTGTCTTGGTCTTTGCACCAGAGATGTAGAGCTCCATGAAAAGCGTGGGCCACGATCATGGAGCCATCCGGACTTATCTGGCAGCCGTAGAAACCGAGTGTGTTGCCACCAACCTCCCCTACTCGCACCTGGAGTGAAATAAAAAATACAAAACCACAAAACACACTGCTGGTGTGATTTTTGCTGATAAAATGCATCAGCTCATCTGCCTTTCTCAATGCACACACGTGATGACAGGTGGATAAAGAACATTTGGTTTCTGGGTCAGAAGTTGCTCCTTAAAGTCAAGGATGCCTCCTCGGCAGAATGGTTCATTTCAAGTCAGGTACTTCAGAGGCTCGCTAAGATGGTGAACATTAAATGGGACTGGATAAGCAAGTGTGCAGGTGTGTGTCATTTAAAAGGTCTTGTACGGGGCGCTGCGGTGGCTCAGTTAGTAGAGTGGGAACTTCATGTACAGAGGCTGTGTCCTTGCCGCAGTGACCCTGGGTTTGATTCCACCCTTTTGTCTCTCAGCTGCATGTCATCCCCTCTCTCTGCCCCCATTCCTTAACAATCCTTCAGCCACCCTATCATTAAAGCCCCAAAAATATCTTTAAAAAAAAAAGAAAATGACAACAGTGCTCTGTAACTGTTCTGTTGAAATGCAGGCAAATGTGGATGCTAATAAACTTTCCTACTATTTCAGTATTTGTTCTCCCACATAAACAGAGAAAGTCAAACATCTATAATTAATCTGTAAAGGTTCACATTTTTAAGGTTTGTTGCTTAATCACCAGTGCTGAAAATTTCTAGAATTTCTATTTAAATTAGTAAGGTAATGTTAATGTCAGCTTTCAGTTTACTTCGTTCAGCCGACGGTAGCTCATTGGCAGGTAGTGTCTAGCTTGTCAAACAAATGCTGTGCTTCTAATCTCAGGACACACAATCATCAGCAACACAGTAATCAGATGATAGACAGGTGCTGCTATTGTGGGGCACCCTGTAAGCTCAGTTGGTAGAGTAGGGGGGCCAATGTACAGAGGTTGTGTCCTCACTGCAGCAGCCTGCATGTCATTCCTTCAATCTATTCCCCATTTCCTGTCCTATCAATAAAGGCACAAAAAGACGAAAAATTTCTTTTAAAAAAAGAAAGAAAGAAAGGCAGATGCTGCGATTGCTTAGCTTTCCTTCCATGCCATTTTTCGGTCAGGTAACAGAAACGCATCAGTGCCCACGCCTTACATAGTCCAAACAAGCTTTTAAATTGAACCTTGTAGATCAAATTATATATTTTCCTTGTTTCCAAATCAGAGGACAAGATGGTGCACATTCTCGTTGTGCAAACACAATTGTGGGTGCTTTTTAGAGTGCTGAGGATACAAAACAGGCTTCAAGAAAAAAAAACCATGAATGTAAGTCTTAGTAGAATTCGAAAGAACCTAGACATCTGAACAGTTCTCTGGCTGGATTAGATGAAGTGCCATCCTTAAAATTCAGCCGTTTACAGAATCTTCTTTAAATTTGAGAGGTACTGACAGGCTGCTGACAGAAAAAGTTCAAAATAACCTGCATCCAACAACACAAATGTTCATCAACTGCCACATATGGAGGAAAGCAACTAAGAAAGGATAGTCATTTTCAAAAATGCTACCATTTCTAAGAGCTGTGAGCACCTGCTTTCATCCTATACATCATTGACACGACAAGTAGTTGTATTAGCCTTGTTGTTGCAAATGCTTGGTGTCTGTGTAAAGCTACAGAAGTGAAGAGAAAAGGCAGAGTGAAGGAAAAAAGTTCTTAAATCTGTTCTCAGTCTCCCTTCAAGTCTTATTAGCAAACAGCTCCTATAATGGTGATGGAAGCAGAAAAAACAGCAAATTACTCTGACAAGTCAGATGAGAAATTATGCAAAATGGGACTTATTAGAGTTGAATAAACTGTGTTGTATTTTTTCTGACAAAATACATTAAACTAATACAAAATGACAGCAATTGCAGCGCAGTGTTTCACACTAAACAAATAATCATGAAAAATGGCAAAGCTTGAGAACATAGAGGGATTTACATAAATTGGATTTGGGTGAGAGCCTTGTGACCCCTGTGTCACATTCACGGGGCAAATCATATAGACAGTGAGGGGTCCGCGGGGTGGGAGCTTCCACTGAAAAACCAATCCAATTTAAAAACACTCATAATCACTACCTTTCAGCTCAAAATAAATCCAGCAAAAAAACCAAAATTGCTCTTTTAGGATTCTGAACACCTGTCCAATCTCAGGCACCTTACTTCTGTGAGTCAAGACAATTCTGTATTGAATTTTGTGGATTCAAATCACTACAGGGGGCAAAAAGCCCATTTTAATTTAAATGCAGCAACAAATTACACAGACAAATAAAAGTGTACCTGTTTAAACTCCATCTGGGGTCACTGGAACTTACAATAAGTTTAAAGTTTGTTCTTGTAAAGCCGAGAAACAAACACATTTTAGTAAGAACAGCGACATGGAGGAGGCAAAGCAGAAAAATTATTCTAAAAATACAATATTATAAGGATAATATTCACTCATAATGCCAAGTAAACCCTTATAATTGATTCTCAAAATACAAAAACTGAATTACTACTAGTATTCATTTATTCCTTCATTGACATAAATATGCATAAAGAACAGAAATTACACACTAAAATAGAGAAAACAAAACAGTATTAATGTCTCATGTTGCTTGCATAACCAGTATTCAATGAAGGATTACGTCACAATACTAAAATAACTTGAAACAACATGGAAATTAATTAAAATACATCAAATCTGAGAAAACTGGAATAATTGTTGAAACAACAGAGAGCTGTTCTTAGCAGAAACTGTCGATAATTTGACTTCTATGAGGGAAAAAAAAGCTTCATCCATGAAATAAAATTTACAGCACTGGAGAACTCTCAACAGCTTAATCGAGGGTTTTGAAAGTTTTCTGTTGACCAGCACAGCTTCTCTTTGCCCAGAGGAATTTAAACAATGAAAAGCTTTATCGGGTCCAAACGCCTTTGAGGTAAACAGGACCCAGAGGACAGATCTATTCAAATCGACTGCAGCAGAATCGACCCTTGAGAGCGACGCACTGCTCCCTGTGCAGCACTGTGGTCTGTATCCATATATGGCTCTATGTATAATATCTCCTCCATCTTTAATTAGCTTTTGCCTTAAATGATACGGACCAGATATGAAAAATGCTAAATTCACACTCGAATGATTAAAATCTGGAAAAGTGTACTGCTTAGTCGTCTCCTAAAGCAAGAAGGCAGAGTGAGAGTATTTGTTACTGTAGCAGTGACCTGAAGCATACTGCAAGAGAAATACACAAGAATGTGCACACATCAATGACATGTTGAACAAACATAATGACATCAACAAACCACAGAGGCGCGCACACACACAGATCTTTGCTAAGTCTGGCTACTGTACGTGGAAGTAAAGTGGCGTCTTCAATCATTCGGCCCTCTTGGGGAGCTCGTGTTGGTCATCAGTGACCTTCAAAATAACGCCTGTCTGCAGGCTGAAACACAGCGGAACTAATGACAGCGATAAAGGCATGCCTTCACTTTGAATGGCACAATCCTGCAGCCATCAAGAGAGAGAGATAGGGTCAGAGAGGGAGAGAGTCAGAGAGAGAGAGAAAGAGAGAGCAGGTAGCAACATAGATGGTGAGATTGAGAGAGAAGGAGATGCAACATTAAGCAGATTAATTTTGAAATTCTGCACACAAGAGCCTGCCGTAAATCATGCAAAAACTCACAGAGGCAAAGAGCCGTCATCTGTCTTGTTTACGAGAGTGGGAACAATATGGATGGACGACGTGCCTTATCGCCATCCGGCGGGGATATGGGGGAGGAATACAGCAAGGACAGCAAAGAAGGGAAGGCACAGTGTATCATTCTTGGAAGGAGAGAAAAAGAAAGGTGTTGAAAGCTGAATGCGCTTAGCCAAGCCAGGAAAACCCATGCAGTGTGGAGTACAGGTTTTCACATCGACTTTTCCGGCCGAGCACACCGAAAAACTGAGTCCTCTTCCTTTCACTTTCTTTTGATGTTTATATGTGCAACATAGCAAGCAAAGACTTCAACTAAGGATCATTTTCATTATTGTCTCAATCGACAGTTTTTTTGTTCAGTTATTTCATTTTGATTAAACACATTTTCAAATTCCTTATTTTGTCAAACCAATAGTCCAAACCCAAAAGTATCAGTTTAATAAAAAAGTACTCAGTCATCACATTTAATATGCTGCAGTGAGCCACTGATTGGCATTAAATTATCTAAGTCTGGTTCCAGATATGAATTTTGGTCCATGTCTCCAAACAAAAGCAAAGCATTTTTGGTAATATAATATCTGCTCTGTTCTGCTCTTCACAAACTCCTGAGAAAGACGAAACTCCTGAATGTTTTACTGTGTTCACCAGCTCGTCACTAACTTTGACCCACGCCATTTTGTGCTGGGCAGTTGCATACAGTGGATTAATCCCTTTTTCACCACACATTTTTTACTAAACGCAGCTATCTTAAACAGCTGGAAAGTCTTGTCATAAGAGTAAACAAAGTTTCAGATCAGAAAACCAAAACAATGAGCTAAAAGATACTAAAAAGCAAAACAGAGTTGATGCTGTCAGATGATCATTTTTTTATGAGCTTTATCACTATAAGCAACACATTTCACATCATGCTTAACATTCCATCGTTCCTTGAGCTTTAATTATTTCTTTTCCTTCCAGTTAATCGAGTTTTCATTCATAAAACAGATAGCTCTGTTCCTTGATTATGATTGGCTGAGCCACGTTCCAAGCCGCTGTAACATACGCTACAAACACACAGCTGTGGCCGCATTGCAACAGTATAACTACGTCAGCCAAACAAGTTGTTTCCAAGTGTCCGATTATTTTGTCACAAATTTTAATTTACTTGGAGGGCTAAGCCTGGACGAGTGGTAAAAAGAGATGGACATGATGAAGGAGGAAAAAAGAAAGAAAGGAGAAATGCTGAAATTAATGAGAGAGACACTGAAAAGCTGGAAAAGTCAAGAAACAAAGCTGGGACCATTAAACAGACGTTGTGGTCAGTTTGCTTTTTTTAGACCTGGTGTGCCGAGGGAGATCTGGCTTTTGATTTCATATCAGTCATCAAAATGGAGCCAAACTCGTCTTTCCGTCAGTTTTATGCCACTGTGAGAAACGGGAGAGGTGAACTTTATGGTTTCAGAAATTATGTTGGCCTACGTGCAGGAATAAACGGGCACTGAACAGCCATTCCTGGTGTCTGATGAAAGATCCTATGTTACCAAGCAAGCAACAACATTTTCATTGGAGTAGCAAAAAAACGTTGCCAAAAAGGACATGACAAAACAACTGCACAATTAATGGCGATATCCAGATAAATGTTAACTTTAACCCCAGATAAATGGCAATATTCACCCGATCTTTAAACATGCTTTCCACTACATCTGTGTGTTGCTAGGCAAGCATTCTGCTAAATGTGCTGAAGAACTACATTGCTTGGTTGAAGAGTGATTATTTGTTATCAATAAATTATTGCATTTTCTGTTGCTGTGTGTTTATTTCATGAACCCTTGTCAGGTATGTAGTAACTGTTTTATAAAAGCAAAAAGCCCTGCGAGGTCATGATTTACAGTGACTTAAAAACAGCTAAGGGGTGTTGTTAGGCACTCTGCTCCACGTCGAGCCTAACAACACCCCTTAGCTGTTCTGAAATCACTGTAAATCATGACCTCGCAGGGCTTATTGCTTAATTTTACCCCTCCTGAAAATCTGAGTTCTGCTGACCCACAATAATCCTGCTGATACCAGTGATATACTAATGCACTCCAAGACCCTGTGATGCACTGCTAGGTGCTGTTAAAGGGTACCACTGTGCATATGTCTTGCCACATCTGGCAGTGCTGTTGAAATCTGGAATCTAATTAACATGGTACTCCTAAATTCTTGTTGGATATGTGATGGATTCAATGGATTGAAAAAAAAGAAAGGGATTTCATCCTCCTTTTCTCATCGACACGACCGAGGTTAGGCACCTCCTGTCCATGACCTCTGTGAACTCTGTGGGTCCCTGGCTTGATGTCCAGTTGTCCTTTGCTACCAACAATTCTGTGACAACCCGTTACTGCAGATTCATGCTCCCAACATCTGGAACACGTCTGTTTCTCACCCAGAAGGTGGTGAAGGTTGTGTTTCAGGCTGTTGTCCTCTTGCGTTTAGATTTCTGCAGTCTGCTCCTTGCTGCTGTGCCTGCATGTGCCGCCTGACTTTTGCAGCTCATCCAGAATTCAGCCGTACATTTTAAACTCACCCTAGTTCTGTCCTCGCCGCTCCTCATCACCCTGCACTAGCTACTGGTCATTGCTCCAAGCTGAATCAAGACACTGGTACTTAGTGTGAATGGTTCAGGACATCTCAGCACATTCACTTTGTTCTGCTACTGTTAAATGACTTGCTCCCCATTTGGCCTCACATAACTCATCATAAACAATGAGTGATGGTGAAGCATTTTTCAAAATGGCTCCACTGCTTCTGCTTCAGTTCAGTTCACATCCTTTCGCTGGATCTCTTGAAAGCCATCAGCTCACACACTGACATCATTGCACTTGGAAAAACATCATGAGCTTGACAAATTGGAGTGAAAATGCACATGAGTACTTGCAGGGGTTGTCCTATTGTTGCAGAGTGTCTGTAAGTATCAGAACGTCCAGATGTTTTGGCTGCATCTCAGAGGGTTATGAGCAGCAGAACAAGCCAACAGCCTCAGGCCTCGTTTCTGTGCAGCGCTCCACTTGACACACTGTAGGGAAATGTCTCTCTGTACGGTGCCTGGCCTGTAAACTCTGTGTGTGTCCTCGCTCCATTACCTTCAACAACCTTCATTCCTTCTCTCTCTTTCTGAGTCACTTATGTATGAATTTTAAAGAAAAGCTTCATCTCTCTCCAAGGTTACTTGCCGGTTACATGCTTTCATCTTAGTTTATGATTCTTTTCGTCACTCTATCGTTCTTTTTAATGTTCACTCTGTCACTCTGCTGTCTCTTTCATGAAGCCTCAGATTTTTGTTTTACAAATGGGCTCCACACCTCAGTCACTGTGTCAGATACGATACTCTGCTTTCTCTCTAGAAGAATTTTCATAACTGCAGATGTGTTATGTCTGCAATTTGAAGTCTAATTTAGAATTTTACATAACAGAAATAAAATTAAAATTCCATGTGGGTCTTATTTATAATTCCATTATTGCATGGACACTTCTCATTTTTGTTCTCCTTGTTATAAATGTCAGTTTTTCTTAATTTTTTGGATGCTTTGAGCTTATTTTGATCCTGAATGAGATGTTCAACATCAAGTTTTTCCAATGTGATCTTTTAGTGTTTTCTGCATTTTAGGTTCATTGAAGCAGATGCATTGGATCATTTTATTTCCTCATAAAGATCCTGGCTTTATGTTTTACTTCTTGTATTAGCAAAGTTGTACTGCATAATGACTTGAATTTGTAAGACTCACTACCAACCACATCATACTATTCTATTTTAATTAATACATCTCACTCCTTTAAAACGCCCCTCACTTCCTGTCTATCGTACAGGGTCAAGTCATGCCATGTTTTTTCACCTGTCAGAGTTAACTTAGACATTCCTGTCTTAGCTTACATCATAGAACTGACCTGCTGTTTTCATTCTTCATGCCTCATGTACTTCAACATCAGCACATCTCCTGACAGCTGTTTTCTAAGACACCAAACCACCGCTGAGGTGTTTCATACATGTTCCTCCTGGGAAATATACGATAACAACATCATGGCTGTAGTGTTGTCTGGGTAAGCAGGTGCAGCAAGTAATTTTCAGCTTTTATTGGATTAAGAAATCTAAAGAGCAACTTTACACCCTGTTGAGGTTTGAGCAGTCGAACTCTGAACTCTGAACTTCAGTCCCTCGAGTCTCCACATTTCCTGACTATTGGACTGCGGTTCAGGACTGCTAGCTTAAAATTAGCTTTGCGAGGCTACAGGTGGCAGGTGGCACAATAGTGGATGTGACGCAACACATAGTTAATGTACAATATAACTTTCTCACTTGAGTTTATGTAAAACCCCATGAAGACATTTGTGTATTTAAATATGTTTTTGTTTATATCTGTTAATGCATCAATTCATTGTACATGATAAATGGACTTACTGGAGTTTGACTTGTTGTTACCAGCTGTCATCAGTAGGTGGCAGAAGTTTATTGGAAATTGTTACTCTTGCCAGACCTCGCCAAGTGCATCTTGGTCTATTGATCTCTCGCTGTTACGTTTTGACTGAGTTGGAAATGCAGAGAGGACCGCTGTTTCAGAAATATTGGTGCTGTCGGCCTGCAGCGGAGGCGTAAGCCAGCGACCGCCATTTTCTCAGTTGTATCGCAGACGAAATGCAAAGTGTTATCTCCAGCGTCAACCTGAAGTTAGTTTTGCTGTGAAGCTGTTGTGAAGTCTCAAGCCCACTGCCGTATTTTCTGTGTTGCATTTTATTATTTTTGATTTTATTTGTTTCCCAATACGGTTTGGTTCGATCCAGATTATTATTTCGGCCACCAAAGACCTTGAGTTTGCTGCCCATTACAGTGAATGAGCACATTACATGGGTGAAGATTATTTTATTTGAGTAAGTGGCTGAAAATAAAGTGCCTTAAGAACCTCAGTAATTGTGTCCTGTGTGGCAATTGATTTCCCGGGCTACATTATAAATACATGTGTAAGATTTCTGGGATTTTAATAATTTAGATGAAATAACTGCTGCATGTTTTCTGCATACAGATCATTGTATTAGTAGCCTGGTTATGCCTTCCTGCCACTCAGCTCAGATTTTGCTGAGATTCAGTCTGGCAACGAGGGTCGTCTTTAGAACTGCAGAGACAAATATTTGGCTGGATCAATCAGAGATTAGTGGGAGTAGTTAAGTTTTGATGACGTTGAAGCCAAATGCTTGTCTGCCGTAGTTCAATTATGGCAGCGGCCTGTTTACAAAGTGAATCAGGCTACCAAAAACCCCTGGTTATTGAAAACTACACAATATTAAATCAAAAGAATGTTCCAACCAGACAGATAGCAACTTTTGCGACCTAAAAAGTAAGTTTGTTTGTGATTACTGCACATAAGGAAGAACAGAGTTTTTCATAAGTGTCTTTTTACCAATGTGTGCGATGTGGACATGAGACTCATGCAGCCTTGGGTACAACACAACACAACATATTAAAAAAAAACACAGAAAACCGACATTAATGGCTGATATCACAACACAATATAACAACATCTATTAGTTTACAATTTGTGGAGAGGCAACTTCTCACTCATCTTGTCTGCAGGCTACCAATGTTTGAGCGACTGTCTCCAGGGAGCAAGATAGTGGCTACCTCTGTTAGCGCTTAGCTTGGGACTGTGGCTTCATCTGTTTGGTGATAATGTGATTTAATTTCTGGCAAAAAACACTCAATTGTCTCTTTCCACGATGCATGGCAGGTCAGGATCTCAATCACAACACAATATACAGCATTTGTGTGATTATTGAACAGATTGTGACGTAAGCCTTCCCACTTGTTTGTCCGTTAAGCCGAATAAATGGACCCACAACATACGTTGTACAGTCAATGTCAATACCAATTGATTTAAGGCTGCTCCAATAGTTTTACACTTTATCAGATAGCACACCTACTAGGATTAAAATTCTGCAAAGGAGAATTGAGTGTGGCCAGATCCATATCAGGAAATGAATTTATTTTGCAAAATTAATTATGGGTCTGGTTTACCAGGCTGGGACCTTGATCACTTAAAAGTTTATGAAAGTGACTCTACAGGAAATAATCAACTAAAAAATAAATTTAGTGGTAATTTACACATTAAAGACATCAAGCAAAGAAGGAGAGTCAAGTAGAAGAACAATTACTCTTCAGTCTTCTTCTATTATTTTAAAGTCACTCTGGTGTCTTTTGAATCCTGCATGGGCTTCAAAGTTGCTTGTTTTGCTGCCATGCAGGGAGTGCAATGGAAAAACCTCCATGGGACGACCATCACTTCAGTCCTCTGCAAAAAACTATTAAGTGTTTATTTTGGCCGCCTGCAAAAACTTTCGAGCCTACAAAAGACCTTCACAGAATGTGTGTGAGCCACACGTGTATAAATATAGCTGATATAACTGCAACGATGTGCATGCTGAGGTTTGAATCTTTTTGAACATGTAACTTTGCATTTTAACAAACCTTTTCTCTAACTCGCAGACAGCTTTTGCTACAAATGTTTAACTCATTATTGTAATCAGGTCAAGGCTGCAGTGGCTTTGTGAATTCTTTGATTGGTCGAACTTTGCAAGCAGCAACTTTGCTATAAAATAGTTTTAGAGGAACTGATTGAATGGCTGTTTATTATAACCTTAATGGAACGCACATTTATGCGTCAGTTTGAACAGTACGTTCATGATCCAGGATTCATTTCGAGCCTGCCGAGGGAGGAATAAAATAAGAAACAGATGTATTTTTAACTTTCACTCTTTATTTTAGCGCTAAAGCAGCCTTTAATGCTTTTTATGGGAAAACTAAAATTGTGAAAGAGGTAGGAGTGGGAAAGTGGTGGAGAGGACCCAAGTTAGTGCTGTTATTTTGAAGCTTGTTCCCAGAGGACACTGCATCAGAAGTGGACCAAAAACAAACAAAGCTGTTCCTTAAAAAGTTCGCATTGAATCAAATCGTCTCTGTTACAAAATGTTCTTCAACAATCAGCCATGAGCAAAGTCGACAGATGTGTCACTAGAGAAATGCACTCAAAACAGACACGTTTCCAGCAGTGTTCAAACTTATTTTTATTGAAGGTAGCGGCGTGTTTCATTTCTCCTGTCATCATCAAACTGCATCTTTTGTTTTCATTGTTTTGATTGAGGCAGAAATTACATATTGTTGTTGAAAGTATTTCCATTTTTTTCAGCCACTTCTGAATATTAAAACTGATCTGTAAATAAATTTTACTTTTGTCTAATGGAATCAAAACCAGTCTTGATTAAAGATTTGAGGACAGTCCCTTACATCCGAGCCCTTGCCAAATGAGTTCACACAGTGCTCATTCAGCTTATTGCCATCGTGGTCAAACTCTCTACATTTCACAGTACACAGTCTTTATAAATTTTGTGTCTGTCATGACATTCCTGCTCAGTGCACCTGTAGTTATGAGTTTTATGTCACCCAACAATGTTCGGCAACAATGTTTGGAGCTAAAGGAGGGTGTCAAAGAAATGTTCCTAGAAGGGATGCTCCAGATAAAAAATAAAATTAAGTGTTAAGACTCAAAGTCAAAACCTAAATGCGACCGATGGAAATCACAAACACATAACTAATTGTGTCACTTTTCCTCATTGGAGAGCATAAAAAGAAGAGAGGGGACCGATGACACACATGGATATCCCATCACTGCCCTATGACAGGTTGATTTTTGTAAAATATGGCATATATCATCAGTGTTGTTGTCAATTCTAGTTGGGGGAGACAGCTTTAAAGCTTTTCTTAAAGTTTCAATGTTTATGCACAACCAGAAGCTAATCTTGTCACGTGACCACTGACATAAAACTCTTTTAAGTGCAGGTAAATATCTTTATGTGTCTTTAAATGGAGTCTGCTGCATCACTAAACTAAATATTACAGTCTAATGACTCTCATCCAGCACACTGGCAGTCAGTGAAAAGAAATCACAGCTCTGTTTGTAAGCAGATGACTGAGTGAGTGTGCGTCAATAAATGCGACTAGCTACAATGCATGTTTGTGTCTGTATGTGTGTGCATGTGTGTCAGTTAAACTGCCAGGTCATGACTGCAGCCATGACAAACATCTCAATCATCCCACCACAATCAGGAACAGATGGGCTAAATCAACACAGTGGCGTGCGTGTGTGTGTGTGTGTGTGTGCGCTTGGCTACTTAATTGTCAATTGTTTTTAAGTTTTAAGGGTTTTTGTGTTCAAGTCTACAACATGTTTCTGAGTAAAATACTCGTAGCTGTAAAATAAAAGAAACCGACATTTCCAAAATAATACATAATGCACCACCACATTCACTTACATTTGAGTGTCTGACTTGTGTTAGTGCAAATTTATGCACACTAACAAATAAAGTCTGCAACATGTACAGAACTTTCCGTAATGATGAAAAAAATGATGGTGGTTTCCATCTTTATCAGGGGCTTCTTTTTAAAAAACTTTTCATTTGGATTTGATCTGTTGATTAATCAGAAAGCAAAACAACTCTGCTGCGCTTGTTGATTTAAGTGATCATCTTAATGTGTATTTTAATAACTTTTTTTTCGCAACTGTTTACATTGGACATCCCTGTGAGGATGTCCAGTCACTGAAGATGCAGCTTAACTTACATTTTCTTTTTTTTGTATTACTGCATGTGGATTATGTAAGATGGGACTTGATGACTTTTCATCTCTTGTCTCCTTCTAGAAGTTACTCTTTTTTTTTTTTTAAAAAAGGGATTTGAATGCATTTACTTTATCTTAATATATTTTGGGGCTTTTTGTCCTTATTGTTAGAACAGCAGAGGGAGTTGAACGGGGAAACGGAGAGGGAGAGAGGGAATGACATGCAGCAAAGGGCCACAGGGTGGAATCGAACCTATAGATGCTGCCTTTGTAGATGGGGCGCCTGCTCTACCAACTGAGCCACCAGGGCGCCCCATCAAGTGAATTTTCTTAACAGAAATATGACATAAGTTCATCATAACATGAAACAACAAATGTTTTATAAATACTCATCATTTTTATTTTTCCCTGGTGAAATAAAGTTTACTGTAAACTTTGTCCCGTAAAATAAAATGTTATAAACGTGTTGTACTGTGTGTGTTGAATGAGTCCTCAAAGACAGATTTGAGCTATTTTACAATTTTTAAAGCAAACACAGAGAAATTGTTTTGAAGACTTTTGACTTTTTAATCAGTCCAGGAGAAATGTATTTAAGCATCATTTGTCTTCTTTCTGTTATCAGTTCTACTGAAGACAAAATAAATTACTGATCTGTTCTCCAACAATCCAACAAGCTCGCATTTTCTTCTCTCACACACATGTGTTTAATTTACCTGTCAGACTTTTACAAAAGAGGTTCCAAACAACACTCCTCTGAGGATTCAAGTTATAAAAATAATGTTGTAATGATTTGTTCAGGTCTTTTTTTCTCTATAAAAAAGCATATGACAGACAGGTTCACGAGCAAAGACACGCACAGAGAGTGATGACTGAAAAAAAATGTTTTTTGAGAATCACAGCCACAGTTCAGGCCCTAGCCTGTCCTGCTGTGTGACCGGCTGGTTCAGGGAACATGTATGAAAATGGCAGGAGGTTGATAGTCTTATGTAAAAGGAGGGTTTCAATAGTAGCACAGGAATGCAAACACAGAAACAGTTTGGTTTGATTACAAATTAAATTCAGGCTGGAATTAGATTTAGATTAGGAGAACAGGCTGCATGAAAAGTTTAAGACAAATAAATGAACCACGGCAGTTATTTCAGAATCACTGTACAGAACAGCATGTTCAGAAAGAGAAAAGACAGACATCTGAGTGTCTGTTAAAAGAAAAATCTGTAACATTACCGGCGGTTCCTGATCTGTTTACTGTGACAAAAAACAAAGCCAGAGTTATATGAGGTATTAATGATCGCTGTTGTCACAGTGCTCCTCCGTCAGTGTTTGAACAGATGGTGCTGGACGGATGCCACTCGATGACGGAGTCACTGACTGGATGATGGACAGTGTGGTTGAAATGAGTTCGTACAAAAAGGAAAATTCATTGTGGTTGCAGATGTTTTGGTTCTCGATGGAGATGAAAGACAGACAGCGATGGAAACAGGAAGAGAGAGTGAACGAATATCGCGGCTCGTGAGGGAGACAAAGTGACTCTTTCAGTCTCTTACAAGAGTCAAGTACTAACATTTATAAACTTCTGTGAGCTTTCGTTTCTTTGCTGAGGCGAGTTTAAACATTCAGTTCAACTCAACGTGCAGAAAGATTTCTCAGGATCTGGAGAAGCAGCTTCGTGTGAGGAGCCTTGAGGGTTGTGTCCGAGTCAAAGAGTACTTTCACATTGCATCACATTAGACACTCAAATGTATTTTCTAACACGCTCTCAATTTTTTGTTTTTACTCATCCAATATGCCAATTAAAGCTGCAGTCGGTAACTTTGAAATCTATTTTAAAAAAAGTCATAATATCCATAGATCAGTGTTGTTGGCTGCTGTGCTGCTTGTCCGAAGATCCCCTCGGAAACGAGATGTTGCAGCTCAAGGGGTTTATCCTCCAACAAAATTTCAGGATAAAATGAAATAAATGAAATTAAAAAAAGAAGATTTGGAATGGATGAACAGGTGAGAAGAACAGGTCAGCTAGAATGAGGATAAAGTAGTAGTGGTAGACCAAAAGATGTTTTTTGAGAAGCACAGTAAAGCACAGATTTTTTTGGGGGGGCCTCTTTTTTGTTATGTTTCTATGCGTTTTTTAAAATTAATGCTGTCATATGAAATTATTTGTAACAAACATTGTCAATCGCCAGATTTTCTTTTTTTTCTCCTCATGGTACTTATTAAATTAGACATCATTTGACCTCCTGTGATAGAAGCCAAACAGTCAATCAGGTCGTAAACAAATTGAGTCAATTATAAAAGTGAGGAGTGAGTTATAAAACGTTGCTAGCCGATTGCCGAGCGTCTCATCGTTGCTAGCCTGACGCTCGGCAATCGGCTAGCAATGTCTTTCCCGGCTGTAAACAGAGGTGAGTGACTCCATGCAGAAACATACAGTT
>JAQLOL010000008.1:12010850-12024415 GCA_029783665.1 Naso thynnoides | reverse complement strand
TGCGGTGTATGCATGCTTATGTGTTGTACGGGTCATTAGATAACTATCAAGGAGGAAATGAAAAAGCAGTGTCAGTGAGAGAAGCTGATGTTTGATAAGGTATCGTGCACTGTCCCCTTCTTTTATTGTAAATCTTGTCTCCTCTCCTCTCCTCTCCTCTCCTCTCCCGTCCTCTCCTCTTGCTATGACGTTGATCTTCTCAGGCCTCTGTTATCAGCTTCACTCCCACCAGGCTGTAATTATAGACCAACTTTTACACACACACACGCACACACACACACACACACAAAGCAGATACAAACACATGCACATGCACACAGTCCCACTCACCTCTTCTCTTTTCATGTTTGTATGCTCACCTGTCTAATTGAGTCCTTGTGTATGCAGCGCTACACAGAGTTTTTGCAATTTAGATTACATCTAAATGTGTCACCATCCTGTTTTCGTAAATGTGGCCACCTGGATGTCATCTATCTGCATCCCCCCATCGTTTTGACCATTCACACCCTCTCCAGAAAAGAAGGTGCCCGTATTGATTTTAACCGAAGCTTTCTCCTAAGCTGGGAATTCACTAATATGCCTTACTTCACCTTTTCTGCTACAGCCATCTCCATACCAATGGGCTTGCATTGTGAGGAGCATGGTGAGGGTAATGGATGGCTCGGGTGGGGGTCAAAAATGTAATGGCCGTCACACAGAGAGAGGGGAAACCAAGCGAATGTGTCTGGCTGTTGCGAGCGTCCTACCTGTGATGTGCTCCGTAGCCAGCTGGAAGGCAATTAGCAGTAATCTGGCTTTTTCCTTGAGATCCGACTCCTGTTTTGAAGTGGTTATTAGTGAAATAACAGCTCTGTTCCAGGGTTTTTTATAATTGAGGTGTGTTCCTAGTAAAAACACAGCAGCCCCGTCTGGGTGCGGACATGGTGGTCCTCAAGCTGATGAGGTGTAAGGGTGTTGTTTTTAGGTAAAGACACGTGGGAATGAATGAGGGCCAGGGAATAGTATCTGAGACTTTGATCAGATCGGTGAAAGTTAAAACACTTGTGACACCCTGGCCTTGTGATAACATAGCTGTGCCAGCTCCATCATTTTCTGCGGGTCTAAGCCGGGACTTTCTTAAAAGATTTTCTACTATAATTGGGCCTGGAAAATCCGTTTTCTGTCCAAGTTTGTTAGCATCGACTTTGTCATGCTTCCAGGGGTTCTGTGGTGCTTGCAATTTTGCCCTCGATGTGCTAAAAAGGACTGAGGGTAAAAAAGCTTTTCCATGTTCATTGTGCCCACAAACTGGATTGAAATGGCGTATTTATTACCCAACCGAAAGCTCAGTGGCAGGTTTGACGGTGTGATTTGCTCAGAGCATTAGCATTTTGCCACATAAATTCCACATTACACAAAACGCTGACCAAAAAGGTGCTACAGAAACATAGTCATCACATAACAGCTCTGTAATCATCAGTCAAATTTTCAGCCCTCTTTGGGGTAAATATCGAAAATGGAGTTCTACTGAGGTATGAGGCATTATTTTCCTCTTAACGCTCCTGCTCCTGTGGTGGGGAATGACATGACAGACGTCCAGGTAGTGAAGTTGTTTTTTATTCCCAGACAGAGAGGCATTCGCTGTTGCCACGAGTCCTAACAGATCTGCTTCCTCCAGCCGTATGATGATAATGAAGACAAATGGGTCCCTGGCATGAAGGTGAAACCACATGAGGATTACAGTGCGCCACAGGCATGAATGCGTGTGCATACACACTCACAGACCAAAATATACTAACCTCCAGGGAATGAGACAAAATAAGCCTTTATTGTGTGTTAGTGTTTGTTTGTGGAAGGACGGCGGGGGATTCCGCTTTGACATGCGTCTTTGTATTTGCGTACTTTGGTTCGTGTGATTGTTTGCTTATGGAGGAAAGTAACTAATTGAATCTCTGGTGCGGGTGTTTGAGGTTTTATGTGTTCTCACCTGCATTTTTTGTCACTCTGTCAGCCTTCAACCCTTTGCAGCTTCGACCAAAACAACAGCGTGTCTGATAACATAATTTCAGCTGTGCAAGGCCTCTATTTTCACTGTTATGCCATCATTAGCAGGAGATTTTGAAGAGTGGCCAATGTATACACCGACACTGGCACTCATTCATTTGCCTATACAGTAATGAACTTATCTTCCCTCTCTTTGAGTTTGAGCGTGTGGTTTGGTGTTTTGTTTCAGCAGATCCCCTCCGGTTCAGAAATCAAATATATGAATCATGGTGAGTCTGACTCACTTATTGTTTTGTAAATGAGGATCTGAGACAAGCTCTTTCTCGGTGGTAGGTAGTATACACTGGCAGTCAGCAACGCCATGCCATCAAATTGAAATGAGATGTAATTCCACTCCAACTCCCCTGTTTTCTGTTAAAGTGGTTGCATTAGTCACTTAACTTTCTGAGTTCGGAGAATTCAGATTCTCTTTTTTGATGACTACTCTCACTCCCCTAAACCTCCCACATTCACACACACACACACACACACGCGCACACACACACATGCAGACATAAACACACATGTGCAAGGCTTACTTGACCAGTGTTTCCCCCTTGTCCTCCCTCGCACGCCTCTTCGCACTATTGCTATCAGGGGAGTCATTACAGATCGCTGTTCTCTTTTAAGTGCCGATAAAAGGGGCTGTCTGGCATGTCGATCCATTGACCTCTCCCTGGCTAATATACTTCCAGCGTGAGGCTGAAGCTGTGTCTTTTCGTGTGTCTGTTTTGGTTAATGTGTGTGAGTGATTGCACAGGTGCGCCTGAAGGGATCAGTCACCCAGAGAGACCAGCAGAATGGTGAAAAAAGCTATCTCACCCTCAGCCATTTCAGTTATCTGAAGGCTGTAGCTAATAGCGATAACCACTTTTAATTGTCTCAAGGAAAGCCTTTGGCTCTGAATTGCTGAATTGAATCCTCTGTATTGCTGTAACTGGGAGCTTGATAAAGTATTGATTAAGCATCATTTCTTCCCATTATCAGACAGCCTCTGAGTGGCGCTTCCTGTGCTCACATTGCTTAAAGTCTTGCATTCAGTGTCATCTGAAACTAAAAATGATTTTCAGGTACCAATCATCTATAAAGTAGGACCCTCTAGTGGCTTTTAGTCACACAGAGTGAAGTTTATTTGGATTAATTTGTCCACCTTTTGAGTTGTCTGACACTTAGCCTTGTGCTGAAGAAATAGTTGCTAAAAAACTGTTAGTAGTTAGTCATTATAAAGCCTAACCAGGACATTATTGCTGCAGTGATATGGGGGTATTTAATTTTTCAAAGGCAAATTTTAATTCACTTATGACCATAATTGAATTATGTTCAAATAATAAAGTGTTTCTTCACAATGTTCAGCCTACTATATATACATCATTTAAAGTCTGTGAAAGCTATTAGAGGCTTACTGTTGCCTTCTTGTTGGTGTGAAGTGGCTGTTCTGGCCCTCTCCCAGCCTGTATTTACATCATATTCTCGGTTTATGGTGATTAGATAGCGATCAAGCACACAGGAAGAGATCTCTATCAGCAGGGATGTGGTGCCTAATGTAGCGGGGTGTTTTGTTATGTCCAGCCTCACTGGAAGCACCCTGTGGATTGAAACAGATGCATAAGCACACGCCCAGAAGCACAGACAAGGACATACTTATTGACATTAATTACTCTGTTGTCGTGTGGAGGCCATCTGTGAACTTTTAGGGGAAACAGCACATCACATGCCCTGCCAGTCGTCCTGCAACTGTATATTGGTAATGTTTGAATAGCAACACGTCGTTGTAAGTGAAGTAGCTAAGACAGCAGGTATCCAGCGGCTTGTCAGCACTGAAAGCAGGTATGGAGATAAAGGGATGGACAGAGGCATGAGGCGTTACTGTACATGCTGTCAGGACAGAGGAGGTTCAAGCATGAAAGGACAGCCCACTTACTGTAATCTGTCAAGCATGAACCCTCCCACTCGTCCTGTCATGGACTGCCAGAGATATTCCACAACGTATCTATATTGTCTGCTGCCTGGACAACCGCAGGTAAACAGATCACTGTTTGGCAGGCGGTTGTTTGTAACCCATTTGTGTTGGCTCAGTGGAGTGGTAATTCCAGTGTTGAGCACATGACATTGACTGGGACAGTTGTTCACAATGTGGGGTCTGAGTCCCGCCAGGAGAAGCTCTGCAAATACTGGAGAAGCCAGGAAGCCATGCGGGTTGTGAGGTTGCCTTGAAAAAACAAGATTGATTGGGGGGCATGTCATTTTAACTTAATGCTTTTTCAACAGGTGCCTCCCTATAGAAAAAAAACAGTGTTATTATTATATCTCGAAAATACTGATAGTGCAAAGTGATATTGAGTTGGTGAATGATTTTTTTCACTATGGTAATTTGTCTTTGTTTAACTTTGATTTTGTGTAAAATTGTGTTAAAGTTTTGGAACTTGAGTTCCCATAATGCTTTGGGAAATATTCACAGAAAGTATGATATTCCCATGAAGTCAGTTTGATGTATCTTGTTGTATATCCTAAATTATAACAAACTTTATTCCAAACATCAGCGCACTGAACAGTTAACATTTAACTTATTAGCTTTTAAAGAGTGGACCCCCCTCTTTTGGAGGAACCATGTAATGATACCATTTAAAATCACTAGTCCAAGCATTTTTATTTCCAACCTTAAAATACTGTTTTAATATCTGCACATATCGTGAAACTTGTTTTTTTTTTTAGGTATTTTTTGGGCTTTTTGGGCTTTTGTTTCTTGGATAGGACAGCTGAAGAGTAAACAGGAAACGGGGGAGAGAGAGGGGGAATGTCAAGCAGCAAAGGGCCAGAGGTGGAATCGAACCCGTGGCTGCTGCGGTGAGGACACAGCCTCTGTATACAGGGCACCTGCTCTACCACCTGAGCCACTGGACGCCCCACATATTGTGAAACTTATACGCAGAAACCAATATATCTGGCAAATTGATATATTGATCAGGCCCTAGAGATAATATTTCTGCTCTGATGAGTATTAATTTTGTTGCGAATTGTAGCAATCAGTTTCCAGAATTTTTAGCAGCCTAATGTACTTTAATTTAGTGCACATGTGCTGGCTTGGTTTGACTCGGTTTGACTCAGAACTGCAGGGATTTTCACATCTCCTACCACAGGGCTACCTTCTTAAAAGGTGTGTTTTAAACCGATGAAGCAATGACGTTTAAAGCAGATGGCTGATCAGTGGCTGTGATGAGTGGTCAAAGGGGCGGCTGTAAAACGGTGGATAAACACATTTCATTTCCAATAAATTCTTCACAATAAAAGTCCTGTTATTTACGGTGTGAGTGTTTTTCAGTCGTAAAAAAAGAGTACCTGCTGGTCAGCTGTTTGCAGCCTGTTGTCTGCAGCTCTTCATCTAACATCCCACTGTGGATGTTTCTGCTTGTACTCTTATGTCCTGCAGTATCAGTAGACTTGATTTGTTGAAAGATTGCCACTTGCAAAAGTCTGCTGATTTTGTGTAAAACACTTTTAATATCTTATCACATCTCCGTGACAAAACTGTCATGTTATGTTGTTATATAAAAGCTTTTATAACAAAGCCATGACATCAGGATATGATATGATGTGTTTTCATCAGCAATATCTTTACTCAGCTGTCATTCAGCTGGAGGCAAACATGACGAAAGAGTGAAACAAAGCAGACATCAGAAGCGCAAACAGAGACGCAGGAGAGAAACGAAGCTTGAAACTTAAGAGATTCAATTAGAAACTACAAGGAAACTAAGAGCTGAACGCACAGAGTTTTTCTCTGGTCTTCCACACAGACTTAAATCGAATCTTGTAACACATGTTTGTTTGAGAGGGAGGAAGGGGGTCGTCCAGTTGCTAGCTGCGGTTAGTGAGATGTCACTGCAACCTGCTTGGAGGAGGGCCCATTGCACTTTGGCCAAACTCCGGAGACTGGGTCCATCTCCAACTCTGCGCGTTAAACCAGTAATGGAAGCGCAAATCTGTGCAGCATGGTGCAAATGGAAAAGACCTACTTTCCTTTCACCTTATGCAAAATCATGGCCTCAGGGTCCTCCTACTATACCTCCCTTAAACTCTCCAATGCCCTCACAGTTTGAAATTCTCTTTGGGGTAGGGTCCTGGTCCTGTGAGGATTACCTGATATGTAATGGATTAGGATATCTGTTGTGATACCGAAAAACACAGTTGATTGAATGTGATTATGCAAGTCCTTGAAGAAAAGCCTGTCTAATAATTTATGCCATTTAAAATCATACAGTACAGACACATCTGACTCAAATCCCAAAGCTCTCCTTGTCGTGATGTTTGTTCTTCTCTTCCTCTCCAACAGCAACATTGCTGACTGTACCACAGAGGAATCCTCCAGTCTGGCTTGTATGTGTTAATTGCTTTCTTCGAGCGTCTTTGAACTTCTCCCCTCTCGATAATGAGTTCTTTTAAAGAGACGAGGTTTGACATGATAGAACAAAGAGAGTGTGAAGGACACTGAGAACGCGGAATACTAAATGTTATCTTATCTTTTCCAATTCTGAATAGGCAGAAATTTTAAACATTTTAAATTTGCAATATTTCTCCAATTTCATCCTCTTGGTTTAACTAAACTGAGAATGTACTTTACTTTCTACTTTTGTTGCAAATATTCAGTGATGTATAATTAGCAGTTATTTGATGAATTTCACTTTAAAATGTATTGACCTTGTGCAGCAGTGTCACATTGAGTGTGAGGCTTGAAAGCCAGCAGAGTAACTAGTAACACTGACTGAGCACACATTGATTACCTTCACTTTACAATGTGGGCTCAGTGTGTTGGTGTTAGGAGGAAGTATCCGTATATAAGAAGCTATAGCACCTTGTTTGCATGCCTTCCACCCTTCCTCTGTTGCTCTGCCCAATTTCCTGATTTTTTTTTCCTGTCACACACCTTACTCTCTTGCTCTTTCGTTCTCTCTCTTCAGCCTTGTGCTCACCTTCTCCTCATCTCTCTTCACTTAGCCTCCTGTTTTCTCACTTTTAATCTCAGTCTCTCTGGAGAGTCCAGTGTCCCTGTGTTACCTTATTAATTTGCAGCCTATTGAAAAACCTCGCCAGTGTCTACAGGTAGTGCATAGACCTAAAAAAGTTCAGCCTTACCATTTCTCATAGGATCTTTTACCTCTTTTTTCTTCTTTGCTGTAAACTGAGACATAATCCTCAGTCCTGCACCTATTCTGAGGGACAGTAATGGGAACGGCATGTAACTAGCTCTTCTAGATTTGCACGTCCCTTTTCTTTGACATGGAATACTTGGGAGTGATCAAGATGACGGCATTCTCAGCGTCTTTTGTCTGACCGTCACATATCTTCAGGGGAAATGTTTTAGAAAGCCAGCGCAGTGTTGAAAGCACAATTGTAAGCAGATAAGATCTCAAACATTGTGAGAAGACTTAGCGCCAAGAACAGGACATAATCCTTTTGACTTGATAGTGATGAGATTTCACCGAGGTGGTGCATTTTTTTTCTGAACAAATGGGTTTTGTTCTTGAATACATTGCAGCACTGGGCGATATATTTAAAGTAGCCAGATTTTCGCAGCCTATTTTCAAGTTGTCTCAAGTGCTTCAAATGACAGCTTTCAGTATGGGAATGTCTAACAGGTAGCTGCGAGGAAAAGATACAGCATAGTGAGTCCTCTTTAAATTGTGTCATTACATAAACCCGTTTGCTTGTGGAGATTTTTCTGTCACATTTTATGGTTTAATGTCTATGATAAAGAGTTATTTTAGCCGTTTAAAGCTGGGTTAAGCAACTTATCTTTAATGTCATTGGGCAAAAATTCCACAATAACTTGTCAGCGTATTGTAATTTAGATGGTCTGAAAGAACACTAGACTTCTGCACCTATCCTTGGCTCTGTTTACAGGCTTTAGGAAGTGAAGACCGCGATAGACACTTTTTGGCCATTTTTGGCCAGGTCATTCTAGAGACATTGTGTTACTATTGGCTGCTCCACAATAGTAGATGCACGTTCACATTCCCTCAGCTAGTGAAAGTCCAATACAATGGTTACAACCCAGGAGGAAAAGTTGCTCTTCCAGCTTTAGCAACAACTGCTTGCATGGCAAAGCAATCTGAAAAAAGGAAAACTGGCATATTAAAAACAAGAGAGAGCGACAACTAAAGACATACAACGCGTGACAGGTGAAGGGCGAATTGGAGCTACGGAGCCAAAACAGGGAGCAAAGGGGAAAGTGGAGTCGAATTTTTTGGAGTCTCATGCTAGAGCTAGCTTGATTTGTAGACATTGCCTACACCAGCTTTAAAGTAGCCCCAAAAAGTCTATCAAACACACACATTCAGTCTATTATCTGTGTTTTCCTCCTATCATTCAGCCCTACTGTTACTCCTCCCTGATCGATAAAAAAGTACCCGATTCCTATCAGTATGATGAGGGTGTTCTCATCTTGTCACTATTATTGGGTGACTGGAGCCGGTGGATGACAGCTGGGGGCCACACAGTCGGTAAAACAGCCCAGTGTGGATGTACTCACAAACACACATACACACGCACGGTGCCAACCCCTATAAATAAGTTAAAGTCACTCATCTTCTATAAATAATGTTCTGGTTGTTCTGGACGTTCAAGTGTGTTATCTGAAGAGCTGAAAGAAGCTTTTTGAGTAGCTGATGAGATAAAAACTTCAGTCTTGTTTGAATGCGAGAGTTACTGATGTGAGTATTTATTATGGTTGTGTCGATAAATGGATCGTTGCTCTTGGTGCTGGTTAAATAAATGGTTTTGAGGTTGAAATTGAGCCCAACTGGAACCTCAAATATGTAATAACAATAATGTAGTGAAAGCATGTTCCCTAAGCCCCTCATGAATGTGTGTGAGCGAGTCAGTGTGTCACAACACAAGCCTTTACACAGTGTGATGTCGGGGGGGCTGCATTCCTTCACCGGACTCATATTTCAGGCTCCTACAATGTGCATCGTGTGCGTGCTGTTTGAATATTGTCTGTATATTTTTTTTACAGGAGCATCACTGTCAGGGTCAAAAGTCAAACTCTCAAAGGGTTTAACCTTTACGCACTTAATTCAGGCTGGCATGCACGAGTTAGTGCTTCTCCCTCAAGGGCTTAAACTGCGTCTCGCTTCGTTCGCTCAGCATTTTCATCAGTGAATCATCCTGCTCAGCCACTCCCTCCACACTGAGGGGTTTGATGTTTGGTTTGACACTCTGCATTGATTTATTAATGTAGTCGTTCACTTTTAAAGTCCCTTTCTTCTTAAATGTCAAACGTTCAAGACCTTTTTTCTCATTCTGGGTGGAGATTTGTCTCACTCTGGGGATAGTTGGAAGTCATGTTGACTTTCTTCCACACCTGACGTCTTATCTCCCCATCTCCTGTCTTTTATGTGTAAAAAAAAAAAATCCTGTGGCTCATAAAACTGGGAGGGCAAAATCCTGGAGGTAGCTTGTGAGAATGGTTTCAGCAGACACTTGTGTTTTTATGTAATTTGTGCCTCAAAAGGCGCATTTTTCTTTGTCACTTTGCTTCTTAATTTAAGAAAAAAAACCCAAACCTTATTATTTTAGAAACAAGTCAGTGTTTTAGTTTGTGTCAGGTGTATTGGGTCCGCGTTCTCCAAGCTGCCACTGCCGTCGTTCTTTCTCCGCAGAACATGCTATCGCTGTGGGAGGCTGTCACACAGCCTAGTTAAGCCACTTTCACACACTGTTCACTGCACACTATTATTTGTCCATTACTTGTAATTACCCATCATGATGACTGATGGAATGTTTTCGAGGCTGAGTTGGCAGGCAGTTTGGATTATCCTGTTGAGGACTTTATATAATTACCCAGTCATTAAACACGGCTCTGCGCGAAGACAACCAGAGGGGGGCGACTTGCCAATGGCTCGTTTCTTATTCGAACTTCCGGGTTGTGGCAGCAGACTGTTGTTGTCATGCTGTGTTGCATCCTTGAAAGTGACTCGTGGGCAAATGTTGTTTGATCAATGACAGCAGCAGTATGGAGACAAATCTAACTCAATGCTTGAGTTCTTTTTGAATAAATAAATAAATAAATAAATAAATAAATTAATTAATTAATAATACTGGTATTTTACTTTCAGTAAAATGCTTTGTGATAGGGTCGTTTCTAGGGCTGTACTGGATGTCGTCTTTTGACATTAAAACTTATATTGAGGATTTCGAATTAAGCTTCTAATGTCCATCGTCATTCCCGAGTTTAACCACCAGATCATTTTAAATCTGCAGTAAAGCTATATTTTCTTTTTAGTCCAAAAAGTTAAAAAAAAAAAATCAACAACAGCAACAACAAAGCTCTTCCCCTTCTGATGAATGGCTCCAGCTCAGGACAGAATTTGGCGTGACACCAATTGCTTTTCCTCCAAAAGCTGCGGTCTGCCATCGATTTGGTACAGCCTTAGCTGTTTCAATATAGCTCAGGTATCAGCAAACAAGTCTAAACACTGATCCAAACAAGACCTTGATACTTTCCCAGCAGCGTTTAGTGTTCCTGAATGCGACTTAGAATTTTTAAGCTTCTTATAACTTCAAGCACATACATGCAGCGTTAGTAGTATATAAAGTAAATATCTGTTAAAATAATATCTACGCAAACTTCAGGTAATTAAATTATTATTTTGACAAAAGAACAACAACAACTGGTATCAGGACATCTCTATGATAATGATGATAATGAAGTGAGTTTGCAGACTGCACTTGTCATGATCGTCTTTGATTGGATTTTAATCTAAATGTTGGGTGATGATGGATCTGGCGATAATTCTCAAACAGGTTGCGTCGATTTACAGTTCCGCCTCTTTGGGTTTTTACACAGGTGCTCATAAATCTTCACTGGCGGCCGGGAAGATCCTTACTGAGATAAATGAGGAGCAGAATAAAGAATACAATAGAGCCCCATCAGAAACTAGAGTATGTCTTTTTTGAGTGCTCTCATATCAAGTTTCAACATCACAAAGAAATCATAAAGGGGGACAGTCAGAGTTTGGATTCAGATAGCAGGAACAAAGTAGGAATTATTTCTGGCCACAAAGTCCAGAGGTCTAAAAGAGACAGATTTGTTTGAGCTGATGTAAGTGTTTTGCTGTTTTTCTTTGATTCTTTTGAAAGTGCATCATCTTACAAGATGAGCATGATCTAAACTAGGCGAAACTTGTTTTCATGGTTGACTTTGTTGAGCTTTAGTACATGCATCTTGAGATTGTGTAGTTTAGTTATTCATTAATTGTGAAGTTTGCTCTGTATGCAGAGCAAAAACAGGCCGCAACTGCTTTTGAAACCTTCCACTGAAATGTTTTTGTTTGCTTTCTTCGCCTCCTCTCTTACTGGAATGTAACCACTTGCCTGATGAAATTATATGAATATTCTATTACCGAACTGCGAGTCTCATTCAATTAGTGAAACCAAATATGACTTCAGCATCCAAGCAAAGGCTGTTTGGAAGTTATGAAACGATCCCTGAATGTTGCCAGCAGCCGAATCTGATGGAGAGATCGAAGACCTCACATATGGACGTAAAATTTAATATCTTGCTTTTTCCTGCGGTGCTGTGCTTCCTTTGTAGCGTTTCCTTGCCAGATTAAACAACTGCCATATCCTTGCAGAAGATTTATTCCCAGGCAGGAGTATGAAGGAGATGTCTATATGAAATAACCTGGTCTTCTTGTGGAACAAAGAGCTCAGTGTAGCCGAGAGAAATTTGTAACTGCAGACGCTTACATTTCCAAATGGGTGGGCTCTCATCTGCATCGCCCTGCTGCCTGGTCCAGAGATGTCTCTTTGATATTACATCTTGTTGTTTTGCAAAAGCTTAGATCCAAGATATCTGTGCTGCCAGGCTGGCAGGTTTTGGTTTCAGTTTTATAAAAGTATTATTCATGTAAAAATAGTATAAAAATCTGTGTGTCAGCAGCCTGTGTTTTTCCTCTGTGTCTGTTCCAGGCTTAAAACAAGCTGACGTGACTTGCAGCACTCTGGGACCCTGTTAATCAAGAGTATGATTTGCCTGCTGGCTATTTACAGCAGTGTGGTTTTTAAGGCTTTATACAGTATTCCATATCTGTTTTGGGGGCATTTGTTTATTTGTATCAGCCTTTAAAATGAGATGTTGTTAGCGTTAATCAGCTGCTGGCAGAATCCCACCATGCCAGGTGCATTGCTATTACCATCACCCACTTACTGGTAGAAAAAAAGTTGAGGCCATCTCCAGTGTTTAGGCTGAGGCTACACTAATGAAACACCGAGGGAAGCATGTTTGACTTATTGATTTGTTATTTATTCGACAGCAGAATCTCTCCAGTGTTGTGTTTCACTCAAAACAAGCACAGAAATGATCCCTTCTCAAATAAGGACTGCCAGATTATGGAGGTAAAATGAGATCTTAAGAGTATTACCATAATGTTGGATAAATGTTTATGTATACAACATCAACTAGATTTATAACAAGGTACTCTATTTACTTTTAACACTTAGGCAGCAAAAACTATTTCTCCTGCATCATGCTGCTCCCCTGTTGTTTAGAGTAATAAGATATTTACAATATCATGTTTTTATGTTTGGACCAACATTCACAGTGTTATTCTATGTAGGAGGTAGTTTGACTGTTTTGGTAAATACATTGCTTTGCTTTCCTCCAGACAGTGAGATAAGAAGATTGATATCATGCTCATGCTTATCTTAGCTTAGTACAAAGACTGGAAACAGTTAGCTTCGGTCTGTCTAAAGGTGGACAAAATCCATTTACTAGCAATTTTTACCCCTGCTACTTACCAAGTGATAGCCTATGTTTTTTGTTTAATCCATACAAAGTCTTGGAGTCTCTGTGCTGAGACGGAAAAATAGTCTGGTATAATCCATCTGTAAAACTACAACTTGACGTTATTACACATAGACAGTAAGATATAATTTGTTAAAGTGAAACTGGACAACTTTTTTGGCTTAACTTTGTCATTGTGATGATTAACCTGATTAAACAGTGTAATAGTGGTTTAAAAAATGACACTATTCACTGCTAACTGAGTCTCCAGTGAGCCCTGTTTTTGCCATGATATTTTCGTTGCTACCAGGACGAGGGTTTAGCAGAAAACTGTACTTTCTGTGCTCTCTGTCCTGATTGGCTGGTCTATGTTGCACCTCTTTGCGGCAGGTGACATTGGTACAAGCTGATTAGCTGTTTTTGAGTTAGGCCTCTGCCGACAGCAGAGTGTCTGCAAGCGACACCATCAGTCGCACGGATCAGTTTACTCCATTGCAACTTTCCCTGCAACCGTTTCGTCTCAAGTCATACAGGACTTAAAAGAGAGAGCGACAACAAACAAAATAAAATGCAGCTGGTGCAAAACGGCCACAGCAAAGTTCATTCCCAGTGAGTCTCATGCTACAGCTAACGTTAGCTTGATAGCTTGGCAGCAGAAGTTATCTCCTCCAACTTTTATTCAAACTCCTTATGTTATTAAGATACAGTCAAACAGAGCCAGATTAGCCACTAAATTACTTAGACTGGACATAATGCACATAAC
>JAQLOL010000008.1:11997306-12010750 GCA_029783665.1 Naso thynnoides | reverse complement strand
ACTGATGCACATATTGTATATAATTCATATTCATTGTTATCATTTCTATCTTGCATGTTACAGCCTTCTTAATTTTTATATTATTACCTGTTGTGCATATTTATATTTTCTTTTATGTATGTTTATGAGCTTTTATTTCTATTCTATGCTTATATTTCTAGTCTAAAGTGGGAACATTTGCATCGTACCCGGTTTACCCCCTGGATCAATAAAATATTTCTGATTTAGGTAGCCATTTGTTGTAGCTTAATATTTAACAGACAGTTAATTGACAGTGGTATTGGTCTTCTAATTTAAACCAAGTGATGAAAATCGGCAGAACAATTCTGCTGCATGTGCATGGCATTGGAGAAAAATGCAGGTGACAATGGGAGTCTTAATAGGAGAAAATACAGCTTTTCGATATTAAAGAGCTTTGTCTGTGAGGACCTCTTGCTGCTGTGCTTAATTAAATATTGGCATTAGAATTATTGTTACCAGATTTTTTTTTTATTCACTTCTCTCTTACCAAGAACTGTAAAGGGTTTTAAAGAGAAACAAAGTCAGCAAACCACAGCAGTAGTTTGTGTCATGGTCTGCTACTCTGCAAGCAGAGGGGATCGATTCCCTATGCTCCCTTTCCCCTCCTAGTTAACCTTGGGTTGTGGTTAACAGAGCAAGAATTGATCCACAGCCATGTTTTTTGTTTGTCTACCCCCCAGCAAGGACCATGAATCAGAGGTCACTCTCACTCACTGTGCCTCATCTCACCTATACCCAGTGTTACCTGAAATAGAGCAGTTTCTTTACCATCATACTCTACTGTATCCTAAAACTTTCGGAGCCTCATTTTGCTTTGTCCCTCTGCAGCTCCTCTCAGCAGTGCCTTCTGTTTTCTCCGTCTCAGCTGTCCACTCTCTTTCCTTATTTACTGTATGCCCTGTGCCACTCTCCCGCCTATCTCTCCATCACAGCTGTCTGTCTGTTTCTCTCCCAGGTTTATCATTTTCTCTTATCAGCCGCTGCTGGTCCCTCTCGGTTTCCTGCACCTCATATCAGACCGACTGATTACACTGTAGATTATATGTTACTGTCAGTGCACGAACAAACCAGGTCAGTGGGGTCCCATAATACGTTTTTTTTTCCCAACTAGAATGAGTAATGCATCCACTCAAATATCAAGTACATCTCTCAAGCACATGGGTGCCAAGCATTTGAATAAAAGTGTATTATGGGCATTTGTGATAAAAGATGACTGTTTTAATAAAGAGCGATTAGATGTTGGTTGTCAAAATTTGTCATACAATAAACTACAACCAGCGCAGGTCAGAGTGACTCTGGAGAGCTCTCTGCTCAGCACCCTCAGTGGGCCCACTTAAGACTTGATAGATTTCCCATTATTTTCAGACAGCAATGATGGAGCACCAGGTAGCACACAGTCTGTTCTGCTTTTCTTTTCCTTTTATTCCCTTCCGCTCTCCTGCCATGGCACATGAGTGGTAAGCCAGTCTGCTGCCAAGCCCTGGAGATGAATCCTTCTCTTTATGTGAAACAATCACAAATATTTAATCTGGAAGCCCTGAGCCGTGTTTCCATCCCTCTGTTTGGAAATCTGTCTCCGTGAGGTTTCGGGGAGGCTGCGAACACTTGAACCGTGGCAGAGCACCAAGGATCGATGCCCAGCTGTAATACTAGGCAATAAGTGGGATTATATTTGTGGTTTATTTGACAGCAAATGGTCCCTCAGAAAATATGAACCGAGTTTATTGGTTTTGCCTACTGTGTGCCAACCTTACAATCTATTCTGTTGTTTTGGCTTCGCTGTGTGCACGTGGGCAGGTTGAGCCGATTGTCTGTCTGATTGCTGCAACATGGAGCTAAATGCCCTTCATGTAGCATTTGAAGTAGAAGTAACTGAATTCAAAATATGTAGGCAACAAAATTGGACTTTCTGTATGATTTATATTCCAATAAAAAAGTCCACTTTTGACATTGTTTTGAGGGCTAAGCCAAAAGAAGGTAATGAGCAAATCTGTTAAAAATGCTTTGATTGATACACTCATTCTTCAGCTGGTTAGGAGGTTTGTCCACTAAAACATATCTGCATTTTTTCATTATACTCAAAGGGCTGAGCTAGCTTGAATTTCTCACACGCACACATATACACACACAAAAAGTGATGATGCACACTACGGCAGTGCTTCCTGTTGTGCCATGGTGCGACAAAAAGCTGGAAAAGGAGAGAAAGAGTACAGCGTTTGACACGTTTGCCGAGCTGTGAGTCACACTCAGAGCCTGGAGCAAACATTTCAGTTGATTACTCAAGGGTTAGATGCCACCTCAGCTTTTAATGGGAAAGTCACGGTCACCTGCAGAGAGAAGATGCGACAGTTTAGTTAGCAAAGCACGTTATTCCTTTGACCATGAAAATGCACAGTGAGAGCAGCTGAAATCTCAGTTGTGTCCTAGAGTACTGATTAAGATTAAAACAAGTAGTGTCATTGCTGGAACTGGGTTTAGAAATATGAAAAGGCACTGAACGCTTGGTCAGGTTCTTCCTCGGTCTTTTTCATTTATTCTCCTATCGAATATTTCTGGAATTATTGAGGAATCGAGAAACTTTGATAATTTCAGACTTGTTTAGTTTGCTTGCATGTAAAATAGTTTAACATTTCAGGAAAAACTCCAATACCACTTTCACATGTATATGTTAAATATGAAGGGTACAGCTAGAGTACAGTTAGCTTAGACTGAAAATAGTGTAGACGTGAGAGTGAAATGGATCTTCTCTAAAACTTTCAGCAAGAAAGCAAAAAAACAAAATTTGCAAAAATGTCAAACTATTTAATTCTAAATCATTGAAATAGGACCTGACCAGTGTTTCAGTTTGCCAGTATTATCAGCCGATATTGGCCTACAGCAGACATATCATCTTTATTTAATAGATAATAAATGAAGTGTTTACTGTTCCGTGCACTGATGTTTGAAATAAATTTTGTTCAAATGTAAGACATCCTGCCTCCACTACTTAGTTATTTTATTGACACAAAAAAATTTAATATTTCGGTCCAAAAAAATATACAACGTGTCTTTGTCGCATGTATTTGGTAACCACACTCAGCTGATATTACATATAAAAACTATTGGCTGGTATATCAGATATCAGAGTTGTCTTGCACCTTAACACCAGTTTGACTCCAAAAATCGCATATATGTAGAGTTCTACATTAATAATTGACATAGTGGCACATGTGGCATATTTGTTGTCGGAACAAAAGACATGCTTATGTTCCTTAAACCGAGGAATTCAGAAAAATTATTATTTTAGTATGAAACTTGGGTATCGTTGTAACACCTGTGTTAGATGCATAGCCAGCCCTAGTTATGATTGCTGAAGAAAAGAAGTAATATTCATGCTAAGCTATATATAGTCTTTATATAAATCTCTGAAGAAAATTGTCAGGCCACAGAGAAGATACGGAGAAAAGCGTGGTGCATGTAGGTCTCAAGACCCAGGTGAATCGCCGCCTCGGGCTGCTCTGTATCTGATGCTGACCCCTGCAGTCCGTTTCCAGATGCATCCCCAGGTACACCATAGAAGGGGCAGGTGAACAGCTGAGACAGCCAGAGGGAGTCTGACCTGACAGTCACGTTGTCGGTCAGGGCACATCTCTCCTCTCCTTGCTTGACCCACCCCCCCCGGACTTTCTCTTTGTCTGTCTCCGTCTCTCACTCCTCGCTCCCTCCCAGTTACTATCCAGAGAATTACGTGAGCAAGACGGAATGAAAAGCGGTATTGTCCTCTGTTGACTGCAAGCTGAGTGTGTGTGTGTGTGTGTGTGAATGTGTGTGTGTGTCTTTTTTCTACTCTAGTGCTATGCAACTATGCAGACATCATGGCCTTGGCATGCCACGGTGGTCACAGGAGCAAAGAACATGTTTTAACCAGCGTCATATGTACCATGTTTCCGTATGTCAGGGTCCAGTCTCACATGCAACACACAGAATGTGCCTTTACAGCATGATTTGCTGCTTAAATGTTGTTTTTCTGAAGACTGAAGTTCCATTACATATCGTACATAGTGTTTTATTCACTGAATAATGTAGATAGATGAATGGAGACTAGTAAAATTACCCTGTACATAAAACACCCTAGCTATAATAGAGCTCAGGACCGCCGCACTGTGTCTGCTAACATGCTAGTTAGAGAGTAATGTCTTTGTGTGGCCTCTTTGTGGTGTCTTTCATGCGAGTGTTCACAGTGAGAATGAAGACATATTTCATCACACCCCTAATTCAAGCTCTTAGACATAAAAAGTACAGTTTTTTTCCACAGAGGGGAAAAAGAAAGATTGAAGTTTGTGTTTTCACCACTTGTAATGTGCCGTTACATATTTTAGTCGGGAAATATGAATGGCATGCATTTGAAATAAGGCCAACACTAGTTCAGTACTGACAGAAATGTGCCTGCCGCACAAAGTATCAAAACATGTCATTGAATGTCTCAACTGGTTTATAATCTTGTTTACTTATCAAATAACTCCTGATTTTAAAACATTCAGCCTATTTTATATTTAGACAGTGTTCTTGTGTGGCTGCTTGTGTTTGGCATTCATAAAATTTTAATTAATTAAGATTGACTTTTTTGTTGAATACAAAAAAAAGGGTTTTGTAAGAAAAAAAATTCCAAATTACCCAACTGTAACTGGTGTTGGCACTGACTGTTTCTTACTGCAGTTTCTTTCAGCTCTTACATAAAAGGCTTCAGCTGTCATTCAGAGTCCTTAACGTCTTGCCATTCTCATGTCCCGTAGATGGACCGTAAGAGTTTTAAGTGGTTCTCAGCACTATGCATATTGATTTAAATGTCTAAATTTAAGTCAGTATGGACATGCTATAAATTTTTTATATTTGGTTAAGTACAATTTATTTCTATAGCTAGATTCTCCCCTAAGTCTCATACCTGTACCATTATAGGTCTTTAAATTTGGGTATTCCATATAGGCCCCATAGCAAAGGAGAATGTTAAGGTGGTAAAGACACATTATTCTCTATTATTGGTCATTGTCCTTCTTGAGGAGTTGGTTATCCACACTGGGACGCAGCTAGTTGTTATTCATCAGCTCTAACCTTCTTCCCGATGTTTGCTGTGGATTCAATCTGCCTGTCCACATATTCAAATGTCAGCTGTGATTGCTGAGCCAGAGCTAGAAGGCCAAACAGTGCCCTTTTCTCACGCAACTCCAATTGGCTACAATCTGATTGAATCCAAACTCATTCAACTTCTGGCCTGTATGCCGCTCAGGTTGTCTTTGCTGTCCGTCAGGCCCTGTCTCTGTATCCGCAGGCCTCAGCACACCCCCACTTCTCAGTGTCACATCCATCAGCGTCTGCCTGCTTGTCTGTCTTGTTGGCTAAGTGTCTGTTAGCATACATTAGCCAACTGAGCTGAGGATCATGTCATGCAGTATGCTCATCGTCTGATCTGTGACTTTTGTCATGTCACCCGCTCTCTCACCCACCATGTTTAACCAAACAGAGTGAAAACTGGTTCAACGCATTATATGGACCTACGTGACTGGAGGCATCAAGGTCGGAGTGGCTGTGTACAAAAAATCTTAATTGTAATTTTTGACAAAATACCTTGATATCTTAATTTTGTTACAATTTTTAATCGATGACTATTGATGCTTTCACAAAAAATAATGATTATTAAGTTTTCTTTTATAAGGAAATAATGGCCAGGTTTGGTAGAAGTAAAAATTAGAACAACTGGAGCTGTCTGGTAGGGTCAGAAAACTACATCATTTACCGTAATGCTGCTTTTAAAACAAGGAAAAAACAAAATTTATGTCATCCAAAGACAACGCCTTGTCTCATATCACGATATCAATTTAATATCAATGTACTGCTCGACATAAAGAAACAAATTCTTATTAACTAGCAAACTCACTACGCTGGCGCTTTAAATTCCATAAAAAGCAATTCAGTGTTTGTTGAGTCTGGGTATTTGATTATTTATCTTTTTGTCTCTTGGGGCAAGTGGAAATAAAATGCACCATATCATCACCGTGTAATTTGATATATCTCCAGCTTGTTAGCAAACATTTTTTGTCACGCAACAACAAAACCTGGTGAATGGAATGGTAATAATCACTTTTATTCTAGCTTTGCTCTTTTCTTGTCTCAAATTTCTAAATGCTCCAATATGTTTCCCTGCCATTCTTTCATTATCGTATAAAATTTCATGAAGGTATGATGTCAAATCATTGTTTTGATGTGATAATTATTTTAGGAACAGAAATTTAAAGTAGAACAGCAGAGTTCTCATGCATCTTTAGCTAAGGTTCCATATTAAGTCCTTAAACACATTGAGATGCTTACCCTCTGGACATAAATACACAAGGACGCTAATGTGTTTGTTGGCAGTTTGCTACACTTCATTACATGGCTGTCAGCCTGCCCGTCTGTTGGCCTCTGTAGTTGTCCCACATCTTCTGCCCCACCCCCCCATCCTGTTCCCTCAATAGCAATCAGCTGGCACTGGTATTATCCCTGTTATCTCGCGGTCTCGTATAGGCACACAAGGATCTTTTCTCTGGAATTATCTGTCTTGCTGGGTAAAACCATCTGTGTTCCATCACCCCAAAGGGCTGAGGCTACTACTGCCAAATCGCTGCCTTCTCTCACTTTATCTCTGGGAAGTTTGGTGCTTCAGATAGATAAATGTGTGTTTGTGTGTGTGTGTGTGTGGAAGAGGTAAAAAAGAAAAGTGGACTTTGGTAGTTGAATGCAGCTTTATAACATTAGGCTGTTATCACTGCCTTTAAGAGCCAATATTAGGCCCCTGAAGCAGACTGATCTGAGCTCAGTTTGTCAGGGGAGCTTAAGGCTGGTGCTGTAGCAGGTATATTACAGCAAGCATAGTCAAGTCGTGCTGGGGAGACATACTTTGTCTCTTGCTTTTGAAACTTCTGTCTGTCTTCTCTCCCCTCACACTGAGTAGTTCTTTGCTATCTTAAAGCAGCTGTTAGTGTTAGTAGTAAGTGTGCACCCAGACAACCTTTTTGTAAGTGCTAATGATTGTATGTGTTTACTTTTTTTTTTTAAGAACAAGTGAGAAAATAACCACGTATTACTTAAAGCTGGGGTAGGCTCGCATTTAATTTTGTTGGTTGTCGTTTCCCTTTTAAGGCCAGTTTACCCCAAAGATTCACGACAAGACAAAATGGTTGCAGGAAAAGTTGCAGCGGTGTAAACGGGTACGTCTCAGCTCGTCTCAAGCCAGCTGACGGTGTCACCTGCAACCCAGCTTGTCAAGTCATCAACGGCCAGTTATAGAACATCAGGCACGTCACTTCAACAGGTAACACACAGTGTCTGAAATGACCCGTGATTGGCTGAAAATTGCCTGTCACAATCTGAATACAGAACTCTAGTGTTCTTTCAGACCACCTAATTTACAATATGCTGAAAGGTTATTTTGGAATTTTTGCTCAATGACACTAAGAATAAATTACTTACCTCAACTTTAAAGTAACGCCAAAATTGTTTTTCGGATGTCTCAGGTTTAATTCTTGGGTTTCTTTACTTCCTAAAGTAGCAAAACTTTTGAGTTTCTGCTTTTTTCATTACTTTTCTCTGATGTAGAAGTGTTTTTTGTGGGGTGTCAATGCATATGTGGTTTTTAGAAAAAGCTAATCTGCACAGACTTGTGGTGTGTGTGTGTGTGTGTGTGTGTGTGTGTGTGTGTGTGTGTGTGTGAATGACTGTGAAAATATGTGTGTATTGGGGGTGGGGTGGTGGTGCACAAAATGACGAATAGCTCTGCATATACAATCTAATTCCCAAAGAATGCATGCCAGTCTAGAGCACATATGGATGCAGTTCAGCTCCGCTTTTATGCTAAATGAAACTACTGCATGTGGCTCTAATTTAACAAGGTGCACCAGAGAACTCACATTCTGCTCCCATTAGCTGACTCGGTAACTCTTTCAATTGTGTCTGTAGGCAGCTGAAAGAGCATAAAATAAGTGCAGCTTACATTTGCTAGATGAGGGCATGACTCATTGTTCTTGAATGTGGAGGTAAATTGGCTGCTGACCCTGCATGTTTTACTAATTTACTATGTAACTGGAGTATTACTTTGTGTTCAGAAAAATTGGCTGTATTCACTCGGACCAGTTAGTCAAATTGCCGTCGATGTTTGCATTGTGCACTTGACTCTCAGGGCCTGGAAATTACTAATTTCATTGGGGAATGAAAGGGCACTGGTTTCCTGAGTAAGAGGTCTTCACAGCGGCTCTGCTCTTTATTTCTGCAGTTCTGTGCACATGGTTTTTCAGAATCCCCCAAAGGATGCAGCTTAAACATCAAAAGCTGCTACTGTATCACTCTGTACTGTACCACAGCAGCCTGGCTCCAGGGATGGACTTAAAGCAGTGCAGACATTGAAGACTGCTAGAGGAGAGATGGATGAAGGAGGGGAGATGAAGACAGAATGTTGGGAGGGAATTTTAAAAGAGAAATATTTGGTGCTGGATACACAGTAAGAAAGAAACAATACATGATGCTGACGTGTCATGCCCTTCTCTTTTGTCTCTCGCTCTCTTCACCTCTCCCCACCTATCTTCATCCGCTCTCCTCCAAACTCCCTTGTCTCTTTTTCCATCTCCTTGTATTGTGTCTCCGTCCTTGCTGTTGTCCAGCGCAGCATGAAACTCTCGCCTGCTCGCAGCCAATTTGGAAGGAATTTGCTCACCCATTAAAGTGCACGTTCAGTGCGACTTTCATCCCTTTCCTCTTATGTTCACTCTCTCGCAGTTCCCTGCAAACAGCCAGCAACGTCTCTCCTTGCATCACTTAAGTCCAAACAGCTCAGCTCAGATCTGTGGAAGACTGAAAAAAAAAAGAAATTTAGATCTCCAGGAGAAATCAACAAGGATAGGACAAACATTCAGTGTCCTTTTGGGTGCAGTTCTCCCTGCAACAGTGATGGCTTTGTTCTGTAATGGGCTGAAATGAGATCTGGAAATGTTCTTTTTCCTGTTTGTCTTCACAAAATGATCCATAAGCTTTACAGTTTATGCAATGGGAGCCTCAGTCTGCAGTGCACAGAAAAAGGAGGCCGCCAAAGTGACAACAAATGGAGAAATTTTAACAGGGACAAACAGATGCAAATACACATGCTTAAGTAGATGTCACTAAGAATGAATTGATTTCCTATAACTTTTACCTCCGTATTCACACGTGGAAACCCTTGAGTTTGACTGTTCACCGCTAGCAGATCAAGTTTCTTATCTAAACTTAACTTCCAATCTTTTTGCTCTGAAAAAAGTCCTTTTTGAGTTGTTACTCTCATCAGCAGGCCACATATAGCTTAGAGGACTCAGAGATATGAATTGGACTAATAAGCTGACCAATATAACACCTGCCAAGCAAGCAATCATTGTGATGAATGACCACAATGTGTGTATAATAAAAGCCTGTGAGGCTTACAGTAGTAGCTTGTTTGCACTCACTTTTTCTGCTGCCTTTGTTTGTGAAAGGATTTCTTGCGGTTATTGAATAACAAAAAAATTTGCCACCGGAAAAGAGGATTTGAATTGATCTGTTTTGACAAAACTGGATTTTTCCTCCACAAACACACCCACTTATCTATGCATTTATACAACTGCACAATCCAAGAGTTGGAGCAGAGAGAGAAAACAAGCAGGAAGAAAGAATGAGTAATAATGTCAAACTTTCTCTCAGCCATAGCCATTAAACTGAGGCTCAGTGAGTAGCCATGGGAGGCAGCCACAAATGCTTCCAGCTTTTGTTATCCTCTGATTTATAGTTGGTCACTGTGTCCTTGAGGTTTTAGTCTAGATTTCCGGCTAACCTCAGTTTGTGCATTGTGTTGCTAAGAGTTAGCTGTTGATGTCACTTTATGGCCTTGTAATTGACCTCCTAATTATGGACAACAAAGAAAGGAGAGGTGGACGGCTGGGAGATGACTGGTTTCAGGGGAGAAAGTTGTAATAAAGCTGTTCAGACCCGGTTTTAACATGAGTCTTGACTGAACCGATCACAGACAGACAGCTAAGTGTGTCACTCCACTCTTGACATTACAAATAAACACACTTATGGTCAAATAATTGATAAATGGATCAGAATAAAATCAAATGCCTGATAACTTATCAACCATTTGAGTCACTTTTCAAGCAAAAATATCAAATAATTGCTGTTATGAACTTGTTGCCTTTTTTAAATAATTTATGGCAGAAAATTTAGAGTCTTTGGGTTCTGGACTGTTGGGACTTACTTCAAAACAATCTAATGATGTCTCCTCGGGCTTTGGAACAGTTTCATAAAGTTTTATAGACCAATAAATGAATCAATAAATTGTGTAAATAACTGTAAGTTGCAGCCCTGATTAGACTTTGATCACAAAATAGCAAGTGAACATTTTACAAAGTGACAACCCACAGTTCAAACTTGTTAGGTCCCAGAATATTAAAAGTCAGTTGCACATTTTGGTTAAAAAACGATCGTATGCCATTCACTCTTTACTGGACTGGAAAACAAATTCAAAGTTGAAAGGTATTTGGAGTCACAGTAACAGTATTCTGCCCTGTCATGCAAACCTGTGACGACATCGACTGAGCGAACATTTTAATCTTTTATTTCTTCTCCTTTCGAAGGTAAAACTAATTGAATTTTAATAACACATTATCATTGTTAGGCAAGCAATTATTTAATGAGAGATGAATAAAAGAAATGATTCAAAAACATTTGGAGCTGTTAGTGTTTACTACACATTGAACCACATATTGACATTAGATGGTGGTTAAACCTTTCTGAATCAAAGCTGATAAAGCATCAGTAACACAACTGAATCATCAGGGAGTTAAGATCTTTTAGGTCGCGGAAGTGTTCAGATGAATCTGTCAGAGGTCTGACTTTGCATCTAAAGCGCAATTTGTGCTTATTTCACAGATTTCAAATCGTGTTAATCCTCACTGGTGGGTTTGGGAAGGCTTTGGGCCGGATGCTGCTTTGTTGGGAGTCAGTGCTCATTGGCATTCAAACACTGCTGGAGTGCATGGTATGAAGGCTCTGTATGTGTGTGTGTGTGTGTGTGTGTGTGTGTGTGACACAGAGGGATGAAGAATGAACTGAGCAGAGACATTTTAAATGAGTCGACTGCGGTGAAATATACAGTACAGTCCTAACCTTTGGCCTGAAGGCAGCTTTAACGATTGAGCAGCTGCCAGGAAGGAGTGATGCGGAATATCGAACCTCAACGCAGTCTTCTGGTATCGATCCAAATGTGTCCATAGAATTTAAATCATCAAAATCTGTTGATGAGCAGAAAGTTGGCACACTGGCTTGCTTATTAATTGATGAGAACTAATAAGTTAAATAAAGATTTAACCATGTAGCTTGACTTCTTTTGCAGACGCCACACAGGGGAAGCTGTGTTTTATGAACTTTAATCTTTCACTGACAAATATAGAATATGCACTTGTTTCTTTCTCTGCACAGTGAGACTGACACGAGCTCCTTCCATTTGCACACAAACACAATGGCCTCTCTTGTGCGATGGCACTGTATCAATATTATGTTCCCTCCACCCTGCTCTGTTCCTGTTTGCACAGCCCAGTAAATGTACCCACCTAGTAATCCCAAATGGAGGAAATCCCAGGCAAGGGTTATTCTCTGTTCTCCCTTTGCCTGTCACGCAGACTTTTTCTCTGTTTGTCTTTCACAGGCACAGCGTGCACATTGAACATGTTAAACTAACTTCACCCTCCGCTCATCTACTGCAATGTGAAAAAAGCTTTTTTTCCCCCCACACAGGAAGATCTGTTATCAGACTCTCTCTCTTTGCCACTTTTGACCCTCTTTTGCTTCGCTCTGTCAGTCTCTCAGGGTCTTTCTGACACTTCCTCTTCCTCTCATCCCTCTGTGAGCCTCAGATGCTGGTGTTTATATATCTGAAAACACTCACAGGTTCCACTCTGAGGCTCTCTCCCCTCTTAAACACCAGCTCTTGGATCAGTGTCAGCCTGAGTGTTCATGAGTGTCACCATTTGCTTATGCAAGTCCTTTGGGAAAACAATCACGCCTGTTCCTGCATTCAGATATGCATGCACCCTGCAGACATAGAAAAACAAGCGTGTGCACACGCAGTTTCAGTTGTACAAAAGACTCACACAGTCCTCTAGAAAATGCAGGGACATGACTCAGCCATCAAAAACATATACTTTACATGCATCATAGAAATAATTATCTGTTGTTCCTCGAATGCCACCTGCCATTGAAAAACAGTCTATTTCATGACGATAGTCTGAATCGTGTGTCACGGTGCCCTACTTCTCCGTGTTTGGCTGCATGTTGACCAGCCAGTTGGCGTTGGTGTTTTCTAAGAAGTAACCTGCTCTGTGTGGATGAGTCAGTGAAGAATGCTGTGCTCATAAGATGGGAAACTCTCATACTGAGACAGAGTGATACATAAAGTTACGAGTGACAGACTAAAGCTTTATTAGAACTTCTGGGGTCAGGATCCTGCTGTAGAACAACAATCCTCCAGGGGACGAAAAGCAGGAAAACAACGGATTGACAAGTTTGACTTATTAGAGAAAAATGGAGACTGACAGAGGAGAAAGAGAGGAGGAAGAGAGAGCAGCAGGGTTACAGTAAGTTTATCCCAACTGTTTTCTTGTTCCACCTAAGCAGCTGCTCATTAGGGCATTCAGTGCAGCTCACAGTGTGGTACTCTCATACACAGATACAACTGCACTTTCACCGGCCCTCGTGGCCTCCAGATGTTGGGTTTTAATTTGATGAAGGCATGTTGAAGAGGACATATACTCATTTTCAAGTCTTTATTTTTTGGTCCAGAACTCTGAAAGAGCAGTTAGGCATAATTCACTGCACAGTAAACCGATCCATGGGAGACTCTGCCCCTCGCCTGCTGTCGCCCCCCGGTGCAGCATTCTTTCCACACAGCCTGTGTAGCTTCTTCTTCCCCTTTGCCCTCCTCCTGCCGAGCCTGCTTGTGGTAGGTCACATTCTGGAAGACTACTGATGGGCTGCTGAACTCTGTGGATCCGTGGGTTTCACAGCAGACATCTTGAGGACCAACACAGGTGTGACCAACGAATGGCTTCATTCCATTAAGTGTCATAGCAAGCCAGGTCAATGAGTGAGCATGCACAGCACCAGAGCTCTGAAACAAGCTCACCTAAGTTGAAGTGGCCATCATTAATGTCATTAATTTCACTTGCGCTTTTCCTGCTCTGACAACTCATAATGTCCATCACGAAACCCATCAGGTTATCAGGTGAGCTTGTTCAAGAGCTCTGGTGCTGTACATGCTTACTCTGGATTGACACTTAAAATGTAACATAACCCCAAAACCACTTTTTTCAGCTAATAATCGAGGCTAAGAAGTATTTAGTAGTGTTTTTGATTGATT
>JAQLOL010000008.1:11968665-11987123 GCA_029783665.1 Naso thynnoides | reverse complement strand
AAGGGGGATACCTAAACTAATACCTAAACTGATTTCGATGCCTAAACCGTGTCTATCAGACAATTAGCGGGGTCGTGTTTGTGATAAATAAATGACATGTTGTCAGATTGGTACAGACTTGTCGACGATACGTTAGTTCAACATTTTAGGCAATAACTCAAGGACATTTGTGATACTAGTATCAGTTTTGGAAGAACCCTTGTTTCTCTGTGGCTCCATACCAACATGAAAGAGATTTGTTGCATATGTTTTGATGCTTCATGTCCCATCGGACATCCCGAGCGTTCTCAAAAGCTGCAACTTCGGTGTGCATGCGCGCGTGTGTGTTTGTACTGTAGGACTTGAAGGATGAGAAGAAGAAAGCACGGATGGCAGCAGCCAGGGCAGTGCTGGAGAAATGTACCATGATGCTCCTCACAGCCTCCAAGGTAAACTGCTAGCACACCCACACTTCACCTCACAGTGAGGTTTATGGATTAAGTCCAGCTTAAAGATTTAAGGCCCTCTTAAGTTTTTGATAACTTTCAAGGTTTCATAAATGCTGCAGTGATTGAATTCTAATATTACAAAAAAAATCACGTAATCAGAAGGGAAAAAAAGTGAGTAACATTGGTTGAAAGACTCCTAAAAAGGGATAGAAGTTGAAACGAGAAGAGGAGGATGTGAGCTTTGACATTTCACATTGAATTCCTTCCAAAGACTTGCCTGAGGCACCCAGATTGCGAGTCGGCGCGGATCAACAAAGACGCCGTGTTCCACCGAATGCGCTGTGCCCTGGAGCAGGTCATCGAGATCGTCACCGAGGCACGGAGCGGCGGGGAGAACAAGATCCTCCCTGCCAGCATCTACGATGGGATCAAGGACTTCAAGGTAGGATCAGAAATTAGGCTTAGTGACGGAGTCGATGCACGGTAAAGGCTTTAAGTTTGTGATGCTCGTCTGAGAGATGGTGGCCCGCGAGGTTACGTAATAAACCACTTGGGTGAGTTTTAACTATTTAACATCACTGGAGCACAACATTTTATATACAAAATTGTAGTAACAGTGTATTATTTATTCCTATTAATGAGAAAGACAAAGGCAAAAATCATCAAAATCAATTAGGAAAGACGACCAGACTATATTTTAAAATTTGGTTCATGCATTTGTGTAAATCACCATTGAAGCTGCATCACTATGTCCTATGTACTCTCTGCTGCTTGTGCACTGGCAAAGAAAAGAAATGAAAGAAACATGTTTTGAGAGGGTCTTACCATTGAGAGAAAAGAGGAAGAAAGATTTTATTGAAAATACCAGGAGATGGTTTTTGCTCTAAATGAACGGCTTCATTGCTCTTGAAGGCGGACTTTAACTAAAAATGTATGTAAATCTGTCTACTTTGTTTTACAAAGAGACAAAGAGAAAAGAGAAAACATGAAAATGCTGGAAAACTTCATTAGCTTTAATGTTTTTGTGCTTGAGATGGCGTTTGCACAATTTATTGTGCATCTCTGTTTGCCCAAGGTACCTCGAAGGCTAAACCTTTTTCCAGCAACACCTGTTTTTTAATGATAAGGTCATGCACACAATGTTTTTTCCTTCAGGACATTGGTTATTGTAACTTTTAAGCATTTACCCTCTCTTCTAAATAATCCTTAAAATGCTCCTTCAACTCCAGTGACATCCCAATTCCCAACTCTGCTCTTCTCTCCTGCAGTCCAGTGTGGAGTGCCTGCGGGAGAACCTGTACACCCTGTCACCCCAAAGTGTGGACAGCCAGCTGGAAGCGCTGGTGGAGCGGACAGAGGACTTCACTGATTCGGCCTATACCAGCCACGAGCAGCGGCAGGCCATCCTCGGTCTGTGCCAGCTGGCCCGCCAGGACACTCAGCAGCTGGTGCACGCCTGGGTTGAGGCGGTATGTTGGCACAAGCAGGCGCGCTTTCACAGATGAACCCTGGCCTAAAGGAATATTCATGAGAAACATACGCTGCCATATGAAGACTAATAAAAAGCAGCTCATCTGTAATACACTTGTAAAAGGAGATAATGATAATCTGATGTAAAATAGTCATTCAAACAAATAAGAGGAGATGTGGGTTTGTCAGGGTGAGAAATGAAGGGGAACTGGCAACATTATGAACAAAATGTTTTTTGAATGCACATAGGGACGGTCTTCTGTGTGGCATACGGAGTCTGTTCAGCTTACCCACACAGCGTACTACACAGACAAAAATCCATGCAGACAGACTGAAGCACTCTGCAGATCACCCAGTCATTCACTTTGCCTTCTTGCTTTTTTTTCGCACATTACTCCTGGAACAATGGAGCATAATAACATACCTGAATTACCATTGTTGTTAACTAAGAGAAAAATCATGCAGTGTTCTGCACCTTCCTGCCATTCAACAGAGTCTTCTTGGCCTTCAGAATTGATGGACTTACGAAACACAAGTCATTATGTTGCAGTTTCTCTGTTTTTTTTCCTAAACTTTTTCAGTGTGTTCAGAGTATACAGAGAGGCAGCTGCCGCATGATTCCACTGTAGTGCTTCATCCAGCTTTTGCAACTGAAGGTCATCTGGAGAACTGAAAAGAGCAGAACACTGCAATGTTTTGAAATGATAGAGAACGAGTCTGAATGTATTCTTAAGTGTTCTGCTCAGTCTAGTTTGTACTCTTCATTCTTACTGTGGCAAGTTTAGCTGAATATATGTATTTTATTCCGACTAGATTCATGGCAGTGATGGAGAGTAACACTGAAGTACATTTATGCAAGTTTTGTACTTGTGCATACTCGAGTTACTAGTACTTTACTTGAGTTTTTCCTATTCGATGCAACTTTATACTTACTCTTCGCTTCATCTCAAAGGCAAATGTTGTACTTTTTACTCCGATACATTTGTCTGACAGATTTAGTTACTAGTTACTTTTTTCATATCTATCTTGTCCAGTGAAAGTTATATATCTCAAAATTGTTATGATTTTGCCTTCGAAATGCTCCTTACCTCTCTGATTAGCTGCAAAAACCAATCCATTTTTATGCAAATATGTCTATATAGTAGACCACTGACGGGGACCATTTTACTGCATTATAACTCTTTTTATTTTTGAAACTTTAAGTACATTCTTCTGATGATATTTACACAATTTTACTTAAATTTTACCCTGTGGGGACTTTTTAACTGGTTATGAAGCAGTCTAAATATAATACTGATGTCTCCCATCTTACGTACATCAGCAAATGAGACCATCAGCGAAAATTGGAGATTACTATCCTGTCTCTTACAGTGCCTCGCCCGGTCCACTCAGTCAGTGGAAATGCTACGAGAACCTTTACAGTACACAGAGTTTTTGTTTACAAGCATGGTCAATCCACTCTTCTCTTTTTTTACTATCTATAGTTGGAAGCAGGAGGATATTTTTCCTTAGATAATTTCAATGTTTTGAGTTATTGGTCAAACTGGTTTTGTGCAAATAAGTGTTGTGTTTCTTTCACTCTCTTCCAAAACAAATGCTCGCTCTAGTACCGCTTCTGTCCACACGCACCGCTACAGTCAACACAAAATGAAAGTTTTTTGAAGGAGCTCTAAGTAAGGTTTTGGATGCATGATTTTAACTTGTAGTGGATTGTTTTCACTGTGTAGTACTTGTACTTAAACTTAAATAAAGGATCAAAGTACTTCATCCACCAATATTCACAAGTCAGATAGTATGAAATAGGAAAAATATTGAACAATATTAAAATGAAATAATTTGTTTAAATCATTCATTTTATATGCAAACCTTCCCTCTCTGCATACTCAGGATAAAACTAGTTCCAAATAAAATTGGAATGTCAAAAACATACTATCAAGATCCCAGTTCCCGTCTTTTTTTTAGAGAATTATCATACTGTTTTTGATAACAGTGAAGCTTTGTGTGTGGCCCTCATGTTTTCCTCTCCTCTTCCTCTCTGTGGAGCAGCAGTCTGTCAGTGCCAAAGAGGTCACAGAGGACATGGAGGTGGCCATCTTGAAGACATGCCAGAGCGTCAACGACCTCAGACGTGAGGTGAGCAGCAGCGTGTCTCTGCTACTCAGTTACACAAAGACACAAACATGACTGGCTTGTCCCCTGCCGAATGTTCTGCCTCTGTAGCTGGTTTTCTTTTTTCCCATCACTTTTCATCTTAGCTGTCATCTCAACCATGTCACCGTGTCACCTACGCTCTGCTCACGCCTCTCACTCATCTTTCTTTCTCTTGTGTTTTCTCCCTTCTCTTGTTTCTGCTCTGTAATTGAAAATTTTCTTCTTCCTGCAGCTCCATAAGGTGGCAGTTGGTCGTGCCTCAGATTTGCTCAAAGTTCACGGGGAGCAGTTGCCTCTGCGGGCTCTCAAAGCCGCAGGCGCTGAGGGGAATCTGGAGGCGGTGGCGGAGTATTCACGCACACTCACAGAGCAGAAGGAGCAGCTGGTGGAGGTAGGGCACCACAAAGGAAGCTTGGAGTTTTTCAAAGGTAGTGCAGCCTTGTTGAGGTGCTGTCTTGCCCATAACTACCCGAAAGAAGAGCTCTAACATCTCAATAGGAACTTCCTGGTTAAATAGAGGATAACATTTTTTTAACAATGGTAAAAAAATACACCAGTAGGAATCTGTAGTATTTGTGTTTATTAATCAAACCCTCTTGGGCAAGCTCCTGAACAGGTATGTTGTTAAAACAAGCAGGTTTAGATAAATTCAAACGTAAACTAAGCCAAATTTAAGTCAACATGATATTTATGCAAACACTGAGCGGAAAAATACATGACAAGACAATGTCTTTACTAACAACCTAAAAGAATTCAAAAATATAGCACAGTTTAACAAGACAGTGTGTTAGATTGGTGCTCTTTTTGGAAAGTAACAAGCTATTAATTCACAAAAATATGCTTAAAACTTTTCTGACAGATGTAGCCACAATGAAAAAGCTAAAAAAAAAAACCTTTCTGTAGCACTTAATGCAGTCAAAATCAGTTTTATCCACCTGATACAATTAGTTATTAGAATCTTTGAATCTGTGTTTACCAGTTGGAGTTAAATTGGTTAAGAGTTGGTATAAATATCCATTGCCTTTAGTCTAACTTTTAAATATCGCGAGCTGCTTCAGTCAGTCATTTTTCCTCCTCTGTGTTTGATGTCAGACATGTCGGCTGCTGTGCCATGTGTCTGGGTCCGAGCCTTTGGAGATCACCTGCATACACGCTGAGGAGACCTTCCATGTCATTGGTCCACAGGTAACTTTGCCCTCCAGATATTTTCTGTACGATTTTTGCTTTTGTTAGTTGGAAATTAAACCCCACTGACTTGATGTGTAAATGGCAGTAAACAGTGGGGACAGGATGAGTCCAGAGGAAATCCAGGCTCAGCTTTAATTAAACCTGAGATACGTTTCCTTCCATTCAAAGTTCTCACTGTGTGTCAATAAAGTTAAACTGGTCTCATGTTGGTCTGGGAGTGAAATAAAACCAGAGTAATATTCTACCCTGATACACTGGGGAGAGAAACCAGACAAATTACCTCACGTCTCCACTGTCTTCCTCCGCCTGCTGTCCATTCAAGATGGCTGTGAACATGCTGTCCACCTTGTTCCCCCATCCCAGATCTAATTATGTTTGCGCTTGGAAACCGTCCATGCCAGTAATTATCCAGCAATGTAGAATGTTCCCATCCTGCAGCGCGAATGTCACACCCCGCATGACTTGGCAGTAATGACTCGGCTCCTAAGTTCAAAGGTCAACCAATCAATAACGCTGCAGTATGGGTTGGCGGTGGTAATATGTCTCTGTGTGTGCCTAAAGTAATAGAGGAGTGGCCCAGAGGGTAATTGTCTATTAAATACTACACTGTAGGGGATGGGCATGGGTATGTGTGTGGCTTGCACATATTTGTGTGTGCGCGCGCAGCTTTTTATTTTATATTTGTCAAATATAGTTGTCTGATTTTAATTCACTCATTTCCACAGAGTTTAGAGACATGATTGCAGATATTTTAAATGGTTACATGTGTAAATGTGTCAAACTGCCTGTAAAAGACGAGGATAATGATGAAACTCAATACTGAATGCTAAAGCAAAATTCAAAAACACGACTTTTCCCAGTGTCTGTTAAGTTTGAACTTGTGTATATCAAGTAATTATAACTGTAAATCCCCTGTAATGTGTAATCTTTTGAGTTCCTTTAATTACTTTATTGTATCTGAATAATAATGCTGTATATTTAAGCTGTATCATGTACTATGGTAAATCATATATTTTTAGGTATATTAATTGCACTCTATTGTTTTTAAACACACAGCTGCAGGGTAACATTTAAAATACATGTATTCAAGTATAATGCTTAAGTATAATTTTGAGGTACTTATACTTCAATTGAGTATTTACTTTTTCTGTAACTTCATGCTCATAATCCGTCACAATTCAGAGGCAAATATTTTTCTTTATACGTCGGTACTGAAATTTGAGAACTTAATTTACCAGTTACCCTGCAGATTTAGTTTAAAGATGCAAAATAAAAACAATAAATAAATTTGATTTAATGTTATAGTTTGATGAAACTTCAATATTATAATACAATGATATAATATATAGTTTTTTGAAATATGCCATTCTGTTTCATGCGTACTTTTACTTTAAGTTTGTCAAACTATATTTTTATGCTATTACTTTAGTAGTTTTATAAAAGTTAGATGCTTGACTTTGGCTTGTAACAGAGTTTTCTACACTATAGTACTCTTTCATGCTGCTGTAGTATTGTGGCTTTTATTTGAGTACAAGATCACAAGAGTATACAAGAGTATTCCTTCCACATCTGTTCCAATAGAACTGTAGCCCAGTTATCACCCACAGCCCAGAGAGATGGGGAAACCCATCAAGACAACAGGCTAACTGAGAACAGGCTGTTATGGTTTAAATTTCAGTGGTGCTACAACCCTTTAGATTACTTCGAGATCACAAACAGCATCTGAGTAAAGTGAAGTTCATGCAGTGATTTTTTAGTTTCTGACAAAAAATTATTATCCTGCTAGGTAATACATTTTCTGCTTGGTCACAAACCAACATTATTTAACCATTATTCTTACTTACTTACTTACTACTACTGTTTAATTCCCCTCATTTCCCAATTCTTGTATTCCACTCTGAATGCTCAGATCATCTCTGCTGCCCAAACGCTCGCCCTCCACCCGTCCAGCAAGATTGCCAAGGAGAACCTGGAGGTGTTCTGCGAGGCCTGGGAGTCGCAACTCTGCGACATGGCCTTGCTGCTGAGAGAGATCAATGACGTCTTTGAAGGCCGGCGAGGTGTGTTTCACTTCAGTCAACAGTATACGTGCGCGTTTGTGTGGGTTGTGGCTGTTGGACTGTCAGCACATAGGTAAAGGAACAGAGAGTCTTTCATAGAGATAGAAGCAGAAGCAAACACAGACTAAATGTGCTGTCAAAGGCATTTTTAGCATGAAAGAATCAGATTCTTTGATAAAAAAAAACCTTGGTGAGTCATTTTGCCCATGAACACTTCAATAGCCTTAATGAAGTTCCAGCAAAAGCAAGAAGCATGAGCACATCTTTTAAAGATTAATCATCATGGACGGTGGGAAGCATTTGTAAAAGGAACATCAATGCCATTAAAACAGCCATGCACTCATTCCTCCTCTGAGCTCTCTTTCTCTCAGTTCATGATTACCTGATGTGTACAAGTCATGGACAGCCAATCTCTGTTTGTATCCTCACTGACAGAGAACAGAAAGTACATGTGGATCATCTACGTTTGTCCATGTTCAGTTGGATGTGAGTGTATCGACCTCCTGCTTTCACACAGTGGAGGCCCGAAAAATCTCAGACAGGGGAAAGATGTTTGGGCACATCTCCAAGACGTGGCTGCCCTCAAGAACGTGACTTTCGCATGAAAGGCAGTAAATATTTTGAAGTGCAGCTCAGTGGGTGAAAAGATCACATCCATCATGCATTTATATTCCCGTGAAGCCAAAGTGCTGTGTTAGAATGTAAAAATATGGACACTGTGGAGAGATTTGCTTTTATTACTTTCTCCTAATCTCCCCTCACGAGCGTGATGATAGAGTTTATTGTCCCTGCAGTCGATTGAAATTAACCGTGCTGATCGGGTTGATGATGGAGGATAAAAATGTGTCAAGGGTGGACAGTGAAAACACTTTCATTACCATAATTACTGAATGTCTGTAATTGCCTCCCTATTAGTCTGAAAGTGTGTATATCTAGACGCATTCAAAGAGAAAAAACAGCATTATTTAATGTTCTGTTTTCCACTCGTGACCTCATGTTCAGATAATCACAGTAACTCTCTTCTCTCAGGAGACAAAAGACCTTATTTGTCGCTTCCCAGACCCGGGGTGAGTATTGCACCATCCATCCTCATGAATATTCCTGGGATCCAATGGTTTGTAATCCTCTGATTAATGCCGCTCTCTTTTCCCACAGAAGCACTCACTCACCAACTTGAAGACTGCCAAGGCTGTCAAGTTGGATGCAGAGGTAGCGTACGCCATAAAGTCCTCTGGCTTTCAGCACAATACATCACGTCACATCTCGCACCCCATTCTGACAGCAGTATATTCATCTCCAGGAAGCGTTGTGTCACCCGTGTGCAGAATTTATGGCGTTCGTATGGTAATAGGCTGCAATTTTGGCAGCTGGCAGTTTGTCACATGCCATGCCGGCCCACCACAGGAAGCAGGATTATGCTGATTGTAGAACTTCTTAGTGTGTTAACAAATGAAAATAACCTTGTTTTCAAATGTACGTTTCTAAAATTACATTCATGTATTTCAGGCTTTTCCCATAGAGAATTCCTTTCCATGTGTGTGCGTGTGTGCGTGTGTGTGTGTACAGGAGCAGACAAGCATGGCCAAGCTGGGTCTGGAGCTCCGTCTGCTTTCGTCAGATGTGGACACTGAGGTAGAGAAATGGGAGGAGCAGGAGCACGACATCGTCCGGCAGAGTCAGAGCCTGGCCAGCATGGCCTACAACATGCACCTGTTCACCAGGTGACCCAGCAGCACTACACAGACACACATGTGCTCTGGTTTCACATCTGCAGCCTTCTCTTTTCAGAGCTCAACATTGTAAAGCCTCTTAAGCACCCACATGAATCCCTTTAGAGGCTTAGTGTTAATGAGAAGCCCCCAGCTATCGATATTCACCAGGCTTAGTTTGAGGCACTGGCAAAGTTGACGTGACAATGGCTCATTGTGACAATAAAATCGTTGTGATTTATCTAAGTTACAGTGTTTGCTGTGGACGTATTTAGCCCCCATCCATCTTCCTCATTCATGTTTCCCTTCCTCATTTTCTCTTTCCCTTATTGATTCTCCAGAGGGGAGGGGCTGCTGAAAACAACACTAGATCTTTTTCATCAGGCCGAGGTAAGTGCACCCATATCAGCTGATCTCTCCTTCTCTCCACCTGACGGTTTTGTTTTCCTCCTGTTTTATCAAAGTTGCAAATAAATGCATCTGATGTTTCATTTAACCAAAGACATAGTGAGGAAAGCCATCAATAGGTTACAGCCATAAATGAGAGAATCCTTTCATTTACTTCCCTCTTCCAGATCTGACAGTGTTTTGGGCTTATCGTTATGATGGAAACATAGTTGCACAACGAACACACAAGGTGATAGCAAATAAGGCTGGATAGAGTGTATCCTATTGAAAAGGGATCATTGCCAATAATGTGCAGTAATTTGTAGAATCAGGACTGGGCCAGGATTTACTCTATTTGGTGTGAGCGAGGGAGATAAGAGAGGAAGAGGAACGATAGGGGAAAGAGATGGAAGGCATTCTGATAAGAAGCGAGGAGGATAAGTAAATCTCATAATATTTACTGACTGTGCTTTTTTTTGCTGTGAAACGGCTTCCTGGTGGAAGTTAAAAGATTTATAGTTTTCTTGTATTTGTGTTGGTTTTTTTGATTGTCTCTTTATGTGACTCACGTTTCAGGTTCTTTCTGAAGAGGGGCTCCAACTGTGCTCGTCCCTCAGCACTTTTTCAACTCAGGTATTATGCACACACACACACACGAACACAAATGTACATACGATTTGCCTAATACAGAAATCACAATGAACTTACATAATGCTTGCATAAGGCACTCAAGAAGACAGAAGACTTTTTCATAAGCAGCATTGCCATGAGTGTAGCACAATACCAGAACAACACATTTGTGATTTCACCATGGACCTGCAACTTGTGTCAATGGTTACAACACAAGCACCAAACTCAGTTTTGAGGAACAAAAATACAACACAGGGAACTAAATCCAGCCAACAGTGAGGCAGTGTAAATAATGTGTTGTTGCGGGTGAGAGACTTGTCTGTTTTCAATGCAGTCTGAACCTGGGGGAAGACTGCAAGGTTGGCAACCATGCAAATGCCCCCCAAAAAAACAAACAAACAAAAAAAACCCACCAGCATGCTCTTGTTGCTGCTCTTTACCTGATGCACTATGAAGTTTGAAATTGGAGACTGGAGTCACAGCAAAAGAGGTGGATCGGGGCAGCATCTGCAGTGATGCGGACGTTGAACCAGTCAGTTGTGGTGAACCGGTCAGTCCGCCTTCCAGCTCAGCTCTCAATTTACCGGTCGATTTACGTTCTGACCCTCACCTATGAGCTTTGGGTAATGACTGAAAGAACAAGATCGCAAATACAAGCATCCAAAATGAGTTTGACCCTCCGCAGGGTGGCTGGGCTCAGCCTTAGAGATTGGGTGAGGAGCTCAGACATCTGGGAGGAGCTCAGAGTAGAGCTGCTACTCCTACCCTGTTGAGAGAAGCCAGTTGACGTGGTCCAGGGGCAGACCCAGGACACACTGGAGAGTTTATATCTCTCGGCTGGCCTGGGAATGCTTTGGTATACCCCGACCCGGATAAGCGGAAGAAGGCGGGGGTGGGGAGTTGTTACAGCGGACAGCGGTTTTGGTCTCTGTCTTAGCTGTAAACATCAGCAGTGATGATCCTTAACATGGTCGAGTCGTCCCTGGCCTGTCGATGGAGATCCTCCCAGACTTCAGAACGCTGCTGCTTCTGCTCAAGAGTCAAGAAATTGCAAATGGTTCTGGTAATGATCAGTGATGAAACTTAGAATACATACTCATGAAAGTTAGAGCTTGCATCCGCTACACACACATTGCTGTGCCGTGCTCCGTTTTTGCGAAACAGGAACAGTCTTGTAATTTTTGATTGCACCTCTTACTGATACAATCTGTACAGAAAAAACACCAGAAAAAAATAGGCCAAAGAGGAAATAAAACTGTTAATTTTCTTTTGATAAGGGTGAGCTGCTAAGCCATCTGTATGCAGACATACACTGGCACCTGTGCCCCCACACACAATATGCCTCTTACACACATACGCACCCATATCACCCATCCTGACATGCTGTGGTGCCAGATTCTCCTTATAAATCACACAGGGAGAGCAGGAAATTAAGGCTGTCACACATTTTCACTGTCCTCCTTTCTTCTCTCAGAGTTGAGACCCAGCAAACAAACGTAGCCTCAGCGACTTCTTTCTTTCGCCCTCCACCAACTTCTTCCCCAGGTCCTCCCAAGTTTAATTAAACGCTGCAGTCTGACAGCCATTAACGGCCGCCATTTGTCACTCCTGAGTCTGTAGGTGTGTGTGTCGGCGCACACGTTCACGCGTGGAGAAGTTGGAGGGTGGGGGAGTGACTGTGACCGCCCATTCATAATCAGAAGGCTCAGCTCTGCAACTTGCCTCACGCTCTCTGATTAATTACATCAAACAAACTGGTGCTAATGGAGTCCCTCTGTCTCACCCTCCCATCCCATAGTTCTCTGGCACCAAACACACTTGTAGCACACTGGTGTTGCCCTTTTTGAAATTATGAGGCTCTTTATGCAAATGAGTTTGAGCATTTTTAATTGAGGCTCAAGAGGTTCTATGTACTTTTGTTAGTCATGAGTGGTGCTACCCTGAATAAAAGAGCTTGTATTTTTAGGTCGTTGGTGGCGTGTAACTGAAGTAGATTGACGGCCCCCATGACTGAGATCAAGGGATTAACTCAGCTGGATAACAGACTTAAGCAGTAGATCATGACCTGGCTGTTTCTGATGGATTATATCAAACAACACTAAATCTGAATATAGTTCATCCCCTTTTTTTTCCATTTTGTGATTTGTGTTTGGCTAAGAGCATTGTAAATCCAGACCTGTAAATCTATCAATGTCTGTACATATTAACCCAGTCTCCCTGCATAACATGGACATAAACCATCTCTGCTGTCCTCAAAGACATCTCCCCCTCTCTGTGTCGCTCTCTCTGTTCCAGCTGGTTGATGAGGAAAAGTGTTTGGTGGTGACAGAGATGGAGAAGCTGGCAGCTTTGTGCCAACAGCTGCAGATGGGGGCCAAAACTCCCGTACAGGGCAAGACTGCCACCTTCCAGAAGGTACCCACACTACGCTTAAGTGCCTTTATCTTTTTTTTTTCTGTTTGTTTATGTGTGTACACAAGAAATGAATGGATGACTGCTTTTTGTTTGGTAGATATTAAATTAGTAACATCACACGGGACAGACTCTCTGTTTTCCTTTCCGTTTCTTTCTTGAGGCGATAATTAACTTTGACAGCAACCTACAAACCCAACAACAGACGAGCGTCAGTGAAACTGGGCACACAATAGAGCATGACTAACTGCGTTACTTCATTATTGGCTCTGGCGTTATCTTTGAGTGATCTGCAAGTAACGCCATTCTCGAACATAGGGTGCTGGATTAATGAATGTCTGTGAGGAATTAATGAGCATCTTGGGCGGGGATGAGCTGCCTCAGGTCACTTTGTAATAAAGGCGAAGATTGGAACTGAAAGGATGAAGAATAGCGTGTCCTCTGCTTAATTAACGAGCGCCTCTTTGATATATATTTGCATCCATTGGTCCCAAGTCACTCCTTCCTCATGTTCACTTTATCATTTGTCATTCATTGGAAAGCGTGTGGGTCCGTCAGGGTCTGTCTGGTGACGAGATGTTAAGTTGTGTGCTCAACGCAGTTTAGGTGGTGATGTGCTGGGTGGTTGGTTGCTGAATTGATGTGTTTTTATATGTTCTTGTGCGTTTGCATCTAATGTATGTCCCAGCTTCTCCTCTTAAGCTAGTTATAATTTTTTTGTTTCTTTAACTTTAGGTGGACTCATCCATTCAGACAACCAGAGGGATCTTGACTGTGGTCCTCTCCCTCCTCACACTCTGTAACAAGCTCAACAGAAAGGTGACAGCCACCAGAGACAGTTAATAGAAAGTGAGACTTCTCACTGGCCGCTCATTTCCTGTATCACGTGGGTTTCGCCACGGTCTCACCCCTTAAGGAGACTAGAAGCTGTCTTAAGTCCATTCATTCTTATGGGAGAAATGAATGCAATCACAGATTATGACCAATTCCTTCACGCCATCGTCACCCAGATACACATCAGACCCGTTTTTCACAAGACACATATCTTACGAACATTCTAACACAAAAAAAATCATATTTTTCAGACACTCAAATCAGGAGAAAATTAACTTTGTGCAAGAATTGTGTCTCTCTCAGCAACAAATTCTGAAATTTGGTAACTGGTGCTTCACGGTTTGCTTTGCAACAGACCAAAACTGACATTTAAATAGTCTTATAGGTGAAACCAAGAATTAAAAGTTAAACTTATCATGCAATGCAAAATCAATCTACTTTAATCCATTCACATGTTATAACACTTACAGACGAGGCAGAGGAATGGTGGTTCCTAACTGCCTCCATGGGAGAAGTGACTCCGCCCATTTAGGAAACAGGAAGAGTACATACCATTTCACAACATTGACACAGCCTAGAGTGGAGGGTCTTGTGTTAATAACTGACTGTCTTTGCAGCCACTAAACAGGACTAAAGACTGAGTGATTGGCACTAGCATTAGCTTGACAAGTTACAAGGAAATCAATTTAATTAAAAAAGAAAGGGCACAGGAAAGTCTTAAGTAGCTCAAGAAAGTCTGATTAAACTTTCAGCTGTGGATTTTTCGGCCAGATAGCGGTAGTGAAAACAACCAGGTTAGCAGACAGTTAGCTATTTACACGTCCAGCAATGATGAGCAACAGTAGGATTCATTTAATTCCCGTTTCTGGACACTTTGTCAATGTTGTTCCAGTTTTCACTCAATTTGTAGCTCTATTTTTGATCTCCCCCAACTCATAAAGGATATATGTGGTTCTTTAGCCTCTAAAATCTCTAAAAGTGGTGGTAGTGTATCAGTGTTATCTGATGAGTGCCACAGGTTTGGGCTGAAAAACCACAATAATAAGTTAAAAGATTTAAAAATGCTCCATAAAGTTGAAAGGACCTTCAGGAATGGAGAAAAAACTCTCTGAGGATTCATCACCATGCAAAACACATTTAACATACAAGTAGTCTTGCAATATTGTTCAAAAAAATATTTATCATAGCAGCTTTAAGTGTATTCGTTAGCTAAAACTGTGATGTTGGATGTTTTTTACATGCACATATGAACAACAGCATAAAAACAGATAAGATATAAGACAAATATAATAGTAAAAGATAGCAAGCCACTGATCTTTCATATTATGCTCATTTCATTCATTTCCTTTCCATGCTTTGCCCACTCTCAGTACAAGTCAGAGAGGAGTAGCCTGGGCTCCCCGCAGGAATGGAGAGAGAGGCAAGATGCATCCACACCTGTCAAAGAGGAGGGAGCTCTCAGCAGCAAGAACAGCAATGGCTTTGGCGTCAAATCCTTGGAGCAGCACATGGCCGGTCTCAACCTCCTGGAGAGCAAATAATGCAGAAAAATTGTTCTCTCCCTTGTCTACTATTCTCCTTTGGAGCAGCACATAGCCAACCTCACCTTTTCTGGAGGACATGTAAATCCAGGAAATACTACACACCCCCTCATTCTCGATCATGCCCCCACCAGAGGGTGGGCTAGAGCCATTGGGAGAGGATGGTTGTCTGGGTCAGTCAGAGTTTGCATTTGCTGTCTGGATAATGAAGAAAAAAGCAGATCCAAGCTCTCTGTTCCCAGGGGCAGATTTACCCCAGGGTAGCTTTTTAACTGAAGCACCAGTTCCACCCCAGTCCACAAGATGGAGACAATCAGCCAACACCATGACTTTGCCATTTGCAGTGAGCCTCTTTAAAGAGCCGGGGGCCTGATTAACCTGATTTCAGCATCAGTTTTATCACTTTTCTTGATGTTGAGTTAACAAGCTGTTCAGAAGTCAGTAAAGAACTCCTCTTGATGCTCAGCTCAGCCATACATCTGTCTTCACACTACGTGCCTCTGTGTGACAAACCTACTCGCTTTGTGGTGTACTGTAAACGTGTTGCACATTTTAGCCAAATAGAGAAAAAATAACAATGAAATGGCTGATAATCTACCATGCATGATGCCATCGTCACCAAACCCTTGTGTTTGTTTATGGTCAGTGTGTCATAGGTTTGTAATGTTAACACTTGTTCTGTAATATTAGTCATTGTGGTTCATTCTGTCTGATTACTGGCATTGCAGTCGGCATCTTACTTAGATAATTAAGTATTTTAAAAGTCAGTCATGTGTTATAATTAATGTCTAATTTCCATACAGTTGGCTAAGGAATGTGCCATATTAGTAACATGAATCAAGATGCAAAAATCATATTATGCCAAAAATGATTGTCCTCATGAAGACGCTGTGATTCAGCTTGCTACTCGTATGAAATATAAAGCTCTTACTCGTCCGGTGGCGTCACTGAAGATTTTTATTTTGGTTTGGTTTCTCCAAAGACAAATGATAGCGAAAAAACTCATTACCAAGATGCTTTTGTGATGTCAGGACCTGACTTTACACTGTCCTGTGTATTATTAAATCATATTCTGTGTATGGTCCTATACATTTTTCCTCACAAAAAAATGAAAGAAAATTCTGAACCGGTGCCTGTGTCAAATGGAGCATTGAAGTGTACTTTTGTTATGAAGACTATCATTAGAAAGCTGCCTAATGGGCCAGTATGTGTTAAATGATATTTGGTATGTATAATATGGTACTTCAGTCATTTATTATATATACATACATAAATATACATAAATTAAGTATCATAGAGTAATGACTTTGGTACAAGGTGGAGTGTAATAATTAATGAAATAAATAAACATTAAGCTTAAGAGGTTTTATACATGGTGAGAGCAGCTAAGGATGCTGGGTATTGTAGTGGCGCTGCAGATGTGAAGAAATTATAGATCTAGTTTTGGACCATCTATTCTTTTGACAACCGAAAGGTTAATAAAAGTGACACGTCACGTAAAAAATAAACAATATTTTTTCTTAAATCACTTGTTTGTGTTTATTTGTACATTTTAGAAAAGTAATTCAAACTGAAAATTAGTTGAAGGTATGCAACAGCCAGACATGTTTCATATTAGAAAAACCGAACAATAAATTAAGCAGTTGAACACTTCTTGGAACTGTGAAAAACAATGTGTGATAACCTAGAGGCACAGCGCAGTGCTTGCATTATATGCAAAAGTCCCCTTGAGGTGATGAGACAGTAAATGTCGCCTTCCAGCTTTCACAATGTCCTCAGTCCTCACCTCATCAGGAGGGAGGATGAAGGAAGAGAAGCTCTGCCAGAGCAGTTTGGACTGAAAATGAGAACATGGAGCTCCATCAAGAGGGTTGTGATTGGGCAGCAGTACGTTTGGAGACAACACTCTCGAACTCCTCCCTGCTCAAAAGATTTTCTGTTATGCTCTTGCTCTCCTCAAACTTTGGCAAGATGACAGCAATGTATCCCTCAGTGGATGGCTGTTCAGATAGGACAGACAAAACACTATTAAACCATCTCAAATATTTCTTTAGATTAAATTAAATGACTATTGCTTGTTGGGGATAGACTGACAGTTTTCTCAAGACAAAGTAATGTACTGATACGGTTTTTACAATGCAAGGACATACTGTACAACATCATGGTATATAAAGTATGCAAAAGCGCATCACGAACATGAGTTGATGCTCAAATGTGAAAAATCAGAAGTAAAAATGTTTAAAATTCAAACAGGGACGCACATCTGAATTGTTTCCATATGAGCTCATGATATGAAAACACCGCACAGTGTAAAAATGTATAGTTACCTTTTCCAGTAAGAGAGAAGGCGTTTCTAAGATACTCTCATTGACCTCAAGAAGACGGCCTCGGATGCAGCTAAAAAGTTAACAGATATGTGTGACTCATTGTGACATACAAAAATATGGAATGAATGGGAAAACAAACGTGTCTCACCTGTAGATAGTGTATTCAGTATCATCTGTGCATGTTATCCTACATAGAGGTGCAAAATCAGTAAGGAACTGACCTCCCTGTAATGAAAAAGAATGACTGATTTAGCCAAAAAACAAACAAACAAACAAACAAAAAACCCCAACCCTGTAATTTTATGAATCATTCTGAATTTACCCGCTTGGACTTCCCAGACACTTTATTTTTCAGCCGACTGCAGCCATTACTGATCTGGTAATTGATGCTTTTGATTGCCCGCCCATTCTGGAGGATCGGGTGAGTGTGAGCTAATGTGACGACACACAATCTGCAGAAAACAAATACATTCAGAAGTTTTCCTTTTCACGAGTATCAAAAGTAACCATTATTTCTTTATGCAAGTCACATATTTAGTGTGAATTAAATCAAGATAGAAGGGAGCACCCATGGGAGTACACAGCTACACAAAAAAGGCTTTGCAATTCAACTAAAAGCACGGTCACCAAATATATATAAACCCCTATAACTTTAAATCGGCTATTGTGCGATGACTTCGACATCTTCATATTGAAGCTTACCTGTTTGAATGCTGCAGGATGCAGTGGTCCTCACATGGCTTCCCTTTCATGTCTAAAGAAACGAGAGTAACTTTAAAAATATTTATGACATTATTAGTAAACACATTAACAAATACAAAAGCCCCCTCCCTCTGAGGGTCTCGAGTTTAACCAGCGTAAAAGTTAACGTTAGCTGAATTATCCCCCGCGCAGCTAATGCTAGCAGGTCAGAATTTTCAGTGATGTTATTTACCGGCTCGGTACCATCGTGTGTAATATCTGTCGACAACCGAAGGCGCCTTTGCTTCTTTATCTTTCGTCTCCACACAGTCCATCAAGTGTTAGTTACGCAAGTTATAAAAATACTAACTTACAACAATTTCTACACTTCTTCACTTTAGCTACCGCCTGACGGACAGAATATGGTGTGACACCAAGCGGTACGTCCTTCAAACTAATCGAAACAATTAAGAGCAAATGGTTCCGGAGGTTGTTCTCACTTTTGCTTTAGGGGGGATTTGAATAGCTGAATTTGAAACCTGTGAAAAATACACCATAACAAAGTAGGTCTTAATTTCGTACAAAAAGATACAATAAATTATGTTTCATTTCAAGACAATGGCACAGTAAGTGCATTCAA
>JAQLOL010000008.1:11945640-11958800 GCA_029783665.1 Naso thynnoides | reverse complement strand
AACAACAAGCTTTTAGACCTGAAACATTCATTCCAGTCTACTGCGATGATACCTGACTTAATGGCTTTTTTTTTGGCAGTGTATCGGAAAATATTACTCATGAGAATTACACACCACTGACATCACTGTGAACTGCAACCACTATTTAAAAAAGTCTATTTGGCCATGTGAAGGTACTTAAGTGGAGGTACTTAAGAGAACTGTGGTTGGACCCTCTTGGCAAAATAACACTGCCCTGTGATTCTACTCTTTCTTCTCATTCATATGCCGCTCAACTGAAATCAGTTCTTTTTTTATACCATTTATGGTCGCCTATTTTTTATTTTTATGTTTTTAAAGCAATGTAATGCACTTACAGGGTGTAATTTACTCGCTGCATTTAGTTTTCATTGTTGTGGTGGAGTTTGCCATTCTGCTGGTGGCCTTAAATTGCCTTTACATGCATGAACGATTCACAGGAGACGTAACATAATGTAGTACATTGTTCCTGTTTTTAATTTTGTCTAATCAGTATTAGTCTTGCTGTTCAGATACTGTGGCTACACAGGTGATCCACTTCAGCTTTTTTCAAAGTGGCTGAGCGCAGATTTAAAAAAAGAAGTTTAAGTTTTAGGCTTTTTCTGGACATGCCTTTCATCATTCAATTACTTGATTATCCACTAACTCATACGTGCATTTTAGACCAGCAGTTTTCTGTTCTAAGTTTTTCCATTTGAAGAATTCCAAATAGGCCCGAAAAGTTAGATGCTAAAATGTAACTGATCCATATCTGAGTTGTATTATATGACCGTACCAGTAAAACTACATGTCACTGTCAATGGTCAACATTGGCAACATGGTATGCATAAATCCCATGCGTTTTTCCAAAAACAGCTTTATCTATGATATGTTGTGTTTGTTTACATTTTGTCCATATTCATTGAATGTAACAGCAAGAACATGAAAATGTGTGACAACGTTAGTTTAAAAAAACGTCTGTGTCAAAGTCCCTCTTCATGCTAACATCCGAGCTAAGAAGGCAGCACATATAAGGAACTATTTTTCCAGGCATAATAACCTTCATCTTAGTGGCTCCTCTCTCTTTCACTCAGCGATTTTTGACGAATTAAATGCGGATGTTCTCTTTAGAAGGGTGGGTTACCTATACCTAGCAACTTGCATGTGTCCTGTAATGTTTCTATACCCTGTGTAGACATGAATGGCAGTGACAGGAGTTTAAAAATGCAGTCTGGGATCTGCTAAAGTACAGACATAATCCAATTTTACCAACAACATTTGTAGAAGATGGGAGTTAATCTCTGCCAATGGTGAGAAATGGAAAATAGACTGGCACGGACCTTTAAGTGCTAACGCAAATGCAACACAACTGCTGCTGCGGCATCACACATTAACAGCATCACACTGACACAGTATGTGTGGCTTAAAATGGGAAGCAGGAAACATAATGTTTTTGTCACCATGGTTAGTACTAAAGCCAACAACACTAATATCTCATTTAAAAACATGAGTTGGTTTGTTTGTGGTGTAAACAGATACACCAGTTGTTCTTGTTGTAATTCTAACTAAGCGGCTCAAGAAATGTTTGCTGTAGGTCTTACAGACTCCACACATCCAGGCTCTCTGTTGCAAATTCTTAGTTTCAAAGCTCAGCCCAAGATAACCTTAAAGATTTTGCAGAGGTTATTTTCTCAGACTCAAATGTGCTTCGTCTCGAGCCACAGGAGACATTATACAACTGTTTTCACTGGCTGAGAAGTGCTCCCCATGATGAGAAAACTGACTTTGATGTTTAAAATCTTTGCAGAGCCCCTTTAATTCTCAAAGTCGGTGAGGTTGCCTGAGGTTATTCCAGTGCACATTTGACAGAATGCATCCATTAGTGGATGAGGTGCAGTTTTGCACTAATTGAGCCATTAAACTAACAAGTCACCCTGCAGTGTAATCCCCAATGGTGTGCTGTGCAAATAGGGAAAGTGTTTCTAATGTTAGGGTTTCATTCAAGCTCTGTTATCAGTGACTCTATGAGGCCCACCTGTGTATTCTGGCAGCCCCGCCCTCCAGCTCCACCTCCACACACGCACCCATCAAAGATAATGCCAGCCTTCACATGCAGAGCAGGGTAACTATCGGTTACCTTGCCAGCCAGCCCTGCCAAGCCCATAATGAGAGTCTGCATCAGTGGACGCTGTTGCTCTCTGCAACGCTCCAGATGGGAGTTTACCATTTAGTGCTGCGTCATCATCTATTACCCATTCATTACAGGCCAGTGAGCTATTTTCATGATGCGTGTTTTTCGATGTGCACCTGTGAAAGTACATCCACCCCCTACAAACAGACAGGAACACTGCTGTTTTTAAGACATGTAAATCCTAAAAAAGCCCCAGAGCCAGGCCTGATAAGACTTTAATGCTGTTGTCAGCTGTGGTGAAAGCATGTGTTTACTCTCTAAAAAACATGTAATGAGTGATGCATAACTGTGTGGAATGTAATAATTCACTCTACTGCAATAATGTCATGTAGATGCCATGTGTGCTGATTTTACTTGACAGATGGTTGGATTTTTTAAGGGGTGCCACATGTTCAGTTTGTTAACTCACATAAAAAAAGACTTTTATTAACATTTTAGCCATTTAACAAACGCACACTGAACTGATATTAGCTGGGTCCTGACTAGCTGATGATAATACCTTTTCAGGAAAACAAATCCCAGCAACTGTTACATAACAAAGGAAACACATTGAACTTATTTTTCCGCTGGCTAGTTTTCCAAATCCCTCTGCTCCTGTTGGCACTACCGCACATCATTTGCTTCATTACTTGCCTGAGAAACAATCAACAGAACTGTATAAAACTAATTGCCAACAATTCTTAAATTTAAGGTCCATTTCCTCTGTAACCATGTCTGTCTGAGCCAACTGCTTAATGGGAATATAGGCTCTGGATCCTGTCAGGGATGCAGGATTTCTGTGGAGAAAAGCTCAACGCACATGCTCGTGTGTTTGATGTAAAACAGAACAGACTGAAATGCAAACTGTCATCTGCGCTTTAACTGGCAAGACTCAAAGTTCCTTTATGTGCGAACTAAATATCTTTTGCAGAGTTTATAGGCATAGCTTAAATGTCAAAACATATTTCCTTTTGTATTTAAAGTGAGACTGTGTAGTGAGACAAGTGAGACTTTTGAAAGAAAAACTCAGTTCTCCTCTTAACATGAAAAGATGAATTCACAAGCACTAAAGTTTGTTGCTGCAAGACTGCGATGTCAAGCTTAAAACTAGCTGTTAAGAAAGCTGTTAGTTATTGCTAACTTGAACAATTAGCCTTGCTGACCTCACAGACTAACAACAGATGTCGGAACATCTCTTGAAAATATATATTTCACCATCACATATCTATTATTTTTAAACACGCATTGTGGATTTCATCTATCCATTCAAACACCACAGCTCAACAGCTTTTACAAGTGATTTAACTAATGATAATGAAGCAAAACAATATTCCTTTTTCTGTAGCACATTTCTGTGAGGGGGGTTTTCATTACATTAATTTAACGGTCACTAAATATGTGTAATGTGATTCCTGTCATTTCCCTCGTTCCTGACATTCCTGCTTGATGTTTTTAACTTTGGAATTCACCTTGTCATCTGTGTCCAAGGTATCAGTTCAGAGCTTCCCTGCTCACTACCATCATTGCTATTTCTGAAAAAAAAGAAAAAAGAAAGGAAAAAGATTGTATTGTAGGTGTTACAACCCAAGAAACTTTTTAAATTTTTTTTTGTCTGTTATGAAATTTTTTATGGGTTTACCTGACACAAGTAACATAGACTAAGCATAGAACGACTAGCAAAGATGTCATCCAACACTGGAGCAATTCATAATAATAAAACAGGAAAACCTTTGAGGCCATATGTCACCTCTCAGCCATCTAATCTGATCCCAGCTTTTTAGTTACTTTCCCTTTTCAAGCAGAGATTGTGCAATACCCCTGCAAAAAACCCTCCCTTCTTAACTCAGTCAACAATAACATTGGCATAACGTGACAATAACATTATTTCCCACCTCCGCCACCCCTATCTTGTCCTCTGCTAACAGGATCAGAGGCCTCTGGACTTCGCTGTCTTCCTAGTTTTTTAGCTTTAGTTCTTCCCACATTTTCGCTAGTTGTTCTTTTTCTTGTAGTTAGCTGCTAACTGCTGCTAGTTGTTTTTTAAAATTTTTGGCGAATGAGTTGCACAATTATGACATCATCAAATCGCTACAGGCCCGTGCCAGCTTGGCTGTCTACAGACATTGATTCAATGCTGTTACCACCCCTCTTGCTGCTTCATAGGCAGAAAAACCAAGACCCCCCATTCCACCTTTTTAACTTTTATCCAGACGTGGAGGCACAAAATTCCCACTCTGAACAGGTTGTGTAAAAGGGGCTTTAGTGTCTAGCTATTTAACTACTGTGCAGGAGCGTATATCATGGTTGAGTGCAGACATCCAACTTATGCAGGTTCATCCCAGTGAGTAATTGGCATTCATTCTCTCCCATTATCAACTTCACAGAACCGGAGAAGTCAAAGGAAAAAGACTGGAAGTACCTTGGATGATTGCTGATAGCTTTGCAGTCTTCTCATATTCATATATACACCAAAGTCAATGGCATAAAAGGACAATGTCATACATCTCCCTTTGAGCTGGCCCCTGCAGGTTTGGAGTTGTGATTGCATAAACCAGGCAGACATTGGAAGTGTGGTTTTCTGTCATGAGGAGGTCTCCAGGGATGAACTCAGCTCTAAATCCCATTTATGGCCTCATTTCACTTTGAGAAAAAACATTCAGCCGCAATGGCTCCAAGATTCTCTCCAACCTTTAGAATTTCTTAACAGATGGAACAGATAAGTCAGCCTTGTAATCTTTTTTTCCTTCTTCTACTTCTTTTTGCACTACTGATCGTGCATCTGATTCTACCAGCTTATCAAGCCTATCAAAAATTAGACATGAACTTATGAAATGGTCTGGAGCTTTTCTCTTAAAAAACATCCAAACCTGGGTTATTTAATTAACCTAACTGTGTCAGAATAAAGGTAAGTGCCTACAAAAGATTTAGTGACTGATTCCATGAATGCTGAGGGGGATTAGCTGCTATGTATCTGGCATTAAAGCCTGAAAATGCTTCAAAGTCATTTAGCCCTGTCAGTCATTTGGATATGCACAAGATCCAAAAGCAATTGTGATAAACAGCTGCTGAGAAACCCCAGCAGAGACCTGATATCTGTGTCGTGCACCCATCTGCAAGTCAGATAGTGCCTCTTGCCAATTCTGGAATGGAAGCTTTTCAAAGTCACATATCCTGAGGCTAGTCCTTCCGAGATAGCAGGTCAGCCAGGATAAACAAGCTAACACGAAGCATTCCTACAGTGGGCTGGACTCATGTAATCAAGACATGCCAGGACCACAACACATCAGCCATATATAACCATTAAAAAAAAGATAAAAAATGCCCAAACAAACATGTTTGTGTTTTTGAAACTTACAAGCGACCTGAAGCTTAAAGGAACTAAATCCTGTGTTTGGTTTGATCCACAGCCAAAGCCATACTGAGCTGTAATGTATACGCCTCACTGGACTGCTTGTTGTTGACCCACATGCAGATGCTCTAAAAGACAGCTTTTGTTCGAAGTCATGATCTTGAGAGCAATTGGGATCTCACAGCATCCCAAATCCCTCGCTTTGTCTACATGTCACCTCTCACATGGCGAAGGCTAAACAAGGGAACAAAGCAGCACAAAAGCTCAATGCAGGCGCAGTGTGTTTGAGGCCACACAGCCTCTGGATGAGTGTTTGTTCAAGGCACACATGTTCATGCATCCTGTCCTTTTTGTAGATATGACGTGATCTCATACATACATACACTGTGATTCTGTGTGATGGTTGTGGGCTGGCACAGTGCCAGCATGTGCAACATGTGAGGCATGTCTGAGCCTGGGCTCACATCACAGGATAAGGCTGACAAGAGGTGAGGAATTTTAACTTCAGTTACCTGGACACCAAGACTACATTGAAACAGATGTTGAATAAGTGATAACTTGCAACTCAGCACAACACTGAAATAATATGTGTAACTTGAACGTTGCATTGGCCTTGCATAAGTACTTTTTTACCTGGTGTCATTGTCTACATTCTCTACTCTTTTTTGAGACTTTTACATGATCACGATAAAAAAAAAAAGAAACTTAACAATGTACGGTAATACATTGTACAAAACAGCAATTTTAGTAAATTTGGGTCATATTTTACAGAGAAAATGCCCGCTGGTTTTCCCTCTGATGTCCGACGACTGCTATGTCTGTCTGCAACCTTTTATTTTAGCAGAGCTGTCAGCAACGACCCGGTGCTGTGGTTGCAGCTTTGTTCTGCAGGAAGCCTACATATTGCTTTCAGGAACATCCGTGAATAACAGAATTGAGGCAGAGCAGTCGTAGGACATCATTGCCATAAAATATGACCCGGTTTTACTCAAATTGTTATTTTACGCGATGTATGAATGTGCATTGTTAAGTTTTGTTTTTCGAAGCAGTGAGTGTCTGGGTCAAAATTACATAGTGCTGCTTTAAGTTGAAAATATGACGACACCTGGAACTGATTTCATGCTAACCTCTAGTGAGAATGTTAGCCTTAAAATTTAGTAAAAACCCGCTTGGAGCAAACCAAGAGCTGACACAAAACAGAGACAAAACAACAGTTTTTCAAATACTGGACAAAAGGTTGCATCCCTAAACTGCTTATTTCCGTTTCATTTGACTAGTACTATAACTCATGAGTTCTTTGGTGGCTGCAGAAGTAGGAATAAGGCATTATAGCAGGTCTTTGATAGCAAAAGGAAATGTCAGACAAAAATGTCTCACAAAAGTTAGAAATCTGGCCTTGCTGGCTCAGCCAGTGGAAACAAGCTGCTTGAAGAGAATAATGATAGACATTAAAAGCCTTTTGGTGTAAATCATTTTAATCATGAGCAAATTATTGTCAGCTCTTTGTCCTGGTGTGTGTGGCAACAATGTCTGCATGCATTTGCAACATACAGAAATAAAGTGTGTAGATTTATAACACCTCTGCTGGAACAAAGCCTATTATACAGAGCCAGGAGCGTTGGACCTGCAACTAAAATTGCTTTTGGCAGGGTCGTGACTTGCTAAATGTTTGCATGATGTGTTAGGATTTTCCACTTAACAACAAAAACATGTGGCATGAATGGAAACTTGTTTTTATATAAACATCTGTCTGCAAGAACTTCAAGGTCTAAAGGTGGAGAATCATTTACAGAGCTGCGCAATCTGTTAGAGAAATAATAGCCTTCATTAACAATAAATATATATTTTAATCAGGTATGGCTGATACACCCACCCATACTCATACAAAACAGGCTGAAAGCACTTACTGTAATAAATCAAAAGCTTAAATACCTAAGTGAGTGGTATTATTTTAAACTTAACTTTGTTTGAACTGTAGCCTACCTGTGTGCTGTTGACTTTACAAAGCCAACCATGTTATACGTTTATATCCATCAATGATAGAGTATTAAGTGGTAAACTGTGTTGACAAATCCCCACAACACAGTGAGCTACATGAGGACTCACTCGCTATAAAACTGCTCCGAGTTCATGCAGGTTTCTCTTGTCTGCGGAGTCGTGTAGATGTTTTCCTCAGTCCACAAGTTCCAGACCACAGCTATATAAAGACAGTGTAATTACTGGACTGGTCTGAGCACAGCCTGCCATGCCCTCTCTCTGTCACACACACGCACGCACGCGCGCACACACACACACACACACAAACAAGCCACTCATATAGTTTAAGCACGAAGGCCTGTATGGTTCACAAAGTTCAGTCATTTCAAGGAGTAGGTTAAAATTTGGAGAATCACGCAAATATGCTGCCATACTGAGAGTTAGATGAGATAATTGCTATGCTTATGTCTGAGGTAAATCCCAAGCTATATCCAGCAAACGGTTAGCTTAACATGCCTACAGGACGGGAAACAACTAGTAGGACTCTGTCTCAGGAAACAAACCCCCCTGTTGCCTACTAGCATCTCTAGAGCTCTCTAAATAACACAGTATAGCTTGTTTGTTTAGTCTCTACAAAAACCAACACCATGTGGTTTTGTAGGGACTATTTTTAGCAGTGGGGGAGACTGGGGCTTTAATTGTACCATATCAATTTGCACCAATCAGAAATGAGACAGAATCATTAAAATTCACAACTCATATGGTCTGCAACAATCTCCTTCGCTGCCAAAGAACTTCAGGTCAGTTTTGCTTATATAGTGCCACATCACAACAAAGCTGTCTCAAGACGCTTTACATTAAGAGAAGGTCTATAATAGTTTTCGTCTACACTGTTTTCCTCATGTCTGAACCTTAAATGTCTATAAATTTATATCTTTTGAAAACCACTCTGTTAGGCTTCTGCAATGATGTGTTCAGCAAATGTTTGCGTCATTGTTTCTTGGCAGCAGGTTGGCTTGTGTCCTTGGCGGTACATTTGGTTGCAGTTGTGACGCAGTAGTTGTGACCAACATAATATCATGTGTCCTTTTTACACTAAGGTTTTTGTGTGTGGCAAACAAATGAATTTAGTTAATGATTAAATATTAGAGGTGCTGGCAGTTAGATTTTGCTAGTCTAAAACAGAACCAGACAAGGCTCATTGGATCCACTTTGTGCTAAGCTAAGCTAAGATAAGCTAACTGTCTGCTGGTGGGAGCTTTATAATGTATTGCTTAGACATGATAGTGGTATCAATCTTCTTATTTGTCAAGAACAAAATAACAAATACTGATTTTGACATTTTATTGCTGGCTTTTGTTTAAGGCTATTTAGTCTGAGATGTTCTTGGAATGTCAGCATGTCTCATCTCAGCATACATTTATTTTCAATCTTCTCAGGCTTTCACTGTAAATACTGTCAGTATGTTTTTGCAGCATGACTGATGGTTCTGATCTTGAGCTACTTCAAGCATCAAAGAAAACACACCACTGTTGAAAGCACTTCACACTCTATTATGAGGCCACTAGCTGCAAAGGAGTGATGTGCAGAAAATGTTCCCACATTTGAGGTGTGCTGTGAAGGAACTTTTTTTTATGTATCACCTCAGCAGTTTTTGGTCTCCTCAAGGTGTTGTAAATTCATTCTCCCATTCTAAGGAGGATTACCTACTCCACTTGACTTTGAAGCTCAAAGATTTCCAAAACACGATTTGACTTCAAGCCTCCTCTGTGAGTTGAGGGGATTTTAATGAGGGGATTTTCAGTTTGACCAGCTATGCAAGACTTGAGTCATAGATGGTCGGCTTCCATAATCAGGCCATCTATCACACTTTTATACCTGGAGTGCTTTACTGGCTCCTTCAGTCTCATGGGACAGATGCTGCACAGTACACAAGGGGGCCCAGTTTTCTCATGCCTTTCACATGTTAATAGGTTACAAAGTGATTAGCACTCCAATTTATGTGTGCAGTTTGCTTGCTTTTGCAGATTTTTTAAAATTGCAATGAAAATCAAGTAGAGGCTTTCAGCTTACAGTTGTATGAATGAATAAGTAATGTGTCTCCACACACCCAGCTCTCCACTAACTGCATGCTGGGATATCTTCAAGGCCTAAGGAAGATGACAGGAATGGTTTGACGAAATATGACACTAAGTATTGAGGCAGTGATGGATTGGGATGAGTAAATGGCTATGGCCTTTTTTCATTTTTTTTTTATGTGTTCCTGTTCTCCCCCTCTCCTATGCTGGGATTGGAGGAGGAGTGTGTAAGCTGTTGCAATCAAAGTGGGTCAACAACACTTCTTTCTAACTGTTGTTTATTTGTACCTCAAGTGGTCCAAAAAGTGACAAGCCTACCCGAGTTCCTTCTTTTTCCCTGATGGCCTGTCTGGCTTTGCACGCAGCCAAAGTTAGCAGGGAATTAGCTTAGCTTAAAGGCAAAAAAAAGAGGACGGAAACAGCCAGCCTGACTCTGTCCAATATTAAAAAACTGCACCTGTCAGTGCCTCTACATTCGACAAACTACTCTGCGATAGAGTTTGAGTTGGACAAACAATCCTAAATTAATCTTAAACTTTAGAGGTACATCATGCACCTTTTGTACACACCTTTAAATAAACGACGGAACAGCAATGTGCAAGAGATAAATGACTTTAAGATACTTTTAAATGTAAAGGTCTACATTAGCATTGTTATTGCTCTTGGTAAGGCATAAAACAACAAAAAGAGCTCATACAACAAAACTTGGACCAAAAAAGTTGCGTAGTTAACCTTAAAACTTCAACTGCTATATTTGACATACTGAATTCTTGTCAGCGGTCAAACTGAAACCTGTACACACTTTATGTGAGAGCAACACAGTAGTTGCTTCAAACCTGACTTTCATTTTGAGATATTTTTGTTAAATGTATAACAGCAGACATATGAAGAACACAGACGAGTTGGCCGCAGCAGCACTTTCGTGACACCACCTATGATGCATACTGCTGGTCCCTGTGAAGCTCTGCACTTAAAACTAACTACTGCCATCATATCAGAACTGAAATGGAGGGCAGATGCTGACATGAGCGTGAATGATACCACCTGTGGTTTGAGACTTTTCTTTAATGTCTCTGTATGGTTCCAGTGGAGGAAGGCAAGGCCTTTGGTGTGTGAGAGAACCAGTTTGTGGCAGGCAGCAGACTTGAGAAAGGTTAGAAGATTAAAGACAGTGGAAAAAAGTGGGACTGAGAAAGTGAGTAATGCCAAGAAGATCTAAGCTTTAAACTGATTTAATATTTGTCTGCCGGTCACAATGTGTTTATTTTTAATCTTTAAGGCACTTTTAAATAAGACACTTGACCATTTTTTTACCCAGATCACTTCTAGCAACACATGCACACACAAACAGACATAAATTAATGGTGAGATTTAGGTGTATTTTTTCTTTAATCACATTACTCTGTGCATCTGAAATACAAGTCATTGTTGATGTCAGTTATGTCAGCTACAAAAGTAAAACAAATTCAGTTGTGCACAAAAATTCAAGCCTGAGTCAAGATAATACTGTGTTAATAAAAAAATCTGAAGCTACAGTCGCTATTTTTTTACTCAGGGACCTATTTGAGTCATTCAGCAATGGAAAAAGTTGTCAAATAAGGTTAATGAAATAAATTTAATTAATAGGATAAAATTATTAAAAACTTAACTAACTTAAAATTATCTGCAAGACTTCTCTAATTTGCATACAAACCGAGAAAACAGTTTCCGGCGCAATAGTTGCCGCACCAATTGAAGAATAGTTTCTTGCAGAAACAAAAGAATCAAATAGAGACATAAGATACTAAATCCTAGATGGCACAGAACAGGTTAACGAATGGAATTGAGGTGGACTGAAAGGTATTGAAGTGGGAGGAAGAAAAAGAGACAGAGAGAGTGGGCACATTGTGCTGTGAAGGGTCGGGTCGTCCCAGCTGCTCAGATCAGCTCTGAGGCTGACAGCTCTCTGACAGGAAGCCTGTAAATAATCGGGGTTCAGACCCGGGGCACCTTGCTCCTTGACAAAGTGCTCATTTCTCATCTATCACTCTCATCCTCTCTGTTGCCTACGGCAGCAAATTCTCACAAAGTTTAGGTTATTTTCAGTGTCATTTCCATCAGCGTGAGAGGACCAGCATAACTGTAATAAATGCGATATTTTCCGTATGGTTGAATAGCAATGTAACATGGAATTCATTTGTTCCTCCATCTGCGTCATCTCGAAGAAAAACCTTACAATTTCCAGGAAGATTTAAAGAAAGCGAAGTAGCAGAGATAGCTGACATCACTTATTTAATGTGAACATCTGTGGGCCAGATGCAGGCCCAGCCTTAAAATAGCTACCGTAGGTAAGAGGTAGGCAACCTGGACGGTATATTTATTCACTTCTTCTGAAAACAAATGCTTGTTTAAACTGTTTATGTGACATAAACCGTTATGTTCAGATCATTCTTGGAATGGTCGCAGGTGAGTCATCTGAGGTTGAGTTCATGTGGCCTCAAGTAGTGTAAAGATAAGCTGAGATAGGATCAGGTGCAGATGAGACACCGCTAAATGAAACATCAGTGACTCTTTGGGGCTTGATTGGAGAGATACAATCCTGCGTCAGTGACACTCATTAAAGCAACAAGCACATATGAAGCCCAACTAAATATAATACAGTAAACAAAGCTAATTGAAGAAGTCACATCTTTGGTTTAAATTTCGCAGCATCTTAACCAAAGATGCAACCTATGCAAGGCCATCAATGTACAGTCAAGCCCATCATGACACGTTAATCTAAATGATGGTGTGTAAGATGTTTAGATTTTTCATTTTGTGTGGACATAATTTTTTTTTGGTGTGTCTTAATGCAAGAAAAGATTATTCCTACAGCACATAAAACAAAGCACTTCAAAGTGCTTTACAGAAAGCATAAAGGACATTAAGACAGAATATTAAATATAAAAGTAACACAAGCCAATGTAAAAAGACATTGAAAATACAATTAAAAGTGTTCAAGCAACACTAACATGCCCATGTGTAGGACTGGTACCTCTAAAGAGTAATGACAGGATGAAAGAAGTATTCTGACCCTTTACCTAAAAGTAAAAGCAGAAATAACACAATGTTGAAAATACTCCATTTAGAGGAATAGTTCACCCAAAAATTAAAATTCAGTCATCATCTATTCACACTCATATGGATGGAAGGGTGGGTGAAGTTTTTCAGTCCATAAAATATTGTTGTTTTTTCAGAGAAAGATGGTTTGCAGTGATCTCCCAAACAACTGGACCAAATGGTGACCAGTATTTAAATTTAAATAAAATGTATAATAACAGCTTGAAATCCTCCTCCATACTGCCCATGCAAACTAATACAAGTGTCCTGAATCCTCACCATGCAATGTTGCTTTAAAAAAACATCACTGACACCATGTTTTTAGTCTTACATGTATGCCATGTTTTTGCATACGTGAACAAGGCTCCCATATTTGAATCTACAGGCTACAGTTAACAGTAAGGCAAAAAACATGGAGTCTGTGACGTTCTTTAGAACAACATGACATCTTAGGGTTTTGTGACACTTGGATTACTTTGCATGAGCAGTACAGAGGCATTTTAGAGTTTTA
>JAQLOL010000008.1:11922405-11935982 GCA_029783665.1 Naso thynnoides | reverse complement strand
AAAAAAGACTTTTTTTTTTGTCTGAAGCCATGATTCATTAATAAAGCATATGATGTAAAAGCTTTTGAATTTATGTTTCAGAATTATTGACAAAGCAAACAGTCATATTGGAATGTATTAAAAATGATCATTTGATTCCTGAATCTTTTAAGTTCACCCGTTGACAAATGGGTAATTGTTCAAATAACAGAATGTTTGACAAACTCAAGGATTACAGAAATTAGCAAGATGAAACAATACTATTTGCTGTATATACATGATATACCTGAAGTTGGTCCCTTAATTTTTAAGGTTGCTTAGCAATTTGTGAGGCAAACTGCCATTTTTGTTTAACCAAGTGCCTCCCCATTCTGTCTCCACATTTACCAATCTGCTCCTACGTACAATGACATTATGTCAAACATGGAAAATAAAGAAAAAAAATGATCCAACAATTACATTGAGAACAGAAAAACAGTCATTTACAGTCAGGTGTATTTGAGAAAGCTGTCAATATGGTCAAACTGGATACGAACAAAGCGAGGGAATGCAAAAACGGAAATTAAAACTTTTTTTATAAGTATGAGAGATTATGAGAGATACATGTACAAGCTGGTGTACTCATTGCCACAGCTTTCTCCAACATTCTCTGCTTCCCAGGATGCTGCGTTGCCCCTGACGATGCACTCAACGGACCAATGGGCTCAGAATGGCAAAACGGGCGTGCAGATTACCCTGATCTCTCACTCCAAAGACATCCTATTTTGAAATTGGGGCATCTCAGCTGCACTGAGCAGTCTGCAGATGAGTGTCCATTGTGCGTTTTTAAAATTTCATCCATGCTATCTCAGCTTCCCTCTCCACATCGGCGTGTGTGTGCATGGGAATGTGTGTGTCTGTGAGTCAGTCAGAGGCAGCGCAGCACAAACCGAAGGGACCTTTGAGAGGTTTTGGTGTCTGGAGGGCGGAGGTTCACTTAGCAGGACACTTCGGTGGACTTGGGCACGGCTTTGTCCACGCCACTGCTGCCGTCCACAGAGCCATCGGTGTGGGAGCGACCGCGCTGGCCGTCCGCCGTGTGGCTGTGGCTGCGGCTGCCCTCATTGGTGTGCGAGCGGGAGCGGTTGCCCTCACTGGTGTGGGTGCGAGAGCGGTTGCCTTCAAAGGAGGTGACGCTGGAGCCAGAGGCGGTGCGGGAGCGGACCAGGCGGGTCATGCTGGCCGAGGGCACTGAGGACGGAGGGGGAGGATGATTATTGTTACTGGATTCTGAGGTTTTCTACTGTGACTAAGTATTTAACTTTATTACTCCATTATTCTACTCCACAACATTGAAGAGAAAATTTTTTCACTTTTTACTCCACTGCATACATCTGAGATTTATTGCTCTGCTGAAGTTACTTCAAAGTGGTGAAGCACAACCTCAGAAAGATGTATTTTATACTTGAAATTTGTTGTGAATTTCAATATTTAAACTTTTCATTTTTTTCCATTTGGGTATTCTAAAAAGGCCCAAAAAGTAAACGTTTAAAGGTTAAACCTCCCCAAAACACATAAATAGCCACAGTCAGTTCGATCTAAACCAATTACAATGCAATCAAAATGCTGTTTCTCAGTCAGCAATGATAATCCAGTGTTTAATAATTAACAGCATAACTGTGACACACACTTTTTCCTGAACAGTGGGCATGTTTTTTTAATAGTTAACAAGTAAATTTAATTATAATACAACTATGTGCTCATTGTTATGGTAAATTCTGAATGCAAGTGATACAAAGTGGTACTTTCTAACTTTCTCTCCTGTACTCTGCACACTCTGCAGTACAAGCAACATCTGGACTTGACTATAGACTGAGTTCAAGTTTTAACCCAGTGAGTACAAAAGTTATTTATTAAACTAAACCAAAGAGTTGAAGAGAGAGTAGTGTGAACTGTAAGGCAGAAGGTCTCCATCTCACCACAAGGTGGCAGAAAACTCATCTTATGCAAGGTGTTGGATAAAAATGTATACTGTTTGTGGCAACTTAAACCTCAACTTTCCTTTCTGGTGACAAGTGCGTGTTACCAAAGTAAAAAATACTGCATGTCTTAAATACTTACTGTATCCCATCCCCTGAATGAAGTACTTGAAAGCTTCTGTTAGTTTGCCAGGCTGCAGAGACAGAAAATGCAATAATTAGTCCTCTTGTCATTATTATTTCCCTTGATTACATAACATTACAGACTCAGTCCCTTATCCATCAGCTCACTGCTCTGGTTCTAAGATATGACAGCTGCTATGAGCAGGTGCTGCACAGGATGGAGGATTACAACTGTAGTTCATGTCTGCCACTTGCTAATGCTCTTAAGTGTAACCGTCTTATGCCATCCACTGGTCCACCTGACCCTCTGCGTCGATTATCCAGCCCTGCACAGCCTGCTCTACAACACTAATGGTGTCTCGCAAAGCTTTTTTTGTGTCTCTGTTACATGAACGCAGACATACACACCTGGTCAACCTGGGGCATGCCTCCACAGTCAGCCATCTGGAGAGAGAGAGGAGGGAAAACACAAAGGAGGCCATTAGCATTTAGCATGTATGGCGCTTGTATATTCGCACAGCAGTGGACACACACCATTACTCCCATTACTCTCCAGGTGTCCCATTTGAAGCCGCCAAACACCTTGTCCCCGCTCCAATCAGTGTTCTTCCACACCCTCGACAGTTAACCCCAATAAATGGTGCCCATTTGGGCTCTAACAGCCATTTGGTTTCAGTTGTGTGTTGTAAAAGGTTGCCATCGGCCAACACAAGTAGGTCAACTGCGGCAGATTGCGTCCTCAGAGGAGACATGCATACGCACGTCGCCTCTGAGGACGCACTCAGCTGTACTAACCCCTGGTTAATATGTCACCAGGTAAATGCTGAGCCAGTGGAAACTTATCAGTGGTGTGTTTCCATCCAGGCTATTATAATCTGAAAGAGTATGAGAAAGAAACAGGCTTTTACCTTGAGTAGGGTGGCCTTTGTTGGGTCCAGCTTGGTGTTGCACTCAACCTGTTGGTACAAAGAAAACTATTCAGTCAGGTGTCTCATTTGATTAGCAATCAAAGTTACTGTATCACTTATGTTTTCCTAGATTTTGCAAATAGATGTAACAAATCGGTTTGACCTCCCTGAGCTTAAAGCAGTAACATCTCTTGATTTCCGTTCTTTAAGCATCATAATCTTGTACATCTCTTTGGCTTGAATCGGGGGCTGAAGTGAACGGAAAACACTTCCAGCACAAGTTAGGTGCATTATCGACGGTGGGAAGTCCAATCATTAGCATTAGAGCCTCACTTTTAATGGCTGTGAGAGGAATTAGGCCTCAACTCACCACAGCCTCCACAGCAGGAGAGTTGTCACCAACCACCAGCAGAGAAGGGCACCTGCCAAAGGGAAACACATTCAATTACAAATCAGCAATATATTCCTCAACATAATATTGTGGTTAGTGATAATAGTTGTTAATGATCCTTGATGAAAATTTACTTGAGGGTTCTGTTGTTGCTTCCAGGAACTGGCCTCTCAATCTCCAGATCCCTCCGACTGCAAAGAGAAACATTTATTATTTTCATTTATTATATTTATTATTAGAAAAAATGTTAACTATTTTTGCTCATTTTTGCAGCTTAGGTTGCACCTGGTGTTTTCCTATCCCTCACCTTCTGTGAGGCACGTCAACTAACTTTTTAATGTTTTCTTTACCTCTCATAGGCCTTGACAAAAAGATGCAGGTTGAACTGATTCATGCTGTTTAGAATATGGTGGCGGTATGTTCCAACCATGTCCTGGTTGTGGTGGATCTCCTCCTGTCGAAGTCAAGCACAAAATCTGTTAGCAACACGCTTCCCTGTGCCAGTGCAGTGAGATTTCTGTTTAAACCTAACACCATCTTTACCTTTCCAAAGAGGTGGCCGATGATAACATCAGGCATGGCATGAGTCCAGTTGCTGATCTGGAATCAGATACAAAAATTACATTTAGCTTTGTCTTTTAGTTGGCTCTGTCAGTATAAAATAATTAACAGTTAGCCTCTAGTGACATTTAAAATTGTTATTTAAAAGGTACTCTATGTGTTTATATACACTGAAGCTGTTAATGTGTGTGTTACCTTATGTGCAGCCCAGTCCATCCATCCCTCAGCGCATGGGTTAATGTTGATGAGCAGCAGTCCCTCAACCATGTTCGGGTAGTCCAGCTAAAACACACACAACGTGGAATTTGTGAATTAATTAGCTTGTGATGTTGTAATTAGCTAAATATATGTACAAAAACTGGCTTCATGAGTTCTGTCAGTATTCAAAAGTAACTGTTTTGTTTATTGTTGTGTTGATTTGATGAGGACAGATGAGGAGAGATAAAGGCCTATGATGAGCAATAAAGGTCATTAGCTGCAAACAAACCAGCAACATTTGTAATGATGCGGCCACGTGGCACAACCTGTAATCATTCAGCAACCAGTCTTATTTCAGCATGTTTAGCATTTTAGATTGTATTTTCCAATGAATTTATGATTAAAATTGACTTCATCATAATTTTGTGGCATACTGTGTTACCTGTCTGTAACCCTTTGTCATTGCTGCTTTAGTTGTGTTACTTACAAAATGTAAACAACCACAATATCTCATAGATAAAGCTATTCTGGGAAAAGTGGGTGGGGTTGATGTAATCTATGTGGCCGACGGTGACAAAGAACAATGATCTGTAGTAACACTAGCATGATCATTTAAGGACTAGAGTTATTATAATCATAATTCATGTACAATAACTTACTTACTGCCTGGAGGCGGTAAATTGGAGGTAACTGGGGGAAATCTTTGATGGCCTTGTGGTTGCAGAATATGTTCATGGAGAACAAGGCATTAATTTGTGCACTATAATGTAAAAAACTAGCAAAGAGCCTATAGGCTATGAATATAAATAAGCTACTAGTTAATGGTATGTGCTTTAACATAAGGTGACCCCAATACATCTGAAATAGGAATATATATCTTGTTCGATGATTCAAACTTTATTTGGTTGGAGAGAAAGGACTGAATAGCTGTATCTCTGTCAGCCGTGTGTCAACATAGTGAGACTTCCCACTGTGCACAGTGTTAGTGTTGAGCTGCTCTGGAACATTCCTGAGGCATTTATGGCTCAGCAGGCTCAAGCAATAAGCTGCGTTATATTGCCAAAATCAGCAAAAAGAAGAAACACATTAGCTGGCTCTGCTAATCCTAAAATGATTAAAACTCATAATTATTAAGCCTGACTGAGAGGGGGGAACTTACAGCGAATCTGGTCAGTATGTAGGCACCAGCTCCAATACCCATTCCAATGACACTCTTCAGCCTGCAGCCAAACATACATGGAAACTGTTAGAACAACAGGTTAGAAAAAGTCCAGAATTTGAGCGTGAATGAAGGGTGTGAAAAACTGCAGCTCAATTTACCCAAAGTGCTTCAACACCAGAGGGAGGGTCTCAGAGACTTGGTCCATAGAGGGATACTCATATCTGGAAAACAAAGAACTTCCTGTTAAACCTTTTAGTCAACAATTTATCAATAATAAGCACTATCTAATAACTGGTTTATTGCCCCTTCTTGTTAATATCACACTCTAATAGCCATCTGTGTTAACTGTTTCCTTATTATGTTTAGTTCAGGTACCATTACCATGAGACAAAGTCCCACCATCAAAGCCGAGATTAGGCTGAACGAGATAAACGCCTTTCTTAACAACAACTCTTGTCAAATTAGGCCGCCGAAAGTACATCCAAACTGACCCACCTGTCAAGTCAAAGATCAAAGACTGCCTGACACACATTAAGAACCTGTTTGTGTGTTTGTGTGTCTGGCTCACCCAGTGGAAAAGGTGTTAGCTCCCTCATGCTGCCCGGGGGCATCAACATGACACACAGCAAAGTGCTGCATGATCTCTGACATGTCCTCGTGTTCGAAGAGTGTGTTCCAGCAAGTTTTGTCTGGAAAAAAGAGGTGGAGGTGGATAAGTGACACAGAATTAGAATTAACTTTAAGAAACTGTAGATTAGCTGTAGCATGGCTGTAGAATGCAGGTATTGTGCCTAATCATCTTGCAAGAATAAAGTCTGTCCACACGCTAATGTAATTGACTTAAGAAAATTAATTTTGTTGATCTGATCCAACATGAAATAATAATTCACAACACCTGAGGCTTTAGGCACAGTGACAGATGTTTCACCCACTCAGGGCTGAATAAGGAGCCAGACTTACGGTTCAGTCCGATGTCATGGAAGGTGAGGATGGCCGGTCTGTCTGTCTTGGGAACCCCCTTCATTGTACAGTGGATTCTTCCATAAGGAGTCTCCACCTCATGCTCCTGCAGGTGCAAAAAAGAGCAAATTTAGCATAGAATTTTGGATAAAAACAACTTTAAGTAAACACATCAGCTTCAAGCTCAGAAAGACGCTTTAGGCACTTTTAAATAAAATGATAAAAAGTTATAAAGAGCTGTGAAGCTCAAAAAGGTGAGAAAATGAGAAAAGATGAAAAAATTGTTGCACCTTAAAACAGCAGTCTAGCAAAACACTGACACGTCAAACCTTGATACATTTACCCCCACAACCATTACAATTACCCACAAATGATATTCAGTCTTGTACTTTGGTTTGCAATTAATGCATTTACAAAATTTTTTGTTTTTGCCTCGTCTAATGAAGCTCGAACCAAAGCATCAACCAAATTGTTATAAATATCCATTTATTCAATTCTAGCTCATTCCTCTGATAAGCCACGAGGCAAAACCATAAAATCTATCCTTTGTCCAATTCTCCAACAGCAGGCAACATAATCCAGCAGAATCCACTAGAAACCACTCAGCCCAAACATTTCAGTATAAGTCGACTCACGCTGACTTCCATCTCAGCAACAATCATTTCCACGTCAGAATCCTCCAGAACCATGTTTGCAGAAGAGGAGTTCAACGCTGCTCGCTACTGAAACAGTGCAGTCGCAGTGGCTCCCTGAGCTATAGATCCAAACACTGGTAAGCCTCTGAAGTTGTTCAGCTCTAAGCTGAGCGCTGCGTTTTATACCCCCGCTGCTTACCATTGGGCTTAAGCTCCTGGCCTCCCATGGTGCCTACAGGCTGGTCAAAACAAGCTAACTCTAGACGTAGAGATCCCTAAATTGGATCAGCCAATGTCACACGAAGGACCATTGGCTACTGAGTTAAGATGACGAGAGTGTGTAGGTGCATGATCAATGGGTAAACATGAATGAATGAATGAGGGAGGGGGAGTCTTTATTCAGCAATATTTCAGGAAAACATTTCCCAGCAGTGACTGTCTTACTTTTGACAGTCATAAACATTTCCTGAAAATGCTCCACAAAAGTCAGCGACTGCTTAATTTAATAGGCCTGTATAGTTTGAGGCAACTCAGAAAAAAATAACATGCTTTTCAAAATAAAAAGCTTACATTCTAAATGATTTTTTGCATACAAATATTCCTCCAAAATAAAAGAATGCTTATTTTATTTTGACATAAAAGCTTACTTTGTGCAAAAATAGCCTTGTCAGTTTGTCTCAGTGTTTTAACAAAAGAATGTTTGTACACATCCATAAATTTCTACATTCTCAGCCATTTGAAATCAAAGTAATTATGTAGAATTTGAATCATAAAAAGACAGCCAAATCTGCCCTGCAGTGACCTGACCTGCAGGTCTAGCACTGCACAAGGTGACGTACTGGATAGTTTTCAAACCAGCTCTGACTACATTGGATCTGCCCTGGAGGAGCATCCAAGGAGGAGGAATAACCTCTTTACTGAGACATAATGTTCACGTAAACATGTGAGGATTCACCTCACTCCTCCTACTCACCACCCCAACAGGATACAAACAAGCACGTAAGCCAGGCGAGATAATCCTGCAGTGCTCGTTTGTGTAATTACACGCTTGTATTTGTGAATGCCAGTATGCACAGATGCTGGAAGCTCAAAGAGGGGAAGCAATTTGTGCATATGTATTTAGAATAAGTGTCAAAGGTAAACCCTGAGCATTGTCAGCTCCTACTTATCCCAAGTCCCAATTGTTTAAAGCTTAGCAGCCACAGGTATTAAACACTTGCTCTGGATCCTTTAGTGTGACACCAGACAAGGTTGAGGAGCTCCATACTGACGCTGTTCCTTTAAGATCAAAGGTCTGAGCGCTGTCCAGGGTGCTGAGAAGCCCCCCGACTCTGCAGCACACATATACCAAACTAAAATGTGTGAGTGTGTGTCAAAATGCTGGGGAGGAAAGCAAACAGGTTGAGTCACTTTAGCCGCTTTGTCTTAAAAATTCAGTTCAAAGTGTTTCATCTATTTCAGTAGCGGTCTGAACTATTGAAGGCCTGATTAGATTTCAGGCTAATAAAACCGTGGAGAATAAAAAGTCATCACAAAGATAAATGAGCCAGTGCAACTACGTTGTTACAGGCTGAGTGTTTCTTTGTATCAACCACTACATCAGGGGTGGGAAGGCCAGAGGAGAAATCTAGACTGTTGTCAGGGACCAAACATACCATAGCAGTACCAGACAAGCTAATAATAAGATATAAGATAAACCAGGAAAAGGCATGTCTGTCAACACAAGCTGCTGATAATAAAACTGGCTTTGCAGCTGGTGGGAAAAATAAATGCCGGATCTTATTTCTTGTGAGCAAACATACCTTGATAACAAGCTGCTGTACAGCCTCCCTCAGCCCCTGCAAGAAAAAGCAGCGTGATGAAAATGCAAAACTAATGCAATTGCAGTGTAACTTGCTATAACCAAATTTCCTGAAGGCCTCGTCTTGTCACTGAGTGTATGTCTTCTTCCATATGACTTCCATAGTGTAATTTCCACTGTGAAACTGTGAAGCTGTGAACAAATGATCCGCGACTCAACTGTGCTCTTTGTAAAACACGCTGTCATAAGTGGTGGACAGGGAAATGAGGACAAAGGTCGGCAACGACCTTCAAAAGTACAAACAAGAACTTTCACTAAAAACCTACTTCACTCATATAAGTGGGTCCTGATATAGTTTTAAAAAATTCTGAAGGATTTCTGCATATGATAACTTTGAGTCAGGCATTTTATGTTTAGGTGCATTTTGACCACAGGAACTTTCTCGAGGAACTTGGAACTTTTTGTGGAACTCTATGCTTGAACGCAGGAACCAGGATCTAAATATCATTCCGGAGTAACTGATCTATCCACGGAGAAAAATCTCAGCTCAGTGGATACTACCTGCCAAATGGTCAAGAACTTTGGGAGCGGGCCTGCAGTGCTAAACACTTTTGACTGGTAGATTACTTGCACCATTTTATTTTATCCAAATTTTTTAAAAATGCAACTGCAAGCTCTCTTAAAAAAAAAATAAAATCATGCTTTGAGACTGTTTTTTGTTCCATAATGCTTTACGATGGAGTCAGAGAGGAAAGCGTCGTGCCGTTACTTTTATGCATTTCCATACGTAATTGATCTGATCTGCATAATCTTCCTTGAACTTTAGGTCATGGTAGAAATGAAGACAACAATGGGCCACAGTAACCTTTTAGTTCCTTTAAGAGAAGTTCCTGGAACTACAAGTTTCTGGTGGTTTTGGTTGAAATGAACTTTTTGTGGCTAAATGTAGCACTTGAAACAGTTCAATATGTTTGATGAAGCAAATGTATTAGCATGTTTCTCGCAACTTTTGGGTTGTTTTCATATGGTGGAATGCATTTTAATAAAAGTATCAGCCAAATAAATGTCGTGTAATGTAAAAATAAGCCAGTGGTCAATATTGACACAACTTTTTTCCTACAGAAAGGCAGATTATGCACTGTTAGATGGTATATTATCAATATTTCACGGTGCAGATCGGCAACTCCTCTCCTTCTTTCTTGTTCTTACTTGTTTGAAAGAAATATGACTCATACTGTGGGGATAATAGAAACATCCTTAATGGTGTAATTTCCTTTTGTGAAATCATTTATTTCACTTTGGTTTAACTTATTCCTCAAAATGTGTGAGATGCTACCTTGATAGACCACATCCTTGACAGAAAGATGTCTGAAATTACTGAGGGTACACACAGTGAGTTATTTCTGATCATTTTTGTATTTTTTTTATGCTTTTCATTGATAAATGGTGACATGAAGCAAGTGGGTTTAAACTACAGATGTACTAATTGCTTAACATGCAACTTGTCAGCTATAAACTAATTCAAAGCTGAGCAACACAACACTTGGGCAGGTCAAAACACATTACTAAGAATTCTTTTCAAGTACTATTTGTCTTGGCGTTGTGCTGAATACATACCGGCAGTTCCCTGTCAACCAGCAGGGGTTTGGACTCAACAACCTGGATGTCATCCATTTCCAAGAGCTGCAGAGCCTGCGGAGCAGTGAGAGAGAGAGAGAGAGACCGGTTCAACCTGTGTTTTAGAAGGAAGATGCTTCAGGTTATGCAAAAGGATTAGTCTGGATGTGGGTGGGTAATGTGTGAGAATGAAGGATTTATCAAATATTCAGCTTTTACAAAATTCTTTTAAACGACACTAAGGTGTGACAGAGGTTGGTAGTTACAGGAGGTTCTATTGTAGGTATAACAAGACAGACTGTTTGAACGGTAGGGTGGGTGTGTTTCTTATCCACACAAAGACCTGAACAACAGACCTGATCACACTCACGTACACACACATACACACACAGATGCACAGTACAGACACACGAGCATGCAGACACTAGTGCTGTGATCTGCTCTGACATGTGGAACACATATAGTGATAGGCCACACCTAGAGACACACAAAACTGACTGAAAAAAATCAGAGAAGCAGGAAACTTCTTTTCAAAAAACAACCCTAAAGTCCTGTTTATTGAGAAAGACTCGAGAGGAAGAGGAGACAGAGAGAGAGTGAGAAAAACAGGGTTTCATATAAAGACAGATTAAGAGGGGAGTATGAGGAAAAGCCAGACAGGAGTTGCATCAGTTTGTGCTGTTGATCATGATGCTGTGTTGGAGGCAGCCTGCAGCTCTGCATGCAAATCAAATTAGCCAGTTTAACAGGGCTCTTTGTCCACTGGCACCAGTGGCTTGTGAGAGCCAGGACCCTGCCCTCCTCTCTACCCCTGCTGAAGGGGACCTTCACTTACCCACACACACAGGAAGCAACAGACACCATGGTTCCCATCAACACATCCCAGCCTCTTTTCATCCCTCTGCTGGCCTCTTGCTCTTTCATTTTCTCTCTGCTTGTCTTGTCGCTATGTTTTGCTCTTTTTAAGAGAGCTTTCCTCCTTCCATCTGTTTTGTAGTAGAAAAAAAAATCAACATCATTCTACAGAGCGGCCGATGGAGCGACGTGCCCTTTTTAGAGGAAGTAATTCATTACATTTCAAATGTGGGGATGACGATTGTCCGGCAAAATGCGCCCTGAACACAAAAACACTCTTAGAGACTCACACACACACACACACAGTCCTCTGTCTGGGAGAACAGAGACTGGAGCCAGCCGGATCTCACAATAGCACAGAGGAAGAGGAGTATCAAACAACAGGTTCATTTTTCTGCTGGGGCCTTCAAAAAACATGGCCGCCATCAAACTGCAGGGGCTTTGTTGGAGAGGACACGAAATCGGCCCCCGTTGAGATTCCACAGCTATGTGAGAGAGGGATTGCTCAGGATGTTGGAAAAAGAGATAACAAACTTAGAAAAAGGGGGAAATTCTGGTCGTGCATCAACACGGGGGGATCCACTATGCCTATTTGCAAACACGGCTACATAAGCTTATTAACAAACAAACAAGAGTGCAGAGTTCCTCTTTACTTGGCCGCCATCTCCACCTGTTAGCAGTTGGGCAGCAGGAGGAGAGAGAGCGAAGCTGGCTGAGCAGCAGGCTGAAGCAACTAGGTCACCTGCTGTTTATACCAGCGGTGTGCTTCCAACTGTGTGCCTTGCTGAGCTAATGTTTCACCTGGCCAAGAGGGAGGCGTGTGTGTTGATTTAACCCCACGCGATCCTAACCTCGAGCAATGAGATATGAGCGATGCTCTCTTGACTTTTCTAGTATAACCATTTGCCGACTCTATAGACGTAGAGGTGTGAATGTAAAATCACTGGAAAAACATTTGAAATATTGACATAAATTAAGTCTGAACAGCTTGAAAAGAATTTTGTTTTGCTTATAAGTTTGTCAGGAAGCTGAACAGTGCATCAACAGGTTAGTTATGCATTTGCATCTTATTCTTAATCAGTTGTGATTCAGCAGGGGGCTTTCCGTAAACTTCACTCCTAACTAGTGTGGTGTCACAGGAAACCATAACACATGTATTCAACTAGAGATGTTTCCAATATTTTGGATTCCCAAACTATGCACATCAGCCAATAGCACCCAGTGATCTGGGCTTTCGTTGCTGTATGACCTCAGGTTGAACCCTTTGGTAAAAATTAATACAAAGAGAACGAAAGATGTAGAACTTTATTACTGTCCAGTTTTATTGTCAGCCATAACTGAAAAAGAACACAGATATGTACATTTTTGGAGTAAATGACTTCCTGCAAGAAAAAGGTCATATTTTTGCATAAAAACATCTAAAAAAGTTTAAACCTTTGTTATGTGTTTTCTTGAGTTGTGTACCTACATTATCCCAAATGTTTTAAGAATTGTTCAAGCAAAGAGAAACCTGGAATAATATTTAAGGTAACAAAGTTTTTCATTCCTCGCTAACTTTTGGGAAACATCAGAATGTCAGAGTGAGGAAGGAAGTCGACTAATGTGACTAAACTTAGCATGAATAAAACTTTAACACATCACCTCCTTTGCAAACATTTCTGCCTGAGTCGGTCTGATAGATTTTCATCAGCAACGGTGGCTGTTTAACAATGCAATAAACAAATCCCATAATTAAAAAAAGCTACTTCGAGATGTCCTCAAATGACGTCTTTTGTTTTCACTGTTTTGGTAGAGAGCCTTCTAGTGGCAGATATCACATATTGTGCATTTTAAGTACAGCACAGTTTAATAAAATAAAAGACGTGATTTTAAATAGTACAGCAATGATATCAAATAGTAGTGCAACAGCAACTTAAAAACTAAACATATCTAGGAATAAACAACAGTTTTCTTCGTTTAAAATATGTATTGGCAAACTAGCAATTGCTAGCTAGGGCTAACACTACTGAAAATCAATTCTTCGCTGTTGTATAATAGTAGTTGCCTGTGGCAGCACAGTGTGACCAAAAAAATTGATTACCAGAAAACTTTTGTATCAAGGTGATTTTTAAGTTGGTTCTCTTGTCTTCCTGTTTTATTTCCCCTGTCACCCATTGGACTCGCAGAGGACAGTTTGCTGACTTGCGCAGTAAAAATCTATTAGGTTGCATCAAGTTATGTGGGACACATCTGTTCTGTTTTGTGAGAAATAATTATGTGATATTGGATCGGTGCATGGACTCGCATTGCCGACACCAGATCCATTATTTTGGGCAGCCCCGGAGTTAAACCTGACACTGGCATGGACACCAGAAAAAAACACATCGTTAACCAAGTCAAACCAGTTCTTACATGCATATGAAACTTGTGTATGTGTGTTTCTGAAGATT
>JAQLOL010000008.1:11884471-11906654 GCA_029783665.1 Naso thynnoides | reverse complement strand
ATAATAATAATAATAATAATAATAATAAGGCATTAAAGAACAAAAGCAATATCTCACCTTCATTTTATTTTGCTCATACCACACCATCCCATATAAACACAGAAGTGTAATGAGTGCCTAAAAACACAGAGCAGAAGCAAAACAGACTTGCAAAAATGGACTTGAAGGTGCTAAACTCAGTAGTGTACAAATAATATCATTAAAATAATCTCAAACACAGCATCCTTAGACAGAAAGCATGCACCTCTTGACCTTGGGTGGTTGTATGCTGCCTCATGTCTGCCTGGTCAGCTTTTAGTACTAACACACTACAGGTGCAGACTGTACTAAAGGCAAAAGAAGGTCTAAAGCAGCTCAAACATTTTGATTTTTCATTGTTCCAATTTATCAAAAACAACTAGCAGAGGTTGAGGCAGTGATGTCCAACATCATTTTTATGACATCCTATCATTTTCATGTCCATGAAAGTGTTTAGTATCCTGTAAATTAACAGTGGTTGGTGTCCCTTTTTCAATTGGCTACAAAAGTGTAGTGCTATTAAATCTACATTCAGGAACTATACTTGCATACAACTGATGCATCTGGTCAAGACTGACTGAAGTAAAACATATCTTTTATCAGTCCTCTCTCTCTCTCTCTCTCTCTCTCTCTCACACAGACACACACACACACACACACAAACAAGCATATATATATTTTCTTACCAGACATAGAAGCCACATTATTACATAGAGAATTTGTGTCTTGGAAAACAAATCGTGACCAAATTTCACACAAGCCAGAGCCTCGAGGAAAGCAATGGCCCTAAGGGGAAATATAACAGAAGCATTAGATAAATTCTGTGGTTGATCTGGAGACAAAAAACATTTTTTTATATTAACAATGGCCCCCTCTCTTGGCAGTATCATTTCATTGCAATGGAACTTCTCTGTGGATGCACAACACGTGTAACATATGAGCCCATTGCATGTGCTGTGTATTATTTTTCCCAGCTGTTCAAAAACATAACAATATTCACTCATCATGCTGGTGAGGGACGCTCTTCAGCCTTAAAGGTTACACTGTAGGGGTAAACCTGGGACAAGAGAGTGGCATCAATGTTGAGTATTTCATGCAGACAGAGAGAGACTGCTTAGTTGCTATGGAAACTAGAGCAGACTGGGGGCACTGGCGGCTTTGTGTCTGAGATGAGGTCAATAACTACTTTAGGTTGTGAATTTCATCTACACATTCAGAAGCTGAATTTCAATGAAGTCTCTCTAAAACGTAACATTTCAGTCGAGATAAAAAATAATATTTAAAAAGATATCGCTGCATGTTTTGCCTTCATTGGACAGAGACATCCAGAGGCAGATAGGAGACAGTGGAGAGAGACGACATGCAACAAAGGTCTGCAGCTGTAATAAAAAAACAGGGATGTTTACAACCATCTGGTCATGTTGCATTCACCGTAGCAACTTAGCTCACAAGGCACTCCCTTAACAGATTTCTGTTCCATCAGCTACATCAAAACAGCATTAAAGACCTCAAGAAGCTTGCAGGCCAACGATATGCTTGTGACCAACACAACAGTGGTTTCAGTGTGGACTACTTTCAGTTTGGCTAAGCTGTTGCCACTTGTGGGCATATCTATTCACTGCTATATTGTATCTGAACTTTGATTGGTTGTCATATTTCAATCAACAACGTCCCTTGTGAGTCAGTGCATTCAAATCCAAAGCGGGAATAATCAGTTGACAGTTGCTTTTATGATTTGTTTAATTTAAAACAGAGATAGCCAACCAGCACGGGTGCTGTCAAGTTCTAGGAACCTCACAGACTCCGGTTAAAGAAAGAAATTAGCATAAAAATAAAACTGTTATAATATCCCTGAAAGAGCTCTTACTGCTGGCCCAACATCAAGTTTTCAAATATGAACATTAATACAATTTCTAAGCTATTTGTGTACCAGTAAAACTTGCAAACTGAAAGGACAAAAGATACTCACCCAAACACCCAGCACTGGGTGCCAACGCGTTTACACCGAGTGTCTGTCAAGTATGCATAATATTGTCTGAAAGAAGTTGAAAAAAAAAAAGGTTTTCACACAGACACAGACAGCCTCTAAAACAGTCACCACCACAGCCACAGATGATGCCTGATTTATGTAGTATTTAAAGCTACAATGTCATATTTATAGTTAGGTGTAGTGTAAAGATGTCATTTTGATGGCTGGACATACCGAGCAGTGGGCGCAGTGATGACACCAATGAGGAGGATGCGACACCAGCTGAGAGGGTGAGACGCCTGGAAGACGAAGATGTGCTTGAGGAAGAACGTGTTCAACTCTGTCAGCTGTGACCAGAAAAGATGGACGAGAGAAGATTTCTCATTAATGTGTTGTATGTTTACAGATCAGTAGAGTCGCAGGTTAACAAAAGAGGAGCTTCTCAAGAACATTTGATTCATTGATTACTGAAAAAAAAATCAACAGATACATTTAGTGGACATGACTGATCATTACAGACTGAATACCAAGGACAATCTTACAAGTATTTCTGAGGTCAAAGGTCAAAGTATGCAGTACCTGCCATAGGATCATAAAGAGATAGATGCCTGCAAGCCTCTGGAAGGAGGATTTTGGGTCAAACCAGCGCACATAAGTCCAGCTAGCCGGGGTGAACTGGAGCACAGCTCGCTTTATCTTCCCTGTGGTGGTGTGAATTTCCCTGAACAGAGAGAGAGAATGGTTAAAATACAGACATAATTTTAGTATCTACCCCTTGTTACAAACTGGCAATCAACCAAGTGACTCTTATTGGAAGCTGAGAGAAGTATCTGATTACACAGATGTATGTATGTAAAGAAAAAAACAAAAACACACATACACACATACACACACACAAAAAGACCTCTAGGTATACCTTCTATTTTTTTGCATTTTAGGATTTTTAGGGGGGCTCTTAAGGACCTGTAGATTCTGAAATTATACAGAGCAAAGAATGAAAAGATAAAACATAAAGGAAAAAAGCTTAAGTTTCACTGACTTTATACTGGCCCAGCGGTAGGTCCTCATCTCCAAAAACCGGCATGCAGTCATACCCAGCCAGATGCCTCCTCCATTACACAACAGTATGTCCAGTATCACCTGATCCCACCAGCACTCCGCAAAGTTTGGCAGCAGGTGCATGAAGAACAGCTGTGAAAATGAAATTGATCTCACTGTATGAGATGAACGATGCAAAAATTTAGCAGATAAATGGCTAAACTTATGAAGTCTGTTTTATGTATGATTCCAGGATCTGTGACGCAGTCGATTCTGTGATGAGTAAATCTGATATTAGGCTCAAATATTTCGATTCCACCCATCAACAACTGGTAGCAGGCAAAGAAATAGCACTTGTTATGTGCAAAAACTCAAGCTCATTCTACTGCTTTGTTATGATGAGTTTTCCCCAAACAGAGACTACGCTGAAGTCAAATTATTAGTTGTTTTGTTTTGTTTTTTGTTTTTTTTTAAGCTAGCTGTGACTCACACATTCATTATGACAGGGCAGATCAAGCTTGGCTCCATTCTGAAAACGTGCAAACTACCTCAGTGAGCTCCCAGGTGATGCTGATGGTCCAGCAAAGGCCGTAGCTGCGGATGAGCAGGGCCTTCATGGCCCAGCCTGCAAAGTGGCCGAAAGCAAAGATGTCGCAGTGGCTCAGGATCCTCTCCCATGTTATCACTGTACAGTTTACAGCATATTCCTGGTAAAGGGGAGAGGGGACTGAATTATAAGAAACACAATAGTAACCAAAAAAAAAGTAAGAGCTGGAAATGAAGAGCAGAAAGTGTTCTCATCTTCATTTACTTTGTTCCAGAAAATTAAATTGACATCAGAACATTAAATTTTTCTTCTTATAATAATATACTTAAAGCATAAAGGAAATAATTAAATTATTTTGCAATTTCATGTGTAGATGCTCAGATGACAGAACTCATTTATACCATGATATCAGCTTCCCGTGTGGCATAGCGCAGGTTTGGATCTAACCAATACATTAAGGTCTTTACTTGGTCCCAGTTGAGGAAGATGAGGAAGACAAGAAACAGAAAGTACATCACACTGAGACCTGTCAAAGATAAGAGAAAGTGAGAGGTTATTTTTAAAAAATGAAAACTGGATCCAAACAGAAAATAAGATCAACGAGAGTGATGCAAAATGAGTGAGACAGATGTGGGTAAACTCTCACCAAACACCATTCGCCATATTGCCGGATGTGGTCTGGTGAAAGGTCCTGATAAAGAAAGGATCATATTGGTTAAAATTTTTGCCGTGTTTGCACTTTTCTTTCACTTTAGCAGCTCTGTAAATTTGTAAATTTGAGTAAATTTGAGTACTCAAAGTCCTCTTACTACTTCACCGGTGACGATGTTCCGTACAACAGTACTTCTTCTCGTGTGATATCACTTTTATACAACAGTACTACAAACTCCATTAAATAAACAATCACTAGCAAAAACAGATATTGATTTGTTTGCTAATTTAATCTTTCATTTGGCTCCACCAACACAAATAGTTCCGCAACTGGACTGGTACAGGACTGTTGCTAAGCAACACAATCAACATGTTCCTGTACATTAGCTTACTTTATAATTTACAGAGGGACCTGCTATACTACTTTACTTTTTTGCTTGCTTCTTTCCTTCTTTCCATCCTTCTCTGAAGACAGTCTGGAAAAAAATCTTTCTTTTCGGTGCAGTTTTTTACAAAGTAACATAGCAACCAACAGTTAGTGATTAACACCTGTGAGGCGAAGTGATACATAAAGTTAAAAGTCCCAGTGCTGTTGTACTTTGTGTCAGCACTCATGAAATGTTAGTGACTGAACCTTATGATTTTTCTTTATCAAAATACTGTTTCAAAGGAACTTTCACACAAATTGTCTTATTGTCTGATATTTGACTCAACAAATAAAGTAGGACAGATGCTAACAATTATTTCTATGATCTGCCAGTTATTATATCTTTATCACATTCCATTCACTGAAGAAGCCAATATAAGTGTTACACATAGCTTACCATTAGGAAAGGCAAGGACACTGATGACCAAGAAGAAGGAGACAACCACCACTAAACCAACTCGGAGGTTGTTGTCAGCGTGTTCATCGTCCCTTAACAAACAGTATCTCATGTGAACAAAGGGAAGTTTGTATTCCAGGTATTCAGCAGTGAGCACTACGTTTAGTTACAGGCAGCTAGAGGTTGACCAGAAACGGTTTTGTACTTTCAAAAACAATACTCGGCAAAAACAAAACAAACAAACACACAAAAAAACCCTTAGATTTAAATTTAAACACTGTAGTTTACCTGGTAAAAGCAAAGTACATGAGACTGAGCACAGTGGCTGTCAGAAGTGTAATGGTGTGTGGCTTATAGAAGAAGTCAATGCAGATATCGTCCACTTGTTGCTCGTTTATCATTCGGAAATGTATCTTATAGTTGACATCATTATCCTTCGGAGGTTTTTGGGGAGCCACGGTGGCTGCCATGTCGCTGCTGTGGGCTACTTCCTTAATTTCAACAAATGGATTTTAACGGCCAAAACTAAAAGTTGTTATACTAAAAGTGCAGATGACGTTCAGATAGTCCCCAACAGGAAGAAATATTCAAGACGAACGCAACCGTACAGCTAATAGGGGTGCGTACACGCACAAATACGCGTTTCACTATTAAGCAAGACAAATAGTACTAACCAAAAATACAATAAATTAATGACATTGTAAAATATCGCCCTGTAATTAAGTTAAATAAACATAATTTTTACTTATTTTCCTTAAAAGTACATCATTTGTATTCTACGGCACCTACAAATGTGCCGTCATGGTACCTCCCTGATTGTGACACTTCCGTGAAGCCCTTCCGTTAATGCACACGTGAAATTAGTTGACATTGCGCGACCGCTTGGTGGATGATGGAGTCGAGTCGCTGATAAAATGTTTTGAATCAAAAATTGTGAGTAAAAAATAGCCAAAGAAGAATACACTGCCTTTGCCCGTTTCTTTTTTCTTCGTGGTTAAACGAGCCTTGTTATTCAGATGGCGAGCTAGCATTTAGCGAATGGTCAGACTCAAGCTAACGTTAACATCTTGAAAGAATAATTCAGTCTCAAACTTCAGTTTGTAACTTTACGTTACCCGGTTTTTTATTAACAAATACAAGTGTACTTCTGTGTATAAGAATGACACTGGTGGCAGTTTTCTTTCTTTTTACACTCCACATTATTGATAAACGGCTAATTTTAGCTTAACTGGACATTAGATATTATTTAGTGGTAACATTTAAGTAACACTGAAGTGCCATTTAAGAGGTTGTATACTGTACTCGATATATGCACAATGGGCCACCTCTGTATGTTAAGAAACTTGTAATAATTAATTCCTCTGGTCTTTGCATTTGTACAAATATAGTAATCTGTTCTATGTATGGATAATTTGATGTCTTACTCTTGCCTGCATAGTTTAATTTTTAAGTTTGGGATGCACGATATTATCAGCACATTATCGGTATCGGCCGATTGGCTTTAAAATTAAACGTCAGATAGGAATCGATTAAAAAAATGCTGCTGTTCCCTTGATTAAACACAAGAGTCTACCTCATGTTTAACATTTTCTCTGTGGACTGTTGAACTTGTGTCATTTTGAAACAGGCCAAATTTGCCCTAGTTGTTGGAATTGTTTTGATTTTCTCAGGGAGAGCACCATCCAGTTTTCAGTAGTAGTAGATATTGGCTTCACATGTGGCACAGCGCAGGATGTATCTTGCTTGTTTTGTTTAAAAGCAATTGTCATAAATAATTTTGACATTGTACATAATGTAAGTTCAAATATTTTTCCTCGTTTTGCACAAGGAATGAATATTACATCATCTTAAGCTTTGTATTTTATTCCTGCATTTGCTGGTGGACCAACACAGTAAGAGTATGCATGAAAACTGTATGTAAATTCCAGTACAGAAGAGACTTGATGATCTGTGGGATTAGGTGTGGGGGAAAAAATATTTATACATATACATATACATATACATCGGTATCGATTATTGGCCAAATGAGTTATAAAATATCAGCACATCAGATATTGGCAAAAAATCCAATATTGTGCATCCCTAATAGTAATTCTATATTGAATGGCATGTTCCTCAAACCATGATATTATTTTCCTGCAGAATCATCATGGCTTCATCTTGCACACGACTGTGTCTACAATGCAGAAGTCTTCTTTGCTCTGGGACAGTGGTGAATACCTTGCAGTATTCCACTCAACTTTACCATTGCACTACAGCAACAAGGTTATCAGTGAAAATTTCTAATGGATCCTCAGTTACCAGTGGAATTCACAAAACAACTCTTGCAAGACAGAGGTGGAAGCAACATATGTTATATTACAGTGACTTAACTACCAAACATCTAGCAACTGATGGTAAGGAAGACAAGGATGATGAAGATTTGTTAAGAGCTGATGTTGTTCTGCACAAGAGCCCCCTGCTGCCAGTCAGGGATGCTGTACCAGTGACTGAAAACCAGATGAAATTAGGTACAGATTTGTTTGCTTTTGTTAATCATACACTTCTTTTTATGTAGCATTAGAATTCAATCTAAATGTTATTCTTAGAAGAATAACTTTGGCTCCTTATTTACCAGATCTGGGTGCTGCTACTGAATTATCAGCATTAGAGGAGATCAGCGATGAAGAGGCCGTCAGCATATCTGTTCCGTCTTCCTTGCCTCCAACCTCCAGCTCTCTTAAGGACTACGTTGACCAGTCTGAGACACTCAGCAAACTTGTGCAGTTAGGTAATTAAACTGCAGACTTCAAGACAATTCAAATCATATTTATATTTAATTTGGATGCATATTACGGTTTTATGATATGAGATATAAACCCAAGCCCCTTCTTTTTTGGTGGTCACACTTGTGATAATTCATCCTCTTATTGTAGGTGTAAACCTGTGGAAGCTTGAACAAAGGCCCAATGTAGGCTCCATGTTGCTGAGGCTCGACTTCAACACCGACGTGGCTCCAAGGCTGCTGTTTCTCAAAGAGATCGGGGTGGAAGATTCTCGCTTTGGCTATATCATCTCACACAACCCGTTCATTCTCGCAGAGAGTCTGGAAAGCCTTCAGGCCAGGTGACATTTAGGAAAATTTTGAAACAGAAACTTTGGCTGCCTTCATACTTAACAAAATTCTTTGATTTAAATTAAATCAATCTGATGAGATAATTTTCACAAAATCATGTAACTTTATATAATGTGCTCTGGAGTATTGTTGCTTCATTTTCCTTTCCCGCAGCCTTAATAATGTTCTCTTTTGAGAAGGGTGAACTATCTCAAGTCAAAGAAGTTAAGTTCTGAGACTGTTGCATCCATGGTATCCCGGGCTCAATATTTGCTCAACTTCAGCGTGAAGAGGATGGACAACCGACTGGGGTTCTATCAGCAGCAACTCAACCTCAGTGCCTCCAGTGTAAGCATCTCTAACAGATGTAGGAGAAGCAGAGTCGTGTTTGTACAGGCAAAACGTCATGATTCTATCAGATGAAAAGAAATCACAGCTTATTTTGTTTCTCTCTTCAGACAAGGAACATTGTCGCTCGTTTGCCTAGATTACTGTGTGGAAGTTTGGAGCCAGTTAAAGAAAATTTGAAGGTACTGAATGACAAGACACAAGTCAAAAATGTCATTTCAATATCTGAGGTGTTGTTTTTAAATACTGGTTGTATTGTTCCTGGTAGCTTACCTGCCAAATGCCAAGCAAAAATAATTAATTAAAATTTTAATATTTTTTGTAAATGTGTTTCACAGGTGTGTGAGATTGAGCTTGGCTTTAAGGAAAATGAGATCCAGCATATAGTGATCACCGTCCCAAAAGTGCTGACTGCCAATAAAAGGAAGCTCACCCAGATATTTGACTTTCTCCACAATACCATGAAGGTTCCCCACCACCTGATTGCCAAGTTTCCACAGGTAGATTGACTGCTGGTGGTAAATGGTGTATTTTATTTTTAATACCAATTTTTTAATCAATGTGAACTTATTTTCTTGTGTATACTGTCAATATTCAGAAACATAACTTGTTTACATGATATCTCTTCCCATAGGTTCTAAATACTAAGTTCTTGCGCGTCAGAGAGCGCCACCTGTTCCTCGAGTACCTTGGAAAGGCTCAGTATGACCCAAACCTTCCCAACTACGTCTCCCTGGACCGCCTGGTGTCTTTGCCTGATGAGACTTTTTGCACTGAGTTGGCTCTGGCCACAGTGGAGGATTTTAATTTGTTCCTAAAGACACTCTGAATCTTTATAAGGGAACATTAAAAGGACTTCAGAAAACAGGTGGTGGAGCATATAAGAAGCATAGTGTCAGATAAATGCAGACAAGAGTCTTTAAATATTTAGAACCTCAACTAAGTTGTTGTCAGTTATTGTAAAATGATATTTGCTCTGTAAATGTAATGTTTATTAAATGTACAGTGTATATCAGCCCTTCTGCCTGAATTACTCCTCTTAATTACCAGAACTCTATATCTAAAAAGACATACATGTTTTGAAACTTATGTAGGGTATTTGCTTCAGTTGAAGGGCCATAAACAAATTGATCATCCATCATATAATGAAAAACTGACAGGTAAAGGGATCAAGTCTCACTTTTTTAACACATTGACTCAAGCATTTTACTCAGTTAAAATTCAAGAGACATTTAAGTGAAGTTGTTACACCCTGAAGAAGGCATGAGCCGATATGAGTTGGTGTATTTTCAGTGTTTCCAGCCATTATATGAATTAAAGGTCTTTTATGCTTTCAAAACCGTCCTGAGTGCCTGGAGCTGCATCTTTTATACCACTGTTTTTAGGTTATAAGTTCCACCTTTTTATAGGCTACTTGTATTTTACTTAATTTCCCCATATGAAACTTAGTGCTTCTGCTCTACTACATTTTAAAGTGAAATATTTTTTACTTTACTTGGTCCAGCAGCAATAGACTCAGCAGATTTGGACAATACATACAAAACACAAAATCAGATTATTCTGTAGATTTTTATTTTCCATTATAGTTGCACATTTTAAAATACAGTGAATGCATCAGAAACACAAATCAGTTAATTATAAATGCAGGTATAACATAATGCTGAAGTGGGGGAGTAGACGGCAAAACGAGATACTTGTAATACTTAAGGTCCATTTTGATGTGATTAATTTCATTTTTTACTTTTTGTTTATTGAATGTATAACTTTAACTTGTAACTTTTCCGTTTTCACGTTCCGATATTACTTAAGTAAACAATCTGTACATTTATTGCACGGTGTAACGGACTTCCGCTTCACTTCAATCCCCAAATGAAATCTGAGTCTTTATCAAATCAAAAGAATATTTAATAACGTATGTATATTCGTTGTACGGATCAATCAATGTTTTATATATTTTTGTTATCCTCAAAACTTTGAAATAAGCTGGGACCAGGCACAGTGAAGTTGCGCAAGTGACCTGACTCGTCCTTACCCATAACGCACTGCGGTCGTTCTTTAATGGTTAAAAATGGCGTCGAGGGCACCAGGTAAATGAACATCGCTTTTTTCTGATATTTTTAGTTAATTAGCGCATTAAAGATCGCCATAAACTCATATAGCGCCGCACATGAGATAGTTGAACACATAATATTCCTTTATGTTCATTTTTTGGGATTAATATTCTTCTCGGTGCGTTGACTTGTGTGTGTCCTTTAGTGTCCCCGTGCTGAGTGCTAAAGGTGCTGGTGAGCTCAAGTTAGCTTAGCTCTAGTAACTAATCACAGTACAAACTAAATACAATGAAACATTGCTTCTGCTATTTTTGCGATCCTTTGGGTATTAAACACGTCTGAATCTTTTACTAGACAGCTGTCATTTTGTCCAGCCATGGCTTGTTGTATTCTAGCATCTAATTTAATCGTATGTCATCCAATGTTAGCCTTAGCTCATTAGCATTACAGCTACATAGTGTTGTGTGAAATATCTGCGATTCTAGTGCACTTAAATATGATGAATTAAGCTAGAATGACAAGCTATGTACTGTTTGTGGTCCCGGGCTTATTTCCTTTATCCGATAATATGGTTCGAACATAGTCAATAAATTGAAAGTCATAGTCAGTGATGAGTCTCAGAGGTTAGCATTAACGCGATATGAGGAACTGAAGTGGCTGAGATTCTTTCATGTCTGTTAGATTTTCGTTTCTGAGATGCTTCATTAAAATTGGTGTATCCTACCCCAAAACATGGGTAATTTATTGGATAATAGACAGGAAAAAAATATTATTTATATTGTACCAAAGCAATAGTAACACCGTGTTACTATTGAAAAACCTCTTCACACATCTGTTGGCTATTAAAAATGTGCTCTTGTCTAAAATCGAGTTTTTGTTGCCCAGCTGTTCCTGTCTGTGTGTTTTTCTTGTCATGTTCACAGTGGCGACTGGCAGGCTCCTGCTTGGGGTTCGCAAATGGTACTACAACTTGTGTGGCTTCAACAAGCTTGGTAAGTCCAAAAAGAAAAATATTCAGAGCACAACTCAACTTGTACTTGAAGGTGCCATTTGTCATGACATTATGAATGTATCGAGAAAACAATTGTGTGAGATGAAGTAAGGTGATTGTAATAGTTGCTTTCCATGTTCTGCATTGCGTGTTTTTTGGTCCAGGTTTAATGCGAGATGACACAATCCATGAGGATACAGATGTGAAAGAGGCCCTGAGGAGGCTTCCAGAGAATCAGTACAACGACAGGATGTTCAGGATCAAGAGAGCCATGGATCTCTCCATGAAGCAGCAGATCCTCCCTAAAGATCAGTGGACGAAATATGAAGAGGTTCATAAAACTAATTTTAAAGTATTGTGATGTAAAAGGACAGTATTATGTACTGCATTGCTTACTCACCTACTTGTGTTTGAGATAGTTGGAGTAGCATTTCCTTTTAGTTGCTTCCTGTAAAATGCTCACTTTAAGTTGACTAAAATTAAAATACAGGTTATGAAGGTTCTATTATCCTAATGCCTACCCACTGAGAAGCGGCAAAATCTTAAAGTCTAGAAGGATTTAAGCTGTGATAAAGATAAATCCAACCTCATAATTTTCTTCTTATCTGTTCTTTTCAGGATGTCCAATACCTCACCCCATATCTGGATGAGGTGATCCGTGAGAGGAAAGAACGGGAGGAGTGGATGAAGAAATAAATGGTTCCTGGTCAAAGCGTTTAATCCTCGTCTTTGGTTGATGCCTGGTTGTCCCCTGATGTAATATTTAAATGAAATGTGATCTATATAAGTCAGTGCTCATTAAAGAAATGTACATTTTGGAAGATGTCAGAGTGTCTTATGTAATGGCAAGTTGGCTGTTTGAATTTTTATTTAGTTGTGTGACAACATGAAACAGTTATATTTCATGTGTACTTTCAAAATTTACATCTTTCCCATGTTGCAAATTATGCTGTTTACTTAAAAAAACAACATTTATATACATTGTTAAACCCAAAATATAGATATATCAGAACATGTACATCAGATATGGATAAGACAAAATCCCAGGCCATATTCAAGTCACCTGGACAGTAGCTACATCCATCTGCACAGCACGTCTGTTTGTCTTACACATGAAAATAAAGAACCTCTATTGAGAAAATTATTTGCGACGGAGGTCCTGAATAAAATGTTAATTCTTAGTCAAAAAAATCTGGTTCATAGGATTAGTTTCACAGTGTTGACTTTAAGTCATTTGCAGAACAGTGCTGACAGTTTGTTCGCTAACTAACATCAGTACATTAAAATAAATACAGCTGTCTAATTTAACCTAATTGCCTTGAAAAGCAAACTTTTTGCAGGCATTTGTTAAAAGCATGATCATCTCTAAGGTTTAATTATTCAGTTCTGCTTAACACAAATGTTTGGACTCGTGGAAATAATCTAAATTCATGACCTGTTTCTATCAGTCCACTGCTTTGATCCTTTTATAGGAAACCCCATTAATTATCTCTCTGAGCCTGTGATCTCCTACTGTCCACATCATTTATGGTTCCTATAAAGCTCCCAATGACATTGTTAAAAGATTTTAACATGGACATGCCCAGCTCGTTGCTGGTTTCATTTATGTCTGGATCGTAGGCCCCCATGAGCGGGGTGCACACAACCACACTCTCTCTACCAGCTCCCTCCAGGATCCCTATCAGCTGGCTGCGGACCTCCTGAAACAGCTCCTTGTTGTACTGCAGCAGCACTGAATCGTCAAGAGGATAAGTGACATCCTCAGAGTAGCACTCACGAGGAACTGGCACCTCTATGTATTTCAACTTAGGAAAGCCTGCAGATAACATGGAGAACAACCTCTGCAGGGCTGCAGAGGTCAGTGGGTTTCCCAGGAGTTTGAGCTCCTCAAGCGCCTGACAGTGAGCCAGAGCGTTGCTGAAGACGTCCATGTGCTCGTCCTCGATGTTACATTCTTCAAGGGCCAGGCTGGCCAGTGTGGCTGAGCAACGGCTGAGTAGTTTGTGGAAAGCTGTGGAGAAAGAGCTGAAGATATCGTGACCGCTGATGTCCAGGCGGACCAGGGCCTCGCTGTGGAGGCTGTTGGAAAGGTACGTCATGTCCACACGGTTCAGGCTGCAATTGGCCAACTCCAAGCACTGCAGTGGAGTGTTGAGAGGACTGCAGAAGGAAAACAGAGGTTAAAGGAAATAGATGTGCGTAAAATGAAAGGTCGATGGTACCTGAATTTAACATCCTTGTAGATTTTCATGTAGTGAATAACAGGCTTTTGAACTGTGGAGTCTATCTGGCTGGTTTCCGGCTAACCTGCAGCTATGATCAGGTGCAGCTGTCAACTCTCGCTCTGGAATCATGTCAGTAATTTTAACAACAAAATACCTCCCATTATTAAAGAGCCTCAAGGCTGAAATATCCCATGGCAATGAATTAAGGCGATCATCGTGAGCTATATTAAATCTCTTGATGCTGCCGTGTGCACGTAGGACTGACCTCAGAGCCATCCATCACCTCATTCGCATAAATAAACATACAAACAAGGAGATCTTGTTGTCTTCCTTCATCCCTCTCTCTGTTCAGTTACTCACTTTAGCAGTCTGCGTACATGTCCAGTCAGAGTGGAGAAACCAACATAGAGCTCAGTCAGGTTGCTCAGTTGTGCCAGCAGTTTGCCGATGGTGGCCAGAAGATCCTCATCATCAGAGCCCAACCTTCTGACATCCAAAGCCCCAGCCGGCAGGGTCAAAGACTGTAGTTTGGAGAAATTCACCTTAGACAGCAGCACCTCCAAGTGCACAGCCTCCAGAGGAACATTGTGGACCACCTCCAGCTTTGAAATGTGCTCAGGTTCTGCGAGGCGAAGGATGTAGAACAGTTGCTTGAGAGCAAGAGAATCAGCCCGAAAACTCACAAAACGAAGCTTCAGTGGACAGTAGTGGAAGAGGTGAAAGACCTGAGCCACCAGCTCATAGTTGCGGCCTGTAACGAAGCCGTTCAGGCGGACATCGATAGATGTCTCAAAAGCAGATTGGGGTGCGTCGCTTGCTTGCATGGCCACCATGGTCTCATAGCACATTTGGGTCAGAAGCTGGGTTCTGGCCCATCGTCCCAAGGTGCAGCAGCAGGGGCAGGCCTGGTGCTCGACATCCCTCAGAGCAGTCAGGTCCACCACATGCAGGCCTTTGGCGTAGGTTTTTGGAGGAGACAGCACATAGTCCTTTAGAAAAAGCGGAAAATTACTGTAAAGTTTACTTTTGATCATTGTAAACAACAAACAAGTCAAAGTGGGTTTGTTTGATCCAGTTAGGCCACAAGTAGAGCTGAAAACTTGGCACAAGAAAATTCAACTAAATCATGATGGTGACATGAATGTCATAAGGTATACAAGACTATTTAACTACCTTTAAGCCAGTTAGAATAGCCGTCAAACAAAGCCGGCAGGTGCGGGAGGTGAGGTCCAACTGACAGTCAACTGTCGCTCCCAAGAGCCTGTGCATGTTCAGCTCAGGGAGTGGCCATGCCTGGACCAAATCATGCAGGAAGTCAGCCTGCTCATGGAGGTAGCAGGCCTTGAAGAGAAGTGGGTAGAGGTTAAAAGACACACAGTTAAGGTTCTCCTGAGCACTGGGACCACTCTGGATGAAGCCTTCAGCAGCAAGGAATCGCAGAGACTTCATGCTTTCAGGATTTATCCCAGTTGTTTTATTTTCGTAGCAGGATGTTTCCCGGTTGTGGATGAGAGCTGTAGTCAAACAGCTCTGCGTGTTTTGCCTCCTGTGTGGTTGCTGCTTTGTTGATTTCCTCTGTTGCTCTCTCTCTGCGTGTTGTGCATTTGTCTAGACTAGGCTCAGACAGGAGCAAAGCAAGGGGGTCTCGTGGTAGGTGAGTGGGTGGAAGGTTATTAATAGAAGCAGCTGTCTCACGTCCTTCGTTCAGGGACAGGGTCTATTTACAACTTTCCCTAAGAGACAATCAGAAACATTTGAATGGCACTACAAAACCTGGCACTATTCACACCTGTTAGTGAGGCCTACACTACAAACAAAAGAAAAAAAGTGTCATCAGAGCAGAAATAGGATACAGGAGCAATCAAATCTCTGCCAGAGAAACATCAGCAGTTTGAAACAATCAAAGCCTCTGAACAGGTAGGTTGCTACAGTGCATCATATACACTTATTGGTACATCTGATTTTCCTTAAAACTGTTTAAGTGAACAGTTTTTACCACTCTCAAATTACAACATGTCACATGGTTGCAATGCATTGTGGTCTACTGAGGCCTCTGGAGACATGGTTACTTCTGCCCCTTCTAGGATGATTTCTCCTGTTATGAACAGTGACACAGATGTGTGTAAAAACATCAAATAATGTGATGCTTACTGTTATTTTAGTCTCCTGGTACATATGAAGGCATATCAGTGGGGCACTACAATGTTTCTATCATGCCACTGATGCAATCAAAAACAATATATTCTGGCCATAAATGCAGAATTCATTGCAAAACGTTGTTTTTTTTCATTTAAGAGAATGTTGTCTTCCTTGAATGTTCTGCTGTTATTGAATGTAAGTTGTCACTGTACATAGAAGAATGACATGAAAACAAAGTGTTGACTTTGTGTATGACTGTTATAATATTAAGATTTTTATTTGAACTGTGACCTGAGAAATTATTAACTGTCATTAAATATTTGCTGTGCAGTACAGATAACAGTATTTGGTCAGATAGGAAACATGGGACATGTCATAATAAAGAAAACACCTTTTTTTAATGAAAGACAAGCTGTATATTCATCTCTAAAAATGGTTTCAAATAGAAAATACACATATTGCTAATATGCAATGGTGGCAAGTGTACAAATAGTGCATTTAAATAACTTTAAGCTTAAGTAACAATCTACTTGAGCCATACCGGCTGATTGAAATGGCTACAAAAGTAGCACTCAGTTAACTTTGAACTGACTTTCCTGGAACTACAGTATGTGATCTTACACTGTTTGTCCTGATAAGATAGCAGCACAGAGCAGTGTAATGTAAATGAGGTGGTTTGACAACTAACCATGTATCACAACAGCAGAGTCCATCACCTCTTACATATCACATTGTGTGTTTAAAATGCATTCATGAAGGATGGTAGTGATGGTGATGATGATGATGGTGGTGCTCATGGTGGTGATTGTGTTCATGTCTCTGGGCTGAAGGCGTCGGGGCTCCACAGGAGGGCTGAAGGTCGGAAAATTTCTCCTTATCTCCTCCCAGTGTAGGTCGAGGGTGCGAGGCAGCGTCTTGTATCCTGGAGCGAAGCCTCTTGCTGTGAGTGTGCTGAGCCGCAAGATGACACCAAGAAGCAGGATGTTGGCCGTGAAACCTGCAGGTCCCTCCGCCTCCTCCGTTTCTGTCTTTCCCCGCTGGCATGGCCTTGCTTCTCAAGGAGTTAGGGATGGAGAGGGGTCTGTCAGATGCAGGGGAGATGCAGTTCTCGCTAATCACCACAGGGTGATGCTGGGGAGTAGAATGAGCATCTTGTTTTGGCTCCTGAGAGGGAGATTCTGAAAAAAAACAAAAACAAAGAATATCAGTGAACATTTCATACATTTCCACAAGAAACAAATATTATATTCGATGAAATAATGCAAAAGAGGAGATTTTATACCTGTGCTGTCAAACTTGGAGGTATAGTTTTCAATGCCAGCTAGATGAAGGTAGTGGTTTCTGCGCTCTACGTTTTCATCCACACAATAAAGTCTTCTTCCCGGTGTTCCTGCCCCCTGAGATGCACTTTGCTCCTTTTCTGCCGCTGCTTTTAATAGGAGAGGGACTTAATCATCACAGCAGAGACGGAGGCTTAAAGTTGTTCAGAGATGTTTTTGCACACTAAGTCTTCATGTTTATCACACAAGTTAAAGTTGGATCCATGAGACTAAATACAAGTGGTTTTTTTTTACCTATTTGTGAGGTCTTTTCTGGGTAGTCGGACGGAGTTACAACAAGCTTTATCTTCAGGGGTGTGCTGCCACCACAAGGCTGCCTGACCGATGCCTCTAGAACCTCATACATGGAGCGTGTAAGACTGCACATGTCCTGCGGAAAGCACATGCATATGCTATTTTAAACAGTACTCATTTAAAACAGTATGCTTTAAAGAAACCTACCTCTTTGGTGACTTTGCCGCTGTTGTCAAAGTTGTACAGTGTGAAGACCCACTCCTGCTGAGTGTCCTCGTCCAACTCAACGCTACACTCTGTGACCTGCATGTGCATATCGGGTTGGGAAAACAAGCTTATTGACGCTGTAATTGACATTTAAATGCAGTTCTCTAGTTTACTTAGTAGAAGTTTAGGGGATATGTAAGTTGACCCAAAGTTGATAAGCCACATTGTATGATTTTAAAAAGCAGAGGTGTGGACTCAAGTTACAAATTTGATGACTTTAAGCCGCTGACAAGGGCCCACCAGAGCCAAAGGTTTGGGATAAAAGGGAGAAAAATGCTCACTAATGGCCCGACACAGACTGACAATATCAAAAATCAATTGCAATTCCATTTAAACTTTCATATCAGTGACTCGTGACGTCACAGAGATGGGGATGCAACAATCTCCAACTTTGGCAACTGTGTCTATCCCTATACATGTCTATCATCTTTTTGCTGCAAAACCATTTAGTCCTACAGGAACAAAAAAGCAGAGCTGAGTTGATTAGAGCTGGCTTTGTTGCCAAATGTATTGCATTTTGTGAAGAATGCATTATGACTTGTTTACGACTCTAAACTGAGAGTTTATGTCCTGGGTCTTAACATGGGACTTCATGTTAGTTGGTAAGAAATGAGAGCAAAGACTTAAGACTTACTTGTGACTTACAAAACAATGACTTGGTCCTGTTTCTGTTAACGAGCAACAGATGTGTGCATTTTCATGGATGCTACAGAACTCACCAAAATCACTATTAGCTGATAATATATCAAGGCACGTTAGTGTCCCACCCATCTGGTACTTCAAGTTGTAAGTTGAAAAAATATTTTTAAATGTTGTTCAACACACAGTTCATTCTTCAGAGAAGATACACTCACCCCAGCATGGCTGTTCCTGTTTCTTGTCTGGTTTTTGACCTGGAAGTGGATCTTTTTACATCCGTCAAGGGTCTTCTTTGGTGGCAGAACCACTAAACAGACAGAGCTGAACTGTTAATATACACCCAGCAGACTCACAGTTTGAGAGAACTATAATGTGCCAATGTGTTAACATGCTGTGCCTTTGTAGTTCTGCATCCCTTGTCATAAGCTCTGTCTGATTTCGATAAAATATTTGGCATCAGAGAGGAAACTATAACGTGTTTCATTTTGCTAGTTCCTTTTCTCTTTACGCAAATGGGATGACTTTATGATGCCCATATTTCAAAACTTAGTTGCAAAAAACCTACACAATATAATTAAGAACTTTCTGATAAAAAAAGTGAGGAATGTCAGTGTGATGTGTATAATTTTCCACTTACCCTGGAGATTGCAGTTACGATTGGATTTGTTTTCCCTCAATTCTACATACAAGTTCTGTCAAAAAAAAAAAACAAGTTAAAGAGTTGTGAGTGAACAGAGAGCACATATGTAAGAGAGAGGTGTGCACATGAGAGTAAGCAGTAATGATTTTCATGTCTCATAAGTGTGGGGATGGCTCCCCAGATGTGAACAATGTGAAACAATCACATTGAGAAAAACTGTCTCTGACTCTTCTTCCATTCTTATACCAAAGTCATTTCTATGGGAATCAGTCTTAGTTTCCGACAAAATTTGAAACACACAGAGTGTGTGACAGTAGAAGAGCAAAAGAAGAAGAAAAGACACAAGTTCTCTTCTTTAAACTGTTGACATCTTGACCTTTCTCCTCATCACATGTGACTGACATGACAAGTTTTACACAGTCATTAAACATGAATTCATAAAGACAGATTTGCTAGATACAATAATGCAGCCAGTTTTTGGTCAATGTAAAAAACTGCATCATCATAATAACAGCTCACAGCTCAGCAATGATGGAATGTAACTAAGTACATTTACTCATGGACAATACTTAGGTGCTAAAGTAAAGGTACTTGTACTTGAGTATTTGCATTCTATGCTACTTGGTGCTTCTGCACCACTAGATCTCAGAAGCAAATATAGTGCATTTTACTCCAATAAATTTGTCTGTCTGCCTTAGTTACAAGTTACTTTTCAGATTTTTAAAAAATATAATTTCTGTCTAATCAAAACCATGTATGTATGCTGATTTTGAATGTGTGTCTGTGTATGTGTTTAAACTAAAGTGTTCTTTTATTGGTTGAGAAGATTCTCCTGTTTCTTACACTAATTAAACAATTTAAACTCCCTCTTGGATTAGCTGGAAAATGCAGCTTCACAAAGTCAAACACAAACAGCAGATGATCTTACACAATACGACACATTGCTGTAGGAGTATTTAAAGTGGTTATAATGATTCCACACAACCTTGATTTTTTTAATCTATAGCAGTAAAATGCAACACATATATTAATGCAGCAGTAACATAAATCCAAAAACATCATATCTAACAGTTAAACACTGACAGGAAACATTTTTCTGAAAGTTGAGTACTTTTAATTTTCATACTTATTGTAAATATTGGTAATATTTATATTCTTTTACTTTAAAAAAAGGTTTTAAAAGCAGGACTGTTTCCCAGTGCTTTTACCTAAATAAAGGATCTGAATAATTTAGAGGGATATATATATATACTCGCTCCTCTCTCAGGCAGAAGCCATTCAGCTCAGCCAAAAAGAACTGAAGAGAACAAGACTTTTCTTATCTCTCAACACGACAATCCATCACTAATGTCTCGCTGATGCTTGGGAATGATAAGATGAGCTCTCTCTCACACACACACACACACACACACACACACACACACACACACACACACTTTGCTTTTGTCCCTGCCATGCTCTGCCTGCTGTGAAGTATTGTTGCCGGTTTGATTTCCAGAGAAAGCGGGCTGGGAGGTGAGACAGAAGGTGCAGATAACAGAAAGATGTGCGCCAGGAAGAATCTTCCACTTTGTTGTCTGTTGTGCACCCACATTATCACACAGTTTAAAGTTTTAGCAGAACAGTGGCTGCCTTTGTCTCTGCAAGAATGTCCAACAGCCTTTCTAATAACTTGATACCTGGTTAGGATGTTTCACTACAAGATATGGAGAGATAATGCTCTGATAATGTCCGCAGGCTGTGGTGATGTTGGTTTTAATGTGCAGGAATGTGTCACAACCGAGTCTAATTGCATGCAACCATGACAGGTGCTCATTTTTTTAGGGATGCTTTGATTCAAAAGCTCAGAATAACTGTGGTTTTCTTAAAAAACTACTACAAATTATCTTTGACAAAAGAAGGTTGTTCCTTAACATTTGGGTTTCTAGGGTAGATTTTATTCCACATATGTTTAGAAAGATCAACCTTTTTAACACTTACTGTAAAGTATTATGTATTCACTTGAGAGTAACATTGTTTGCAGGACTGAGGGCTGGATTAGCCATGCAAACGAAATACCAAGCAAACAGTTTTCTTTGAGCTGTGGAGTCCAAGTAACCCCTCCTCGTTGTTAGTCATATCAGAAAATGTGAGGCTGACATGTGAGCAGATTAAAACTCTGCACATGATCTGTGCTCTCGGATTTTCTAATATTTACAAAGCGTTTATAAAAATTCACACTTTGGGCCGCACACACCCGGACTCCAGAGACGATGGCAAACAGGTTTTGTGTTTCTCCAGAAAGCGATGTTGTCTCAGCCTGACTCAGCAGTGTTTGTCAGGCGAGTATGCAAATATTCAGGTAATCGGTCTGTTAGTCTTCAGTGTTTATCTACAGTTGAAGAGTGTTATGCTTGTCACAACTGTCATTGTTCATCATTAACAGATGAACTGTTTTTGGGTTTGTGGGAATCAACGTCACAGAGAATCTGTCACGGTCATCACATGTCTCTTCCCTTGTTAAAAAAAAAAGAAAGAAGCACAGAATCATCTTCATTTCTTAAAGAAACTCACAGGTCCTTTGGTCAACTTCCAAACAGAGAGTCACTGAGAATCTCCATCACATGTAAGAATTAAAATGGCTTTATTTTACACGGCAATCCTTAAAAAAACAAAAAACAAAACAATAATGACAATGCGTTGCAACCAGCATGGGTTTTCATTAGGGCCTTTGTTAGCAGTGACTGGCACACCTGGACAGCATTGTACTAACGAGGTGAGGGAGGGGGTGGTTCTCTGTCAATGTGCAAATCTATTGGTGAAAAAATAAGGAAGTGAGGTGGAGAAAATGCTTTAGGAAGAGAGGGAGAGGTGGGGGAAGAAGTAAACTAGTAGTTAGAAATAAATACATTCTTGCTCTGGGTGCGCATTGGTATCATCTATTACCGGACCTCATGTTTTGTCCATGGATACAATCATATATTAAGTACAAACACATTGTCATGAGAAGTTTTCCCATTTGTACCTCCAAACTAAATTGCAGCTTTTAGTCTAAAACTCATCCTTCGCACTCATTGCAAAAAACAGCTTTCATCTTCATGAATTTACTAATCATCACTACATTTACATAAGTTTCTGGTTAGCATAATGTGACGCAACTGCTTTTCATTGCACAACCTTGTGTTTTGA
>JAQLOL010000008.1:11860692-11874349 GCA_029783665.1 Naso thynnoides | reverse complement strand
CCCCCCCCCCCCCCCCCCCCCCCCCCCCCCCCCCCCCCCCCCCCCCCCCCCCCCCCCCCCCCCCCCCCCCCCCTGCACTCTTCGGGACATCCGTGAGGGAGAAACGTCTCCAACACAAACAGCAAAGCAACTCAGACATCATGGAACTGATCTGACGGACAGTTAGACATCTGATGTCAGACATATCAGGCTATAGCATCATCTGATCTTTATTTTTTATAAAGTTTAATGTTAGGTTTAGGTGCTAATTTGACTCATTCTGTTGCTGTTTCCACTGTATTTAGCAGCTATTTATGCAAAAAAATGGCATTGGTTTTCATTTCAACCTTTTATGTTTTTCAAAAAATATATTATGAGACTTCTTGTCTCAGGTTCAGATTAAAAACACTGGGAAGGTTCTTTTTTTTTCTTAAATAAAATGAAATGTAAGATTCAGCTCCTGTTAGAGTCCCAGTAATTTTCATACAATCCCTAACATTCTTGGATTTCTGGTTCTCACCTTGTGAAGAACCCCTGCTCCTTCCCCTCCTTCCTCTTCTCCTGCAGGGAGACAAACACCTTCTCCATGGTCTGCATGGTCTCCACCATATCCTGGTGGTCTGACTGGATCCCCTGGACCTCCTCTCTGGCTTGGTGTTGGTAAGAGATTCCCCCCTCCTCCACCCCACTGGAGGTGGACACAGCCTGCAGGGCAGCCCTGTTCTGCAGAACGAGCAGGCGGGACCTGGCAAACTCCTCGGGTCCGGCGATGTTCTCCCAGCAGATTGCAGAGGATGGTGGTAACCAAAAGCGCTGGGAGCAGTTGACTGGTTTTTCTGGGGTCTCTGTTATGAAGGGGCTGTCAGCTGGGAAGCTGTGGATCAGGTGCAGAAGAGATGATCCAGAACCAAATTCCAAATCCTCAAAGTCTGGTTCCCCAGACTCTTGTTCGAGGGGAAAAATAGGAAGAGGCCCTGCTGCCCCTGCACCCTCTGCTGGGAAGCAGACCCCCAACAGGAGGGAGCAGGACAGGCAAAGAACGGCCCTGCTCACTGCCCCCTGGACCATCTCCAAACCAGCTGGAACATTAAGAAAACACACACATGCACACGCGCACACACACACACACGTGCACACGCACACACAGCTGTAATGGTTGGAAAGATCATTTGTTGGCATCATTACAGACTTCATCCACTAAACATTTTTTCCACTGTGGTCTTTTCCTGTAACAAAGCTACATTTTTTTTTACACAACAGGTCTTCTCTCTCCTCTCACTAACACAAAACGAAGACTAAAGTATTCAATCATATTCTGGGAAACAAAAACGGATAAAATCATTACAATATGCAAATTTAAGACAGCATGTCAGGGAGGAATGGAGATTGTGATGGGTCAACAAAGTACATGAACTTAAGTCCTGCGTTCAAGAACAATTCTGTTGCACTTAAGTATTTCTATTTCATGCCACGCATCAGAGAAAAAATATTCTTGCCTATTTTTAACTCCACTAAATAAATTTAACATATATTACAAGTTACTTAACAGATTAAGAGTTTTCATTTGAAGTTGGAGCCTCTTCAGATGTAGACAGCAGTTCAGTCAAGGTGAGATCTCCACTCCAAAGGTACGCCATGGTTAAACTGTCAGGTTAAACTGTGAATAAATCTGTCAAACCGGCTCAACCTCTTCCAACTGCAACAGCAAAATGCTACCAGGCACTGATGCATAAGTATTATCAGTCTAACAAGTACTTTGACTCCTAAAGTAGCCTATTATGCTAATGATACTTTTAAAGAATAAAGATAAGATAGGCTATTGCCTACTTCAACTTAGTAGGTTGTGGTAGATTTTTGAATAAATGGGCTCATATGGTGCTTCCGCCCCTCAAAACACTTTACAAGTCAGCATTTATCAACCCTAAACTGATGGCAGGGGCTTCTACACAAAGTGCAAACATATGCCAAATTACTGCAAACTGATGGAAGATTGCAAGAAAAAACAAAAAAAAAAAACAAAAAAACCCATTTTATTTTCGCCCAAATATACTCCAACATGCAGAGCACAGAGGGGCCCAGGAGCTGAGCCACAATCCTTCACATATCCAGTCCAAATGACGGACTTTTGGTTGCAAAATTTTATTTCAGGCCGCCTTCAAAATAAAAGGCCAAGCTACTGCAATAATGCGACGTTTAATGAACAGAACAAAAATGTTCATGTCAACGCGGCCATAATTGGCTATGCACTGCCACATGAGCTTCATTTAGGAGCTTTAAGTTTTTATTCTCTAAAAGGCGGCGGTGATTTTCGCCGAGGGCGACTTCTTCGATTAGTACCGGAAGTTTGACTCGCAGTTAAGCAGCTTTATTGTTCTCATAAGGAGAAAGTCTGAAAGAATTTTAAAAAAGTGAAAAGGAATAAACTCCCGGCCACTGCAACAACTTTTACTCAAATATCTTTCCCCTCCTTTCCTCAGTAATTCCAAACATCTTGTCTGTGTGTGTGTGTTTGTGTCATGTGTCTTTCTTACCTTTCAGAGAAACCCCGGCGATGAAACAGTGTGTGAGTGCTGCGACGGTCCTCTGCTGCCTGGAGTCGGAAAAAATGAGTCGTTGGCTGCAGGCTGTTACATGCGATCTGCCCGAGCAGCAGAGTCAGGAGCACAGATTTTCCGACAGAGCCAGCGCTGGAGTAAATAAGAAAAACCTGCCCCGAAGAATGCAAAATACACGTGTACTCTAGATGTCCATGCCTGCTGACTTACAAATGTAAAAACCAACCAAACATGCTGGAAACAGAAAGTGTGTGTGCAGGGATTTTCTGTGTATTATGCCAGTTAACAGTGTGTACTTTGAAGCTTTTTGTCCGTCTAAACACCACAAGGCAGTGATCTGTGAATGGAGTAGGAGGTGATGCTCCTGGAATTTATGAGCCATTTTACAATGCCCTAAACAAAACCAGCCAGTGTTTTTCAAATCAACTGAACTCATTTTAAAAATTCAAACCGTCAAAAAAACCATGCAGCTATACCTGTGCACTGAAGCTGTTTGCTGCCAATACAGGCATATCCAAGAATATCTTGTTATCCTGAAGACAAAGCTTTTATTATTATTATTATTATTATTATTGTAGTCAAACTGAGGAACTTCAGATTGATTCACACCATCTGTGTTTATTTTGTGAGTCTTTTGAAATGCCAGAGGATGGATTTATTGCCTTGACATCAGCAACGAGGAATGGGAGACACTCTGGCACAAACAATCAAGGGTGATGTAATTTGGAGGGAGGGATGGATATAAAGCCCACATCGTCCATCTTAAACATGCAGAATGAATGCCAGGACAAAGTGTGAAACATGAACTTTGCCGGCTGACTGTAAGAAGGACTCACTCTGCAGTCTTGCTCACGCAGATGCTTGGCTTTGGTCTGCAGCTGCTGGTGGTGGCCAGATGTTGTTTTCAGGTCCTGTTAATTAGTTTCAAACCATTTGGGGAACAAAGAATGGAGGTACGGGCTTGCACATTCATGTTTTACCCTACAAGTGAAATAATCGTGTGGAAGAGCACATGTAGCTACGCTCCAACAAGGAAAGTGCAGTGTGCTGCATTTGAAATGAAAGAAGGTTAAAGTTTTGACTTTCAACACGGTCACACGATTCCTGAAGCATTTGTTTTGTAGCCTATCTGAGCAGACAAAATGTTATTTTATAAAGCACTTATGAACCGTTCGGCTTCTAATGTAGGCCTAAATGTAATAGCTGACAGTACAAATGTCCATGTCTAAATACTCGTTCTTTATTGTTTGAGTTCCTAAAAGGATTTAGAGATGAAGAGGTCGTAAAAAGTTAAAACCCCTAGAAATTAAAATAAATAACAACATATTCCTGCTATTAAAACACCCCACATTTAGGCTAAAACTTTAATCTTTGCTCCCCCCCCCCCCTAATTTTCTAAATATTTAAGTAGCCTAAAACAATCTGAGTAGCCTACAGAGCCCCAGAGTGGCCATAGAGAGAGAGAGAGAGAGAAAAAGAACTATACTGAGGCCAACTTTGACTATGTCCAGCGCTCAAAATAGTATTTCGTGCTAGCGAGATAGGAGACCTTCCAGCTGACCAGCTATAAAGTTAGCGTCATCCCAGTCAGAATATTAGGCTACACAACTCTCAATAATCCACAAACTCTCAATATCCTCATTGATTGCCCTTTGCTAACAATAATCCCATGCAAAGCAAGTGTTGATAATGTCTTGATAACTCATCCCCAAGCTGAAGTAAATCTAAATCAAAGCGTCTCAATCCATAGTTATGTACAAGTAGGTGGCAGCTGGGATGAATGATCTGTTGCGCTGGCTCTCTTCTTAAGGCCTAAACTTATCTCTCGTGCACGAATTAATTAAAATGACGGAACGAGCTGTATCTGGAGGCCACAAATGACTTAAAATGTGGTAATAACTCATATCTCGTTCGCAGGAAATACCACTTTGAGCGCTCAATATTGTAAAAGGTGGCTTCCCTATCGTTTTTTTTCTCTCTCTGTGGCCACTCCGGAGCTCCGTAGAGTAGGAATGACCGTACAAGCATTTGACACATGCAACCTTCTCATGAGGTGTTGTTATGAAAAAAATGCCAGAAAAGTTACATACAAACAACCAGCATTATAATCTGCGTAGTCTACACTGAATTCTCTCACCGGACCTCAGTTATCCTACACTGACACCTAGTGGCCAACACTGAAAATTGCCGCTTTATTATTTCAGCAACTCTTTCCCTTATTTAAAAACTGAAATTTTGTCTGCCTGTTTGGAATCTAAGCAGAAAATTTTCTGCTGTTTTTTATGGGGATATTGGGTAAAATGTGAGTAACCATGCGTGTAAAAATTGTGACATTTCTGGACCTTTTCGCAAACAAAATTCCATCACATTCTCCGCTGCGTTCAGTGTCCATACAGCTCCACGCAGCCTGCTGTGGATGTTTTCAGAGCGCTGCTCACGCCGCGGGTCATGTCAGTGAGGGGCGGGGATCACCGCAGAGCTCCTCCTCCTCCAGTCTGCCGTCACCGGGGCTGCTGGACCGGAGCAACTCGGCACCGACAACCCGCCGTCGGCTGCTCCTCCGTACTGAGTGAAGACTCGGTGCAGCCCGGAGCCTCCCTGCCGCCACTGCCCGTCATTTCTCACGGTTTACCGACATGGCCTCCGACGGCATGGACGAGCGATCCCCGCTGCTGTCGGGCCCCAACTCTGAGAATGTGACTCCCACCGCTCCCCCGTACCTGCAGGATTCAAGTCCCCGAGGTAAACACACGACATGTAGACGCTGCCGCTGCCCGCATGCCGAATCATCTTTGGGCGTATCGGGTTTGTGCGTAAATAAAACTGCAGCGATGCAATGCAAGACGAGGCAAGGGCAGTCATCGCAGGGAAAGGTGGAGCTTCCACTGTGAGAACTGGAGCAGTGGGTTAGAAAAGAGAGGCCTACAATAACAGCAAGCTCTTGTTTTTACTGCAAAACAAAAATGCTTACATCACGACTCACTGGGGCCTGTAATGTTTTGGGTCTTCACCAAAACCCCCCAAAACAGATTCGAGTCGTGATGTGGCTCCGTGAGGCCTCACTGATGTGGGCTTTCATGTCGTTGATTGACGTGGGCAGAAATGACCCATTGCAGATGAAGGCAGCCTTTTGTCCCAGCTGCAAATCGCCCAAATGTCCAGATGTGTCCTCTGGTGGGTGGAACCAAATCAATAGCACGACATGATTTAAATGCTAAATGTTGCATCTAGCTGTTAATTTACCAATTTGCATGACTGTAAACAACAAATATCTGACCTTGAGGTTGCAAAGGGAGCCTGAATCTGTGTTTTTCATTCATTGCATGTTTAGTACAGAACATGACATGTGCATTTACAGTCAGAAAACTGACACACTGTCCACATTTTGCTTAGTAAAGAGCTGAATGTAGGTTACAGGAACACGATGGTGCAGTTGTTGAGTAAACCGGGCAATTACAGCTCATAAATCCTGTCTACTCTGTCTGGAAGCTGCTGTCAGGAATGGCCTTTACCCTCAATAACATCAGATCAGATTCTGAATTTCTGTAGCCAAAGCTCAGATTCTGTCATAAAGCAGGACACATACGTGATTACACACACTACTAGTTTCTGCAGGAGACTTCAGTTTGGAGAGGTTCCCTCTTTTCTGGATCAAACTCTCACATCAAAGGATTATCTTTTGTTTTATGTCATGAGCAGCCACACGATGGATTACAGAAGTCTGGTATCAGTTCAGCTTCAGACGCACAAATCTACCTTTTTTGTTGTGACATTTCTTTGCACAACTCGCTCTGCTGCAAATGAATGGGTTCATTGACCGCGTAAGACTCTTTTCGGAGCATTTCAGGGCAAACGGCTAATATTAAGCAAACAAGAAAATTAACAATTTGTCGCTCTAAAGCTGTCTAATCTTGCAGAATTCATATTTCCACACAGGATTATTCATAAAGGCTTTAACCCAGGGCTGTAATAACCTGCAAACTGATGTCACAGCACTGACTGAGGAAAAGTCTAAATTGATGTCATTTTATTTCATGTCCCTGTTTTCCTCTCCGTCATTATCCCAGTCTGGATTATGGCTAATTCTGCTCTCTGGCTTTGTTGGGTTGCAGTTTTTAGCCAATTTGCAAGATTTAAATTTGAGTCAGAGACGACTAAACTGAGGTGTTTTCCTTAAACACAGTGACTGTGATGGTGCAGTTTTTAATGAGCAGTAACAGGTTGAGATTTACTGTTTGCTGCATTTGTGTGGCTGTGATGAGGGGCGGAGACCAGTTACCTTGGCTACAACATTTTGCCTGATGTTTTTTTGCACTTGAAGTGCAAAACAAAGTAACTGCAACAAAAGCTAAAGACAGTGAATTAATCTTGTGAGCGATGGATGAACTTCTCGGTTTTACTCCTGTTAAGACAGTGACTGACCCACAAAAGCTGTTTAAATACTCTTTTATTTGTACATTTTCAACTGGGAGCAAAATAGTTTTGCCACATCATTCAAGGGTGGAGCTCAGCATCTCCTAGATTTGTTCTCAAAATGTACAGTTTTGTAGGATATGTCTGTTTCATTCAATGTTTTTCTTTCTTCTTCCAAAAAAGGCCAACACACAGAAAAATCGATCCTACAAACAAGTCTTGTCTGTGCACCTAAGGCCTGATTTAGCTTATTGCTCTTCCTTTGTGCCATAGAGCTCCTTTGTTTCTGAAAACGTTGTTGCACAGGCAGACATGTTCCAACTACAGGCAACATGGCCACTGTGGATTATTTTGAGTCAGTTGCTCATGCATCATCCTGCTGCTGTGTACTGCTCACTGTGGAGGTGTGTTATTATGTCATGGTTTACATGTTAAATGTGCCTTATACTCATGATATTTATGATGTCATACATTTTATTTTATGACATTTATCTTTCTCATGATTATGTATTGTATATCAGCCACACACATTTCTGAAAGCGGAGGAGTTTCCTACTAAAAAGGAACAACTTCAGTTATGTGGAAGTGGTTTTGAAAACCCTCAGACAAAAAGAGGCCACATATGCCATCATTTAGTGACTGAATAGACTACTAGACGAGTCTGAGTAGACGTTCAGATGATGAATGGTTGATCTTCATTGCATCGTATGTTTAGTTCATGATGATTAAGCAGAGCATAAATAGTCAAACACAAGGTTGTTTATCTTATAATGAACCATCATTTAAGGCTTTATAATTATTGTTGTCAGCAAAATATTTTGCAATATCTTGATATTATCATAAGGCCATATAGTAGCATGACAATGTCGGTGCTGAAAGATGAAGCTAACGTGAAGTGTCCAAAACTGTAGTTCCTCAAATGGCCATTCGAGGCTCACTGTACTGCAGAAACAAACATTTACCACCATAGTACAAAAAATGATCTTGGTCTCTGAAGCCAATTTCCCCATTCATGATAACTGTGCCAGTGATTCATTTTAATAGAAATTGTTTAAATAAGATCAAGGCTTTAAATCACAGCTGTCTGCTAGCATCACTGTCGTTTCAGAAATGTTTATCTTCCCCTACTACTCCTCCTCACCCAAATATGGTCACTTCTGGCTGTGACGAACCAAGATGGCGATGGTCTTGATGCCAGCTCAAGGCTTCAAACTAATGAGTGCTGTCACAGTTGCTCTGTCCGCTATTTTATGTACTGTCCATGACTATAAATGACAGAGCCATGCTGCTATGGGATATTTTTTAGCAAGGCTTGTTTGGAATAATTTGTGTCTGTAATTGGAACTGGTAGACCAAAGATGGAAAATAGTGATACAGACCATTTTATTATTGTTTTGGATCTTGTCCTGGGATTCATTAAAAAAAAAGGAAAATAGAATAACATCTGCCTTTTCTTTGAAGCCACAGGAGATTTATAATTTAATGTGAGCAACAGGAAACATCCCTGAGCCGCTTGTGTGTGCATATCAGCCTCTTAAGTCTTTGGTCTTCACCACAAACCACAAGTCCCACAATCATCCAGCCAGCGATGGCACCAGATAAGCAGGACGTGAAGGCGGCTGCATGTTGTGGTGCTGCTGTTGTTTTTGTAGTAGAGCGTCTTCTCGTCTTACCTCTGGCTCCCGGGACAGTGACAGTGGAAACCTATAGCTGCAGTATTCAGTTTCAGACATGCATTAAGGACAGCTTCGGTGCAAACAGCAGAGAGGGGAGCGAGCAGAGAAAAGCCTCTGGGTTTGAATTTAAGGATTTCTTTCAAACTCATGTATGGAAAATTTATGGTTTAAGAGGAGTGACCACTCAGTGTCACATTCTGGATTAACTCGACTCAGTATTGTATGTGACAGGCACCACCATGTGCTGCCAGCACGCTGTAGGAGTGGTCAGTCGTTGGCATGCTTTGGTTGTATTTTGAGCCATGTTTGCCGAAATTTAGACAGGGTTTCCCATCTGTCCCTGTGGTGTTGATCGGTTGGGTGACTCTGAATCTTACAGCCAAGCTCGTTTACCTGTTGACTTTTGCCATTATCTCAGCCAGAGAGAGACAGAAGAAAATTGGGCTTTTTTCAGATTAAATGCTTCCTTTGTGACCGAGTTCAGGTCTATGAAACACGGTCGTTTGTCTTTCGCTATAACAAGTGAACATTTACATTATTTTTTAAATTCAAAAACATTCCGTCTTATATATATTTTCCTGTCACAGAGGGCAAAGACAAGCAGCAGCTCATGACGTGAAATTAAGTGTACATTAGTTTATTTTGAAGTATTTTTATGTGAAAAAAGAAAGTAAATCTAAACTTGGCTTTTATATGTTAAGAATTTAGGTAGTTAGTACAAGTGCAAACACACATTCTACGTGTTCAGATTAAAACCAATTACTACAAGTGTTATATTTGATGGGAAATGTTTTTTTTTCTTCTTGTACTTACATTTTACTAAAAAAAATTAGATATTTTGTTTCTTGGACGAATGAAAATGACAAATGACCTTATATATTTAATGTTACAGGTTATATTAAATGAGTTAATTGAGTAAGGTTATTGCCATAGAGTCACACAGTTTGGAAAGTATGCAGAATACTACAGTAGTAGTAAAGGTAGTGACTGGTGCAAATCTATGGATTTAGTGAATTAACACCCTGAAAAACACATGGAATGTAGACTAATTACACCAGGTTAATGTGGGATTAACCAGTACAGAGTTCAGTTGAACTGCAGTTAGTTCACAGTAGTTCTTTCAGACATTAGGGGAAAATATTTAAGTCTTTGATCATGTTGGTTAACCTTGTTTGTGAATTGTAAAACACTAATCAGTGGCCTGGCCAACTGAAACATTTAGATGCTTATTAGCCTCATTAGCGGAGACATTTTAATTAAGCTGCCTGTCCAAGTCTAAAAACAACTATGTTTATTTCGAGTGTAGGTGATTCATCTTTACGAGTCACAAACGGCTTGATGCTGTGACACAGTTTACTACAAATGCAGCTCAGGTGTTACATTAGAGCTTATTAACATCCTGACAATCATTCGACTGGCTCATATGTTCCATTCATTGATGTATTATGTAAAGTTTATCTGCAGCTTGGCAGTGAGTGGATTTTACGCCGTCACTTTGGCGTCTAAAAGGGCCCATTGTGTTTTGTCTGAAACATACAGAGTGTTTAGCTGACAAAGACAGAAGAGTCACATGTTGAGCAATCAGAGCGGGACCCAAGTGTCATGGTTTGGACTTTTCATTGTGCTTTTTTTCTCTTTTTTGGCAAATTATACTTAGAACACAAGTATAGGGAGGTGGAGAGAGAATCTAAAACCATTGGTGGACGAAAGCTCACAAAGGAACACATGCCTTTATGGAACTTTTTCGATTTTATAGCCAGTGGCAACCAGCATTACAGTGCACCGCCTCCATCTATGCCCAAACTAAACACTTAATTATAGACATGATGTTAGGGCTGCATAGTTTTGAAAAAACATCTAATAGCGAAAATTTTGACTGATACTGCGATATTATATTTTGATGTAAGAGGAAAATATAATTTTAAATGCTTCTTATTTTCATTAAGAAAGATTTTAAAATGATTATAATGTGATTATTGCAGGGGTTTCTACCAAACAAAGATGTTTTCTTAAGTCTGTAGAATGCGATGTGTGGGCCAGGACAACTCTGCAGCACCACAATATTTTAATTAAATGACATTTTTGACACACATTACTCCTTTATCATAATTGCGCTTAAGCTGCAGTGCTTCATATTGCGATATCGATTAAATTTAGATTAATTGTGCAGCCCTACGTGATGTTATCATATGTTTTATTATTAACACAATATAAGTATTTTATTTTTAAGATCCACAGCATGTTGAGTGAACAAAATGAGCCCTCTGAGAATATCACACTAGAAGCATCTCGAGCAAACAGAATATTTTATTTCTACTTCCAGTGATTTTACCCTCTGTTAACATGTGTTACTGAGACAGTTCAGAATAATTAGCACTCTTTGCAGCTGTTAAAATCAGCCTTCTCTATGAGAAAGAGGCATTTATTTTAATAATACACACACACACACACACACACACACACACACACACACACACGCACACACACACATTGTCCATCCTTTATTACCCTTTGTTCATGCAAAACAAAAAAAGACCTCCAAATGATGAATTCCCCAGCAGCCTGTCTTGACTGTCCTCCCTCTGTGTGATTGCCAGCATCGTTTACCCCTGCCATATTTTCTCACTTTGCTAATTTACCCGCAAGGTGAGACGATGCTGGGAAGCTCCTAAAAGTCCTCTGGCTCCAGATGTCTGGACCAGATGTCCCATTATTTCTGCAGTGGTCCTGTGATTTTATTTTTATCTGTTTCCAGCTCTTTGCACCTTTGCTAACCCTGGTCACTGCCCCCAACACACATACACACACACCACAATGGACTGCTGGACACATGCATACACATGCATGCAAATAGAGTCACTGACCAAAACACCCTCTGGGATAAGCCACATGTTTAAGGATTTATCAAAACATCTTCTAATTAAACTTAACAAGTAAAAAGTTATGTGAACAGTATTTACCACCTTTTCCCCACATGCGTTGTTTTACAGATCTCAACCTGACACATTATCCATGCAAGGCTTTGCTGTTGCTATGCAGTCTGTATGCAGTCAAATGAATCCCTTTTTTATTCTTTTTTTCAAGTGCAACGAAACCAATGCTCTGATATTTGTACATATTAGGTAATTTTCATCATTTTTACTGACTGAATGTCTTGTCATACTTGTAACAATTTTGTCCACTGATTCATTGTACTTGAAAATCTAATTCACCTGTTTTGCCCATCCAATTGTAGTTAAAAAAACAAAACAAAAAACAAGTTGGCTTTATTTGTGTTTTAAAATGTAAACTTTTCAACAAAGAAAACATTCCAAATAGAGTTGCAAAAGGACAGCCAAGAACGAGGATTTACATACCGGTAGATTGGTTTCGTTAGTGAAGTCTGTGTATAGGTGTTTATTATTGTGTCACAGGCCAGCAGCTCATTAGGGGGTACTCCGACCACAAGACTCAGTTTCTGAGCCAAAGTCTCTGCCGTAGAATCATTTTGTTAACAATCTGAGCCACACCTATAAAAAAAATATCCTTATGTGCCAAAGTACTAATGAACCTAAAAAATGTTGTAGTTGTCAATTTGAGGGCTGCACGGCAAAATGTATGTCACAATAAGTTGTTACATTTAGCTTTATGACATGAAGCGCAAATAGCTCTTTTTAGAATATATCATTGCTTTTTAGTTCTGTGTGAGATGAGTAAGATGACCAGTTAAATATCTAGATCGGTGGACGTAAGCTCATTGTTTGTTCAGTCTTCTGCTTAGATATAATTCAGTGATGTGACCATTTCAGTTAAAATATATTGCATTTGGAAAACTCATTAAATATGATTTAATCTTGGTCAAGAGATTCATCATTCAGCCTATCTTCAGTAATGCGTATCAATGCAGAGGCTATCAGGTGGGTTTAGAGCTGTAATTTGCTTCACTTAGCAGTCAGTTCGCCTGAACAGGAGGCTTTTGCACAATTCAGAGGTATGGCAAAACACACACACAGATGTGGTACAACTCCCGCAGTGCTCAGGTGTGCAACACATTTTAGGACCTCGAGTCTTTCATTTCACTCATCTGTGAAACACTGTCTCGGTTGAGCTTTTTGATCACGTTGCTGTATTGCAACTGCCTGTAACTAATGATCAGTATGCTGTGATGGAGCTCCTGCTGAGCTACCTGCCACTAGATGGCAGTGAAGCACTGTGGCAAACAGGTGCCGTGCCATTATGTGTTTGCTGTTGTCACTGTTGGTTGGTCCTATCTTATCTTTTCTCAGATCCTTCTTTCCTATTGTAGCAAGGGAAGATAAAACCTGCCAGTACAGACTGGTATCATTTAGGGATCTGTTGCTGCTGACAGCACATGGATAGTTAGAGCGGAGATAGAGAAAGTGAGAGAGAGGAAGAGAAGAGGAAAGTGAGAGGAGAGGACACAGACTGAAGGAAAGCGGAGGAGAGATAGATGCGAGGGGTAGCAGCAGAGTAATTGGCCTGAGACGTGCTGCTAATGCAGCCTCATCTTCATTGTGTTCTTTCTTCAAGCACTTCTTCTCCTCCTTGCTTCCCTTCTGCCTGTTAACCCTGTGTGTCCTGACTCTCTTCACTCTCCATTTTCTTCTTCCTCCCCACTCCCTCCTTTATCATACTCATTCAAAGCACTTTCCATCTTCTTTCACCTTCTTAACTTTCTCGTCCCTCCTCTCTCACACTTCCCGTTCTTGCCTTTGCAAACAGCACTGCTTGGTGTGTCTTCGTCTGACACCTCTTAGGAATGAGCATCAGGGATGAGCACCTAGAGGTTGAAGGGCAAGAGAGCTCCCACAGGGTCTTCTGCTCAGCTTTGACCTCTCTGTACAGTGAGGCTGTCTAGTGGGTGGAACAGCGGGCTGTGAACGGGCTCATCATGGTCTAAGCCACAGTTCTTCATCATTTAATAAAGATGTTCTATTACGACTACTCTGTTAGTAATTTTGAGTAATTTCTCCCATGTTTTTATTCACTTGGGGATCAAATTTCAATTCTAAAACAAACCCACTGGGCTTGTTT
>JAQLOL010000008.1:11822863-11834518 GCA_029783665.1 Naso thynnoides | reverse complement strand
CAAGTTGCAGTTTATATCATCTGTCCATACTCATACAATGTCATACATGTTGCAAAGACTTTAGAGGAAATTAATAAAAGTGGAAATGATCAGCATATGGACAAGTTTAATTTCAGTGAATAATTTCCTGTGAGAAACATGCTGTCCTCACTTAGGGACTATTTATTACAGAAGAGTACAGAAGTTCAGTATCAGCAGAAACGATGAGCTTATGGTGAAATCATGCTTTAAATATGGATGGTGTTGCAAAGAAATTTCAATCTATAATACATTGATGCTTGACACATATGTTTAATTTTGTATCATATGGAATCTACACAATCAGCCGAGTTTAGAGGCACCAATTCAGTGACCAACTGAATGTAAAACATGGTCACAGTTACGATTTTTAATTACAGCAAGAAAGCTGTTTTTTCCAGAAAATGTCAACGTTTAGTTGATCTTTGACCTTTTTGAAATAAAATGTCATCACTTTCTCACTTTGTCCTGTCAAACATTTGCGTGTAATTTAGTCATAATTAGCAAATGAATTCTCAGCTTATGGTACACAGTGACCTTTCATCATCAAATTCTTAGTACTTCATCCTTGAGTCCAAGTGGATGTTTGTGCAAAATTTTATGAAATTCCGGTGTATAAATACAGGTGTTCTTGAGATATCGCATTCGGAGGGTAATCTGAAAAGTCAGATGGATGGATGAGCAACCAGAAAACAGGATGCCTCTGGCCACAGCTGTTGTTGGTGCAGAAGCTTAAAAATTATTTTGAACATTTTTGAGGGTGATGGTAAACAAATTTCAATTACCAGCCCTGTAGATAACCTGGGGGATCGCAGTAATTTCCCACAATGATTATAGAAAACTGATGGATTTATGGAGAAGAGCAGGTTTGACTGACAAATTTAAGAGACTGTGTTGCTTCTGCATCATTTAAATCTAAAACGCAGGCTGTAAATTATTGTGTGAGGTTTGGATAAAACTGTTAGACTGTTTGAGAGAGCTGCAATTACTGGCGCCATTGTGCAATACAATTTGTCCATGTTTTAATGACTAATCGTGTGTGTGTGTGTGTTGGAGGACCACAGAGATTTGTTCTTACTTCTCCTGGCGGGTCTGCTCGGCAGTGGTTTCCATGGCGCACTCGAGCGAGCTTTGAAGCGAATGAAGCTGATTGGTTGTCTCCTTCAGAAGGAAGCGGGTCACAAACTGCTCCAGGTGGGTGGACTCCTGATAATCCTGTCAGTCAAGAGGAAGACAAGAGGGAGGATGAGGAGGGAGAGTTAGAGTAGGCGGAACGACGAAGAGAAAGAATGACAGAACCAGGGGAGCAGGGACAAGCTGAACCTGCCAGTTAAGAGTCACTCAGTGTCCAGATTCTCCTGCTAATTAAAGGATGTCAACAAGTTCATGTATTTGGGAAGAGGAAGAACACGAAGAACCTTACACTCTCTTATCGGCTAAAACCTGCCTGTTAAACTGTTTGATCAGTCTTAAATGAAAGACGACGACCACAAAACGATGCAAGTTAAAAAAAGGAAACACATAAAATCTCTGGATGGTTGTGTTAAAAAAATTTGCATCCATGCAGTGTGCAGAGCTTTAGATTCGGAAAAAATAAACAACTTTTAACACTTTTAATGCTCAGAGGCACAAACATGAGATGAGGGTAAGTTTGAAATCTGCACCATGATCAGAAGCTGTTCTCTTTTTTACACACAGGCTCTGTCGTCCTGTTCTGGTCGAGGCAGCTTCTTTCGATTAACACTTTGTATGCTTTAGTTCTCAAGCTTATGAGCTAAAGGTCAAGTTCCTCTAATGACCCCTAGAATGGCAACAGTGCATTAGTTCAAGCAATCAGGCCAAGGTTATTTCAGTCAGAGGGGTGTGTGTTCACGCAAAAATTTCTCTTTTTTCTGATACCAAGTAATGCGAAGTTAGAATTGCAGATTTGATACCAATACTGTTCCTTTTTATCATTATAAGCAGCTTATGTACTTTATTATTCCTGCAAGGTTTCTTATAATATCCAGAGCTGATGGGAAATCGAGTACTTTAGGTGAAATACCAAAATAATTTAGTCTATAGGCCATGACAGATTACATGTAGCATAAAAAAGAAAATCATAAACCTCTCACAACCTGTTTTAATGGGCTGAATGATTTATTTTAATGTCTGAATATAGATTGTTGTATTTGATCAGTTTACTAAAGTAACAGCTAATGATGGCTACTTAGAGTTTGAAAATGTAACATTAACCATTTTCTGAAGACCCAGTTTGGATGAAGTGTTAATTGCACTGCTATATTGTGAGATTTTTCTTGCCTTTGGTGAATTTTTATTAAACTTGGGGTCTTAAAGTTATGGTGTGTATGATTTAATGGCATCTAGTGTCCATTGACTTCCCTTCAAAGCATGCAGTGAAAACACAATTGTTAATTTCAGATACAGTAATTTTACACTAATGAAAACATACTAAGGGAATGTTGTACTCTATTTCTGCCATATTCTTTAGATAGATAGATAGATAGATGGATAGATAGATGGATGGATACTTAATTCATCCCTTTGGGGATATTCTGGTCACATAAATACATATAAATAAATAAATACATAACAATACATACACATCCCTAAAGGCCTGTATATAAAGAGAATGTATGTTTAAAAAACTTCAGTTAAAAAGTTAAAAACTAGATTAACAGAAAATTAAAAAATCAGCTTAAAAATAAAATTTAAATTTAACTAACTCCTCCTCATGCCGACACACTGGACTTAAAGACTAAATTCTGTTAACATCACTTCACCACTGGCTTGCGTCTTGATGACACATCTTGTTTCTGACTGGCACAACAGGTTTCTGCATAATTTTTTTGCAGGGTCTGTGTTGAAAATACTTTCAAAAATGCAAAACAATGATTTGCTCCCTCAGTCAAAATCACATCTATAATTTTCTCCACAACAAGTATTTCAGGCTGAGGTGCAATTTGTCATTTTGCGATTCAAGTGTAGGGTTTGGGTTTTTTTTTGTCTGCAGGCTTTTGTGTTTGTTCTGAAAGCTGATGGAACATAAATCAAAGTGAATGACATTCTGGAGAGGCATCATTTGCTATGCCTGGACCGAAGCAGAAGGGCTGAGCGCCGAGTTGGATCTAATCAAAGGAGAGTGAACGATGCTCGGCACAGCAGAGTCGGCTGTTTGCACGCTGCACCTGCTCCAACGGTCCTGAACACCATGACTGTTTGTACATTCGACTGACAATGAGGGGTTTTGTTGCAATGCAACTTTGACTAGAGAATGATAAATGCATTAATAAGAGTGTGTGTGTGTGTGTGTGTGTGTGTGTGTGTATGTGTGAGACAGAAAGAGAAATATTTTTCAGTGGATGGTTTAAATCTGGATTTTTTTTAATCAGGTGGCGCACACAAACACACATCCTAATTACAGTATTTTGAGCAGGAGCCTTCCTAAGACAGAGCTGAACCCTCAGAATAAAATACAGAGAATAAATAAAATAAAAAGCGGATTATTAGTTTCAGGCTTTTCCAATTGAACAGCATGTTGGACCAAAGACTGAACAGCTTGTCCTAAAATAAACCTCAGTGAGTCTGTAATTAAAACAGGATGCATTTATGAAAAACCCGCAATTGTTAGAGGTGTTGTTTGATCTCCTGACATTCACACACACACACACACACGCACACACACACATACACACACACACACACACACACACACACACACACACACACACACATGAATGCACATTCACTCAGTGAGAGTGAGTCACGACAAACTGGTAAAGGTCACCCTCCTGTCTACGGTCTGATTATAGATTACCTCCTGTGATCTGCACCTTTGTGTGTGTGAGTATATGTGTGTGTGTTTGTGTGTCCAACTCACCAATCTGCAATCATTTTAAACAGCTCATACCTGATTTTTTTCCTTTTCTCCCCTTACTTGATCTTTCATTTCTGGTCACACAAAAGGTCAAATGAGGGCTTTGTTGGAGGCTGAGTGCTGCAGCTGCTAAAATCACTCTTTTATAGTCAGGACTATGACCTGCCATGCAATCACACCTCACCCTTTGTAAAATGCTTTAGCTCAGTGTTTTTTTAAACCTATATCGCAAATCTTCATCTAATAATGTCAAAAATCAACTGAGATCTAGATATTTATAAATTCTTCTCTATAGTTTGTGCTTAAACCTAATAAATTACAGGCTAGTTTGGTAAGAGTAATTTGACAATATCAGGTTGCACCATTTTTAACTGTGTGTTTTTTGGCCACTTGGGGGCAGCAGAAACAAACAGTAAACCCAACACTGACATATCATCACCTCTTACTTTAATATGCCAAATATTGTTAACAGACAAATACCTTTTTAAGCATCCAGCAGTTATGGAGCAACACTATCATTCATTTCTAAGTTTTTATGTTTATCTGATTTATGTCTCATGTGCAATATTTACAGTATGCTATCTCTGCTTTGAGGAAAAGATCTACATGATGATTCGTAATATGAGGTCTATGGTGCATTTTTGCAGTTTAAATCATTATTTAATCAATTTATCAGATCACGAGTCAGCCATATCCCATTAGCACTTTTACTCTTTGTTTTTGTTGTTGTTTGGGTTTTTAGTGTGTCTTTTTACTGTTTTATTTTGTAGGTTCTTTCTTTATGTGTCATGTTAATTATATTTTGTGTCTTTGTGTGTTTTCTCCACTTCTGTGATCGTCCTAAATAGTTTCACCTGTTGATTATTAGTCTTCTGTCTTTAGTGTATTTATTAAGTCTGTTTTCACCTCAGTTTGTTGTGCTTCTTGTGTCATCCTGTTGTTTATTTTAGTTTTTGTATTATCTGTTTTGTTTTTAGTTTCCCTGTCTAGCTGCTCAGTCACTTTCTGTTTCTAGATTACCAGCTTTTGTTATTAGCTTTGTTATTAGAGGTTTCCTCTACCTGCTGTCTCAGTGTTTTTTGCTCAGACAAACTGGCAGAGCTAAATGGATCAAATGTTAGCAAGCTAACATTAGCTTTTCTCAGTTGTTCCTGTTAGCTACAAAACAGTTACACCTGCCAGTTACTGGATTTACGTATAGAGAGCGGGCGCCTCATATACAGAAACTTTGTCCTCGCTGCAGCGCCACGGGTTCGATTCCACTTGTGGCCCTTTGCTGCATGTCACTTCCTCTCTCTCTCCCCTGTTTCTTGTCCACTCTTTAGCTGTCCTGTCTGAGACATAAAGGCACAAAAAGCCCAAAAAATGTCTTTAAAGAAAAAAAGTGCTAGGTTTAGTTTAAACAGGTCTGCATATAGCTCCTGGTGCATATGTACATTTTTACCATCCAGTGACAGTGGTTGCTGCTGTCATTTTGATTTTATTATATTTTTTAAAACTCTGATGACACATTAAACTGTGAAGTGTAAAAACACAAATTGGAGTGCAGGTGAGAAACACCTAAGATCTAGATGAGGTCAGAGTCAAAGCTGTAGAAGACTGGTGGTTATGGGAAACCTGTGAATAGCTTTGGCAGAAATATCTGTGCAAATTAAAACCTCAGAGTGCCTCAGCACACACACACACACACACACACACACACACACACACACACATTTATATATACATGCCTGGCTCTGAATAAAAATTCAAAATCTTGTTCCAGCTCCCCCGCACATGTGCATGAATGTTTGATGCTTTTTTTCACAAAAGCACGCACAAAAATTAGCTTGTGCCTATGTGGTTCACCGAAAGACACAATAACAATATTCCCTTGCAAAAAAGAGAGAGAAATGCAAATGTACACACGAGCAGCCAGCATCTCACACACATCCACAGCCAGAGACCTCCCACTCAAATACTGTATATACACAGTTCAAAAGAGACGACTGCAGCATCTGTTCTCCTCCTCAATCTGCAAATACGTGCCAACAGAGGAACACAGCCTGACGTATGTTTCTTCTCTCTTTTTTTCTTCTGCCATGACTCAATTTCGGGTCAGAGAAATCATTCATGGCATTGCAGGTGCTTTGTAGAACAGAAAACTATGAATGAGGCTTCGGGGAGTAAACACAGCAGCAGAGTAAAATCCCATTTATTCACAGTGCAGCAAAGCTGTTGCCTTGATCAATAACTTGGCACTTCCATTTGACTTGTGCAGAGTAATTTGTTTTTAATTCAGCTCTAAAATCCATCTGGTACTGTGTCTGTGTGGACAAGCGTGTTGATGGAAAAAATCTCATTTGGGAGATCAACTGCAGTGACATTTTGAGTCCTGTTTTTCTTGGATGCCTCTTATGAGCTCACTTAAGGCAATTAAATGTCCACCTTGAGGTGAATAATCCTTTACAAAATGATAAAACCTTAAAAAAACCCCACACACATCCATGCTGCCCCTGCTGTTCATCCTCTTGTTGCTCTCCTGTTGTTTCACTTCCTGCTCTCAACTGTTCTTGGTAGAAAAGAAAAATGATTTGAGGTGCAATTTAATTTTCACACCTCCTCACTGCCACACATGTTGATGATGGCAAAAAGTCTATTTCCGTGTTTCATTTCCTTTGCCAAGACGGAGGCAAAATTTCAGCCACATGTATTTCAGGGCTGTGCTCTTGCAGGTGCGACCTTTTTCAAACCAATTTTAAGAAAAATACTTTTTTCTTGAAGGCTTTTCCTACTATTTTCTTTATTTATACTCATTATCTGATTACATGGAACTGTTGAAATTATGTATTTGACTCTGTTCTTTTCTCACTGCTGTCTTTTTTCTGTTCATCAAGTGTCCAGACGTTTATTAAGCCAAGATCTTTAACTGTAGTTGCCAATTATCTTTGTCACCACAGTTTTTAGGTGTTGAAGTTGGATGTTTTCTGTGCCAACATAAAACTATCACTGACAAATGAACAGTTTGACTCCCACACTCTTGTTCTTGCTGGAGCCACAATGAGACTTGTCTGCCTCGGTGCAGATCTGAGGAGCCGTTTGAGCTTCACAGCGTGCGTCATGCACCAGAGGATATCCTACAGACAGAGAAAGAGAAGCTTTCCCTGCAGATCCTGTGTCCCACCTCTCCTCATCCAGTCATCTTTCCCTCATTTTTCTTCATCATGTGTCCCTGCAGTCCTCCTTCCTCTGTCATCACCGATCATTTACCTTCATCTCTGTCTGTTTGCCCTTATCTCTCTCACCACCCTCATCCTTCTTCCTCTTCTATCTGACAATGTTAAAAGAACCCACCATAAGCCACAGGCCAAAATCACAAGCAATAATCATCTGGAATTGTGGAAGAAATCTATTTAACTCCACATCAAGTCCAAAAAGCATCATAAGCATCATAATGTGTTCTGGAGGTTAATTAATGGCATGAATGAGCTCTGGCTGGTCCTTTCTGGCTCTGTAATGGAAATCTGACTAATGGGAGATCTGAGGAAACCAGCTGGGCTACAGAGGAGCATGCTGCGAGAGATTTGCAGCGTGAAGTTTGGCCACACTGTGTGTGAATCAAACAGGTCCTATTATTATCATCATGTGCACTGCATGACATGCCAGTGTGGTGCTCACTGTGTGGAGGTGTTGGTGTGTCACAGGGATGTAATATAAATACACTGCTGTATGTAGATGTGAATGGATGATGTGCTCTGACCCGACACAGACAGCATCAAAGTTTTCCTGTTTACCTGATTTACGCAATCTGTCACAGATGCCATGCCTCTTTTTTTCAGAGACACAACTCAGTCAAATGGAAACATGCAGATATGTACACTCACTCAGTACATTTACATGCACTGTTAAGTTGAGATACAGTTAAAGCTCGATTAGGCCATTTAATTGGACTTCTGTCTTTGTCCCAGTATACAAGCACAGAGGGAATTGTTTTATTGTCCGACTTCACCACAGTAGGCAGCGATATGCCCCGTCCAGCGAGTTGCTAAATGTAATTCCATAAAAAGACCACCGCGAGGACTATTGATCATGCACAGAGCACTTAGGCCAGTCTGAGTCTGGTTGAGGCATATACATGCAGGAGTCATTCGACTCCCAATCACATTATCTGGGTGTGTTAGCTCGACTCTGAGAAATTCGATTTAGTACAATTTCAGTTGGACTAACATTTTTAAATGCAATATAAAAGTCTGGTCCAACAATGTTCACCAAGAATTAATATCCATAAATCCACTTAGAAATAATGTAAATGGGTTTCTTGTCAGACTCCAGCTTTGTTTAAAAGTAATTGCCAAGACCTTTAATTTTGTGTTAATTCTGGAACCCACTGTGGACAAAAGTGGGAATGTTTTTGTTTGTATAGATCTTGAACAGCTTGCTAGTAGCCAAAGCTGCATGACTTTTAGTAAGCAGATTTGCCAAGATGTATACACACAATGTGAAAGTGTTTTAAGTCAATATTAAGACAGTGAGGTTCATTCTCAATAACTCTTCATCAGTTGTCACCAGACTCTTGCGCAGGGCAGGATAAAGCTTGAGTGTTTAATTTATACCATGCTAGCAGTGCCGCGGATATGATAGTACCAATTGGTCGGTGCACTTCTTTACTCCAGACAGAAAAATCTCAACAACTCTTTGCTGGTTTGCAATGAACAACGTTGGGGGTAACACAGTACAAAGTAGTGCATTACTGTAATCAGATTACATTTGTCTGTAATGTAGAAATGTAAGGCATTACTGTTGCTAATTCAGTAATCACCAGTGTTGGGCAAGTTACTTCCAAATTGTATTGTACTAGATATTACTAGTTACTTTCATTTGAAAATAATGAGTTACCCTAAAGTATCACTTTACTTTCACTACAATAACCACAGAAGTATAGCAAAAAATGATAGTGTGCAATATTCTTCCATGGCAGAAGCTCAAATGAACTGCTTTTCATTTCAAATCCAGTGGGGGGCAGTATTGTAGAGCTATATGTGTAACATATCTAACATTGCAGTGCTGTTTGCATGCACTTTGAGCACACACCTTGATCACTTCCACTAAGCCAATAAAAAGGAAGGAAAACTGCTCAAAATGTGAGCATAACTTTAAGCTTAAATACTTGCAGCGATCCCCCTGTCGAAGAAATGCATAATGACATCTAACGACATAATTTATCACTATAATGCATTACTTTGGAAACATGTTACCCCCAACACTAGTAATCACATTGCATTTACTAATCAAACAATTAGTTACCTATGTTTAAGTTCTTCAACTACCCAATTTTCACAACTATGCCGCCGGCTTTGTTGCATTAAGGAGCATTAATAACGAGGTCTTGTGTTTGTTCCTTGTCCCCTGTGTAAGAATACGTATTTGTGCTGATGTGAGTATTATTGAAGTTTAACTTTATATGATTTTATATGGTTGTTCTTTAAAGCAAAATATGACCCAAAGCAATTTTGACTTGTATTTCACAAATATGAAACCTCCTACAATATTTCTAATTACATTTACGGTACATATTACGCTTTATTATTTTATGATAGGGTAAAATAGTCTAACTTTGTCTATTTTTTGTGCAGCTGAACTTATTCACGTACACACAAGGAGCGAGCCGGCAGTAGAAGACAGAGTGATAGAAAATGAAGCAGTCTATTTTCAAAATATCTCCTAGTGTATGCCTGAAAGACATCCAAATACACACATGAATACAGATGAATTAAAATATTTTGTTACACTGATAAAAGCAGCGTATCTCATCAGTGACTCACCTTCTTTGTCTTGTCCATCGCTTTCAGTATGGACATGTTCAGGTCCTCTAAGGCAGCAAGAACATTCTCATATTCGCCAAGGTGCTGGGAGAAATATTCTTCACAGCAGAAAGACCAACAAAAAGAAAAACAACATTTTGTGAATTAATCCGGCAGGACAGGGCTGTGGGTGTCGCGCTGAAGCAGCGCTGGTGTGACACCTCACTCACACAGCCTTTGGGTTTGATCACAGAGCATGGGACCAAACCTAACATGGGTCTTTTCTTTCGCTGGGAAAATGTCAAATAGCATTTGAGTCACAGTGCTTCTGACTGGGAGGTAAAGCAAGAAGAAGGTACTGATGTTGAATGTTGTTTTTCATTTAAGTGAAGGATCGACTTACCACAGAGTTCATCAGTGTCCACGTTACTGCAAAGCAAAAACATGAGAGAAACATTTTTAAAAAATAATAAAAACAACGTGTAAGGTTAAAGGAGGTGAAAGACTAATTTTTCATTCCCGCAAAGACGTTTCTTTAACAGGCTGAAATTTGTTGAATCAGTGTGTGATGACAAATGTGTTGTGAATAATTGAATATTTCGTTGCTTATTTCCCCTGAGGTGTGCGTTAGACACCAACTGGTGAGACAATAAATCCCTGACAGGAAAACCTTGAGGACTTTGGGCTGTTTTATCATAAATATCCTTGCATGAGTGTGTTTATGAGAGGCTTGAGTGTGTGTCTGAGAGATGCAGGCAGTAACATAGAAATAAAGAAAAGAAACAGAACAGAAGAACAGTGAAGAGTGAAGGGAACATTTCAAAGCAGAAAACAAGCTACTGTATCCCTGGTACAGCAGGAGATATAACAGAGACATCTTTTTCCTTGTTACAGTGATGGAGGCTGGGGATTTTCACGAGTTTTAACTCTGTTCCGCACAAACTGTAGCTTTCGTTCATGAGGGGAAAAGTGACTGGAAAACTAATTGGTTGAAACAGGAAAAAACACTTAGAGCCACAGAGGCCAGACGAGAACTAAGGAGGTAAACCAGAGGTTACACACCAAAATGAGAGACAGATGAGAGAGCTTTTACTTGTGCAGCTTCAAACTTGTTTTGACATTTAAGATACATTTTCTGCTAATGGACCACACACAGGAAAAAGACAAACAAATCACAGTGTAGCTGTATTGCAAATAGTGCAAAAACACGATACATGATGACGAAAGCAGATGTTCTGGATTATTAACATTAATGGAGGCATTTAATGGTTTTATTATGTTGTATTTTACTTTGAAAATTTGGTCACCATTCACTTCAATTGTTTGAGATGACTACAACGCCTTTTTCCTGTGAAACTCCAGCAGTGTTTTGTTGACAAAAAAACTTTCTCCCAACCTTCCATCGGCATGACTGTTAGTAGCTGATGACAGAATTTTCATTTTTGGGTGAACCATCCCTTTAAGTGTTAAATAATCTATTAGTGTTTTTATCAAGCCGAGCAGGTGAGCCAATCTTTCAGGCAGACCTCACAGCTCACTGACTCATTCTTTGATCAATGCAGGATTCGATTTGACACTTCAAATATCACTTCTCAACAGCTTATCTTCCTCTGTGTTCATTTCACAGAGGGAGGCACACGTTCACTTGGGTTTTATATTGAAGTTCTCGCTGATTAAGCACAGTGATGGTGGCTGCAATGATGGTGACAATGAGGACAATGATGGTTTGTGTTTGTTTGAATCATTTTCAGACTATTTGGCCTAAGGTGCAAATAATAGGCCTATGTATTTGTTTGCAAACTGAGTTATGCTTTAGACAAATGAAAAGCATTATATAGAAGTCTATTGAAAAGGTTAGTGATTAACATGGTTAATTTATACATGATAAATAAATAATAAATATAAATAAATAATAAATTCATAAAATTATTTTATTTTATTTTATTTTATTTTATTTTATTTTATTTTGGGGGGGGGGGG
>JAQLOL010000008.1:11786141-11801918 GCA_029783665.1 Naso thynnoides | reverse complement strand
CACACACACACACACACACACACACACACACACACACACACACACACACGCGCGCGCACACACAATCACACTCCCAGCAACCATCTTTCTGCTGAAGTGGATGGTGCTACATTAAATCGGGTAACCTAAAACGACATGCAGACTGCAGCAGTTAGCAAAACAATGGGACAGCTCAAGACAAATGTTTGTGAACCTTCACAGAAGAAGTGGACATATTGAGGGCTCCATGTGTTTTTTATTAGAGCATTGTAACCTTTAAAACTGCTCACTGGCTTGCCTCCATCCCTCCGCTGGCACGATAAGCTGATGAAGCAATTGATGGCTTTATCGGGTGATTTATTGGACCTTATACAGGCGAACATGTAGGCCGATGTGGACCCAGGAGATAGGATATTTACACCATGTGCGTCATCCATCGTTGCAAAGGGTAAACCATGCGTGTGTCCGCAGAAGTAAAAGGATGCAGTATCCAGAAGCCATTCTAAAATTTACTGTGCAGTCAAAATACCCTTTTTGTCGTTTTGTTTACGAGGACAAACTCAGACCCGCATTGCTGCTACTCCGAATAAATCAGGTCAAGCTTAGGATGGAGTGTATTTTCACTTGAATTTGCTGATTATCTTGATACACTTGCAGAAGTGTGTAGGAGGTTCAGTGGGAATTCTCTATGCGCTTATAAAAATACCAGCGACTGGCCCTTCCCTGGTCGTAAGACAGCTGCATGTGCTGGGTGGGAAGAGACTTCAGAGGACATATGCTTCAAAACTCAGGGATGACGGCTGGGAGAAGGGATGCATTCCTTTTCTTCTACTGCAACTCTCTCAGGCTCACGTCGTGTCTCTGAGATCAGCTGAAGACATGTTGACACAGGGTGTAGACACATCGGTGCTGGTCTGTTGAGGAGAAAGACCTGTTAGATTATTGCCCTGAGGAAAAATGCTCAGCTAAATAAACTGTTAGCTTGATTAACCAGGTTTCGATAACGTCAGCATCCTGTTAAGTGTAACCGAGGCTGTTAACGGCGTGTAATGTGATAGCAGGCGAGGGTTTAGATTCTCTCACTGCAAAGAGACACCTGGGCTCACAGAAATGTTTCCCAGCTCTGATAACGTTTGGCTCAGGCGGTCTCTTGCAGCAACACACCACAGCCCCGACAAACTGCTATCACAGTGCAGCCACGACGCCAAGGTCACATCCTCACACACGGGCACAGACACATCAGCTTATGTGATCACGTAATCAAGGGATCAAGGGTGACACAGACAGACAGACACTTGTTTATATTTAGGTGTTTGTAATGTGATATGATATGACACACTGAGCTGGATGTTTAATGGTTTTTGAATCTGTTAATCAGCCCGACCAGGATACTGCAGATTTGAAATTAGAACATTTTTAGAAGCTTTTTTTTTTTTCTAAAATAAAGTTGTTGTAGCTTGTTGTGAGTTTTTTTGTGCATTTTCAATCAAACTGTGTTAGTTTAAATCGTGAAGAAAATATAGAAAAAAACAACAGAGCTTTGGAGGTCTTAGCCTCAGTTCAAGGCTAGAGTCATTTGCCTACTGAATGTACTTAATGTGTTCTGAATTCAAATTATTTCATTTAAATGGAACTCATTGAAGGAAGTCATGTTTATTCCTTTACTAATGTAAATAAAAGTGGCAGTACTGCAGTGCGAAAATGCTAACCACTTTATATACAGTTAGCTAGTTTAGCCCTAGCAGTTCTTTAAAAGGATCACAAGATAAATTTGACAGGTGATGAGACAATTAGTTGCTTTATTAACAGGAGATAAAAGAAGGGAAAAAAATTCTGACACACAAATCTGAATTTATGTTTTAGAATTATCTGTAATTTTTGGTCTGTGCTCCTCAGACAGTTATCTAAATTAAAACCATGTGAGACGTTTGGAACGGAAATGTTCCTTTGGGGAAACTGCTAACAACACTACACAGTTTTTATGTAAACTGCCACAAGTTCAAAAGGGTTGGAATCACTGGTTTTAATCTTAAATGATGTGTTTTTTCTTATTAGCTTCTGATATGTGTTTGTTGTAAAGTATTAATTTGAAAACTAAACCAGCAACTGCAGCTGTTAAATAAAGGTAAAGTAGCATTTCTTTCTGAAATGTAGTGCAGTGAAAGGAGAAAGTAGCAGAAAATGAAGAAATCCTCATGTTAAGTACCTCATAATTTTACTAAAACTACGTGTGTACATTTTTAAGATGTTTTCTTCATTTTAAGATCACAGATGTGTCCTTGCCAAACTACCTGGTGGCCTCCTCTGTGGGTCTGTTGCCCACTCAGCTTCTCAACTCCTACCTGGGCACCACGCTTCGCACCATGGAGGACGTCATCGCTGAGCAGAGCGTCAGTGGCTACTTTGTGTTCAGCCTGCAGGTGAGACTGTGGCGATAATGCAAAAAGGGTGAAGACATTCATTTCGTGTCCTAAAATAATTTCACATTTTGCTCTGCAGTGTTTAAAAAATGTGTTTTTTTCATGATTCCTTTACATTTGTTGTATGAACTACATTACATAGCAAATTGTGATATTTATTCAAGAGGTACATTATTTAGTGCTCCAGGTCAGGTAGCAACAAGAAAAACTTGTTTTTGCTCTCAACATTAGCACAGTGATGAGTGAAGCTGCAATGTTTGCTCGTAATCATATATTGACAACTCTGGTCCACACCCTCAAACTTCAGTGAAAAGTTCTCCTGGTGGATCAGGTGTGTTTCTTTTCCTTGTAATCAAAACATTTCTTCTCTATGAAGTCTGTCAAGCATCATCTTAGCGTGAAAACATTGACATCTGGCCTTCCTTCAGGTCTTTAATTACACTAACATCTAGTGTAGGAATGCTAAGCTTTGAGTAGGTATGGAGAAAATGCCCACAGTTCTGTTCAGCTCAGCCAAAGGTTATTTGAAGCTGGCATCACATCTCCAACAGCTGCTCAGCTTCATGTAATCCTGGCAGGTGCTCAGAGCTCAAGGGTCGATTCTGAGTGCCACATTTGACAGAGTCGCAGGGGTCAGAGGTCAAAGGTCAATTCGAGATTAAGTAGGTATCAGTATTTCATGCAGAAGTTGAAGCTCCAAATTGAAAACTGACCTTAACGCAAGTGGTAGGAAACCCTGAGCTGATTCAGCCTGTTATCTTTTACTGTTGTATACCAACCTGGATACACACCATACATGCACAAACATATCTTGAAACAAACAAATATAGCCCTGGAGAAATATAGAGGAATATGGATTTTATTTTGTTTGCTTTTGTGGCCCAAAATGTTTGCCGACCAGAAAAGGTGAAAAGGAGAAACAAGCAACCAATTTACTTTAAAAGCATCTGTTTTATAATGTCATTATAAAGTTCAGTGTTTCTATCAGTTACATTTGTTGAGTGATGATTGACTAAATGATGCAGTTTGTAGCGGTATAGTTCAGCGCATAATCTGCATAAAATGGTAATTTGTAGTTTTTTTGGACAAAATATGGAGAGTTAATCGGTACTGCTTTGTGCAGCTTTGTTGAGCACATGTCCTCTTCTGTCCTCCACAGATCATCATCAGCATCGGCCTGATGTTCTACGTCGTGCACCGGGCTCAGGTCGAGCTCAACGCTGCCATCGCGGCCTGCCAGATGGAGCTGAAGTCGTCACACATGAACGGCTCCACCGCCAATCACGGCGGCTTCACTTACTGCAGCAAGAGGGCGACGGCCGGCAGCGGAAACTGCATCAACGTGGTGTGACGGCCGATCGGCACACGAGGCAGTGAGCTCGTATCACTTCGGTCACCGGACTGTGAGACTGCGAAGGGAGCTTGGCAAGTTTAGACAGAGTCTGAAACATGTTGACGGCACGGTGTGTAACCTTCCACATCGTGTTCTAACCACCCTGAAAACGTCTTTGTCAGTACGGTGGTTTAGAAGTGTTGGACCACAGACATGACTGAAGAAATAGTATTGCGGTACATCATGTTGGGAGGTTTTGTTTTAGTTCTTTAAAATTATTTTCATTAAGGTACTTCTTAACATTTACTCTGTTACAGGAGATGTCAATGAAATGAAATGTTTAGAGATATAGAGATGGCTGAGTTAGTCATTAGACAGCTGGGCATTAACTGCCTGCTAAAACTATGAATGTGCAATCTGGAGCTTTCTAGAAAACCAAGGAATTGTTTTTCCGTTTTCAGTTTTCAAAGAATGCCAGCCTATGCACCCTTTTTTCACATAACATCTGTTTTGTTTGAAGAGATTCTATGATTTGTCTACATCCAGTGCTAACTCACAATACAAATAATAAGGGCATTATTCATATTTTTTGAAAGATTCGGCTGTTTAGTCCAGTTCATTTGTGTTCAAGTGTCTTATTTTTGGACTATGGAGAGAGCGGCATTACCAGCCTCTCTGACTGTGCGATTCCTGCAGGCTTACACCTGCATCAGCTGAATTGGACTTGTCTGCCCGGAGATCATTTTAGCACTTCTGCAGTTTTGATAAGAGCAGCTGGAGAGGAGAGCAGATTTCACAGCAGGAGACTCAGGAACGTTTCTTCCAGGAAAAAAAGTTGAAGTGCAGCGTCATCAGCTCCTCGATAGCACAGCCACATGTTCTGCTATGGAAAGATTCCCACACTGAACTGAAACGAGATGTCAAGCTTTTCCTGTAAATGTTTATAGAGAGTAACTTAAGTTTGATTTTACATTTGTTTTTTTGTTTAACATTTCTATCTGGCTGTGAGATTATCCATTAGGATTATTGCTTAAAATCATAGTTTTGACAATTCTGTGCAATACAAAGAATGGTGACAGAATGGCATGAATGTCATATTTCAGTGCTTCTACCAAACTAATCAGAAATGCTCTCACGCAGACAAAATAACACAAACTGAAATCTGTGTTAATTTAAGGTTTCACTTACATTTTAGACGAGTAAGCTAGATGAAGAGGTTGTTATTTTTTTATGTGCCATAATTTGATAATAGTTTATCAGACGCCATGACACTGGCCCCACCTGAGCTGAGGCTACATGTGACTTATGACTTATTTTATTACTTAACGTTGGTTGTAATCATAGAAATGATCTGTGAACCGTTTTTGTGTTTTAGCTCTTAACACACAGCAAAGCTCTAATGCTGTATGTTCTTTTTGCACAGTCCGCCTCAACAGACAAACATTATTTTCATACAGAAGTTAAACGAGGAAGGGGTTCGGTAGGTTAGAAGTTGGACTTGATGTGTCTCAGAAGCCGACAATCAAACACAACATGGACACAAAGTGATGAATGTGATAATACTTTTTATTTTTACATGAATTATTGTGATGCTGCTCCTCAGACCAAGTCTGATTGAGGAATAATAAGGGCTCCTATATGAAACTCCATCATCTCCCTGTGTGTGTTCTCAAAAGTTTTGTAATGCTGGCACAACTCTTTGTTTGTATTACTGTTAATATTATTATAATTTTTGCCTTCAAAGCCAGATTTAATGTCCTCCCAAACACATTCCATGCTGTTTTGTGAAAAGCTGTAATTTTCATGCTAAATGTTGGTTGAAAGGGCCCCTTCCTGTTTAAATTTAGCAATAATGTTTGAAAGCAAAAAAAAATTACAATGGAAGTCCCACCAATAAGATCTTTAAGTGTTGGGAATAGCTGTTTACTACCAGTGTTGAAGATTTTTCTCTTACAAGTGAACAAAAACTGCATACAAGTCGTTAGTCGATCCATGTCTCCACTTTAAGGTTGAGTCTCAGCATTTCCAGGTTTGTGTTGCAGTGTTCGACCTGCCTCTTACCTCCCGCTGCCTCTGTAGAACGTTTCTGCCAACGACGCTAACACAAACATCTGTGCCCAGAACAGCTTGTTGAGATTTGTAGCACCTTCTTTGGAGAGTCCTTACACCTGCTGATCGCTTATTGATGTCCAGTGATTGGCTTTTCATTCCTGTCACTTCAGAATCCTCAGATTTTTTTTTTTCCAGTTTCTTACTTGAATTGAAAGTTTACGTAGAGAGAGGCGAGTAAGTTTTCGGACAGAATCTGCTCACTGCTCTCACTTTTATCACTTGGAAATATTTTTTTTCTTGGCTCCTGATTGCAAAAAGTTGTAAATGCACAAATCTTTCACCTGACAGCAGTGACGTATTTTAGGAAATGTCCCCTACCCTCCAAACAAAGTGTGATTCGATGAAGCTGTTCTGCTTAAACACGGAAAAGAAGTGGACATGTTTAATGCAAAATCAAATACATGAACCTTACTGGCCACCGTGGACGCACTTCTGAATATTCTAGTGTCTCAAGTGGGATTTTTGAAAATTCGAGATTGTGGGAGAATGAGCAGTTTTACAGTAAAACTCTTCCTTGGTGGGCTCTACTTAATTTAGATATAGTTATGCAACAACTGATTCCTAAGGGAAGTATTTTTCATAGACACACACACAAGACCTGAGTCTGGGACACAACTGCACGCCCGAGCCGCTCTTCAGGAGCACAGTGTGACAGTGTTGACTTAAGGGGTGAAGTTAAGGGTCTCGTTTGGTGCTATGAAATGCAATACTTCCCATCTGTATCAAGTGCATTACACATATGCTGTATTTTGTAATACAGAGAATTTTACAGTGTATAAATATTGATATTTATCGCTGTACGATGCTTGTTCAGTGTTATTTATGAGAGAAAATAAAACCTGTACAACTTTGTAACGAAATTGTTCATCTTTTCCTTACTCACGTACACTATTTACTATTTTTTAAAATCTCAGCTTTTAATTAAATTTAAATGCAAAAAATGTTATTTCTGATGCTTGAGGTCTTTATATCATGTAATAAAAGCAACATGTAGTTTTCTGATGTTGTGAACTAGCGTGGGTTCAAGGAATTTGTTTTTTTCATTGTTAAAACAGCAACCTCCTATTTACAAATATTTTTATATATTAAAGGAATAATCAACTTTAGATTTCTTTTGGAGAGTTAGCTAGCTAATAGCTAAATGGAAAGATTAAGGGTATTTTCACCTTAGGCACGATTTTTTCGTAGTGTGCTCAAGCACAATTGCTCCTCCTCCCCTCTCCCCTGCCAGCTTGCCTTTACATAAATAACTCCATTCTGTGCCCGAGCATGCTTGCGTATGTACACAGTCTGATGCAATAGGTGGCGGTATGCACATCACTGGTTCACAGTCCGTTAATAAACAAAGAAGAGGAAAAAACAACCACTTATTTTTCTCAAGCTAACGTAATGGACGACGCAGTGGGAGTAGAGTAATACTTTTTTAAATGTAAGTATTAATATAAAAAAGTTTTCTGGTTCCTTCTTCACGAGCATGTAAGCTATCTGTCGTGTCATGGTTGTTAGGCGACAACAGCTGTGGGTCGTGAAAAAAATGGGAATGCTCTCATACACAATATCACATAGCGGCCCATTTCCTTTTTTGGCGCACAGTTCCTTTCAACTTACATGCGTACCATGCCCAGGTACACCTTTTCCAGCGAACTCAGGCACAGTTTGTGAAACGTACCTGAGAACGGAACGCTTGTGTTCACACTAATCAAATGAACTGGACTTGAGGTCAAGCGTGCTTGGATCTGGGCCCCTAGCGTGAGACCACCCTAAAGCTGGGGTAGGCAGTTTATTCTTGGTCTCATTATGCAAGAATTTCATATTAACCTTTCAGCATATTGTAGTTAAGGTGGTCTGTAAGAACATTACACTTCTACACCTCTCCTCGCCTCTGTATTCAGGCTTTAGAAAATTAAGACCATGATAGACACTGTTTGGCCAGTCGTGGGTCATTTCAGAGAGTGCAAGCGTTTCAATTGGCTGCTCTCAGCTGTGCTTCTTAGGGACATCTGACGTTACAAGCGATTGGCTGTTGAACAAATAGCATGCCCTATGTTGTAAAATGGGCCTCTGGCAACTTGACAAGCAGAGCAACAGATGACACTGTCAACCAGCTTGAATCGATCTAAGATGGACCAGTTTGCACAACTGCAACTTTCCCTGCAACTGTTCTGTCTTGTTGTTAATCTTTGGTTTAAAGTGGTCCTAAAAAAGAGAGTGACATCAAATGAAATGAAATGCAAGCGGGAGCAAAAACAGGGAGGAGAGGGTGCAGCAGAGTTGCTTCCTTAGGAATCTCGTGTTACAGCTAGCTTGAGTTCCAAACATTGCCTACCTCAACTTTAAGATTTTTGTGGCATTAATCTTCTCATCGTACTCCGCCAGAAAGCTCCCTGTATGAGCATATTTCCTTAAAAGATTAAACTTATACTTTAATATAGAAACTTCTATGTAGTCAGCTCATGTTTTTGTTTAATAATTTACAGCTCTGAAAAGGTTACATAAGACTGAGTGAACCCTGCGCCACATTTGTCTTTATTAAACTTTCTGTGAACCTTGTTGTTTAGGATGAGAAAAAGCACCCTAAAGTAACCAGTATCATTTGGAAACTCTGACTTCTCCACAGATGTTTTCACAGAAATCTCATCTTCGTTGAAGTGCCAGGCCCACACATTACATAAATCACTTTTCCCATCTCATTATAACCCCATGACCCTAGCACGGGTCTCTGAATATTACCTGGCTTCCCCCTCTTGACCCTTTGAGAGTGATGGAAGACAAAATGTTCTCGCTCAGACGGTTTCCCCTGATCTTGCAAACCTCTAAATAACTGACAGTCCTCAAATATGCAGCAGCAGCATCACTGTATGGCCAGAAATAATGCTGGCTTCTGGGGCAGTTTGTCACATCGATTTTGAAGGGAAGTGGTGATGGATGTGGCGTTGGTGATAGAGAGTGGAGCACCACTTACGCTTGCCCTTGCCTTGCCTTGCCTGCGACAGGCTATCTGCACAGGGGAGGTGGCTGTTAGTGTGGACAGTATTTGACAGGCTCGGCCCAGATAGACAGTCACACACACACACACACACACACACACACACATACAGTACAAAGGTTGCCTGCAGCCATCTGCTCACATTCCAAAAACAACAAAAAATACATAAACCCAGTCCATTGATCACCCAGCAACAGACCAGACTCCTCTTGCAGTTTATTGCTCCATCTGTTAGCAGGAGCTGCAGCAGCACAGATCCACTGCTGCTCCTCACGTAACCCGTCAAACTCTTCCAGGCTTGGGTCAGATCTGTGTCCAGTCCATCATCATCCAGTCCTGCCTCAAAGGACCAGCCTCACCCCGGAGCCTCCCTGCCAGCACATGGACATGTCCAAGGCAAAACCAAGAACATTCACTCTGACGGGCCTCAAATGAAAGCCCTAGTTCTCACTGAGGGCTACGCTTTTGGAAGAGAACTCCAAAAATACATCTGTGAGGCTTTTTGGTGCTTGAGAAAAAACATCTCTGAGTGAAACTGTACAAGAAAAAAAAAGGTGGGGTGGGTGAAATCGTCCAGAGGGGAACTTGTGATGTGGATGTTCATGGGTTTGTGGAGGAAGGGAAACACTGATCGGCCTCTAGCAGAGGGATCCTGCTCGAGGCAGACGGATAGATCACATGACCACTTTCTTGGCCCAGACAGCTGTTGCCTCCATCTGTACCATCTATGACCTGCTGCTGTTCCCGTCCTCTGCGCTTGAGTGTTAGACTGATCAGTGAACAAATAGGGCAAAACAGTGCACCTCTGGAAGAACACAGGAAGCAATTTCACTCAAATTTATGACGATGCTTTGCTTCTGATTTGTACAAATAATCCATGTGGTGTTGTGTTTGGCTGTGAGGCCATCAGTGTGTATCCGGCTCTTTTTATTTTTCCCCTTCATAACTTTGTTTGCTGACATATGGCGGATATTAATTTCCTTTGTATACCCTTAGATAAAGGACAAACAGAACGTCAAATATCCCTGTCTGTGGTCACAAGTGCTGGCCCTGAATCTGTTTTTATGTTGTTTTTATTCAGTTAACTTTATTTCAATATTCTGGACTATCAAGACAAAATTACTTTCACCTTAACTGAATTTATACAAGGACTGAAATAATTAATTGCTCAACAGAGAAATTATTTGCAACAATTTTGGTGATTTGTAATTTGTGAAATATTAATTTAGAATACTTATTATAATATGTAAATCATATTTAGAACACCTCCTTGTCCGGTTTTGGACTTTTAAATGGACAAAACAAAACATTTAGGCTTTAGAATTTTGCAATGAGTGTTTTTCACATTTTCTCCCCACATTTGTTTTTAGATGTAATGATTATTCAGAAATGAAAACAACTAGAATGCCTGGATTTTAGAAAAGTCTGGATTATTTACAGATCCATACAAGCTTGGGCTCTTTCAAAAGGTTTTTAGATTGAATTTTAGATTTTTTAATTTTCTCATCCAATTAACAGAGGGAGCAGGGGGAAAAAAATCACAATTGTGGTGTTATGGGTTAAATTTAGATTGCCTGATTTCATATGACAGGAGTCAGGCTCACAAGACAAAAACAGAAAAAAAGCCCGTTCTTAACGTTTTGGGCTTAGGGTGACCTCATCAGTGCTAGACAGACTCACTTCATGTGTCCTTGCTGAACAGGAACCAGCGAGCGGGGGACAAACGAGGGAGGGAGCCCCCCTTTTGATGACGCCTGCTCTCAGGGAAGAGACGCATCTGTGTCCTCTCCTAAGGTCAGCTCCTTTTCACTCTGTGTGACTGTGCTGTAAAAAAAAATGTGCAGTCTGCTCACCAAGCAAACATGAAAACACTTCCTCAGATTTGAAGGGTGCATCACAGGGACAGCTGAGGGACACGTCTTGACAGTGTGTTGGCACACTGAGGAGGAGGTTACATCTGGTTAAGAGTAAAACTGAAACCATTATGTAGAATGTAGCTTTTACTGCAGCTGCTATAATGTCAGTTTAAACAATATCAGTCTAATGGGATCTTTTCACAATGTACATTTACATGAAAACGCGGGAATAGTCAGTCACATCAGTAAGAGCTCACTCTGTTTTGCTTTACTGCTTTTGTACGCTGCCATCCTGTATGCAAGTTGACTGACAAGGATTACTGATACACTTCAATGGTACAGAGTCTTTGTTAACAATATGCTTTTCCTGCTATGACAAGTCAAAATGTCTGCTGTGGAAAAAAGGTCTAAAAGCACACGTGTACACCAAAAAATTGATTTAATTTAAAATACCCATACTCTGGGTAAAATACAAAATAAATAATCCTATGTCTGTTTTGTTCCATCAAAATTTGATTACACTGTCTGCTGTGTTGCAAGACTGGGTCGTTTTCAGTCCAGGAGGGATAGCATGATGTAATAGGTATAATAATAATAATTATAATAATAAATAGAAGAATTATCTTCTCTGACATTAGTTTGACAGGGCTCAGCTTAGTAGCAAAAATAATTTAATGACTATGACTAAATAATAATTGAACTAGCAAGTCTCAACTTACTTATATCTATCAATTTATAGGTTCACATAGACTTTTAACTTTTCATATAAAATTGTTCATACAATCCATATTATTTGAAAGACGAAACCGAACTGAAAGTTCCATTAAGGATAGTTGTGTGAAGATTTATGAACTGAATTGAGTAAAAATGGATTCAGTGGCTTAGAGAAAAAGACACTTTGCATTTGGTGCAATTAAACTATGTGGTGCCCTCTAGTGGTCAAAACCACTACCATAACTAAACAGTGTGGCCTATATGAGGTTTCTCATACCATAAACAAAATATTTAAGACTACAGAATAGCATAGTGACATTTATCAGTCACATTCATTCCTTTGTTACAATTTATTTTTGAAAAAAAGACTATGTAGAAAAAACTATTTAAATGTTAAGATGATAATCTCACAACTTTTCTTGAGCAACAATAATTTTTGAATCTCAGCTTGATTCCAACATGTAGGAGATCTCGAAGCTCTTTAGAAAACCAATCTAATTTTTAAGATCTTCATTTCCACAACTACTAGACAAACTTCACCCCCTGAAGAAGATCATGTGATGTGATGTGATGTGATGTGATGTGACGGAAATTTCAGAAGAGCAACAACTGAGATTTTTTTAACTGAGATTGCAAAGGTCAAGAGAAAACTTTCATCCTGATTGTATAAGTTTCAAAACAACACAAACACATCTTTTAACATTTACTGGTGTTTCTACATTTATTTATTAAAAAAAGACAAAGCAGACACAACAGAAGATAAAACTTATGACCTGAAGATTTAATTATCCTCATATCCGGATCGTGAACATCCTTTTCCACAGAGAAACGTCACTGTGTTCTGAGCGCAGCAGTGACGAGTTCTGCACTGCGACTGTAAAACACACGACACAAACCAGACAAGCTGATCCAATATAACACAGGCAACTGGCGTGATTCAGGTTGTTTTGAGCTTTTCTTATCCAGCTGAGAAACTACAGTAGATTCCCCAGTGATCGCTCGTGTAGCGTCCACAGTCCAGCTTCTCCAGTCCCACCAGGGCCATGTGGTCGGGGGCAAGCTGTGGGACGCCGTCCTTGGTAGCCGGCCGAAAGTAGACCCTGTCGAATCGGCACCGACTGACGAAAGGAACAGTCTTGTTGCTGTTGGCTTTGGTGTCCCACGTGTAGCGGCAGTGCTCCTGCTTTCCCAGTCGCTCCCACACATCGCAGACACTAGGGGGCAGACCTACTTTAGCCACCTGAGACAGAAGACAAGAATTGTCTTTTCAGAAAAATAAATATCACCTTATTAAAACTACTGATGCATTAAAGTTGTGGCTCAGTTTGTTTATACGGTGTCAGGTGGCTCACTTAAAGTAGCAGAAAATGGAAACACTCCAGTAAAGTACAAGCACATCACCACAGCTGGCTAATGATGCAAAGACAGCGGGCTCACCTCAGTGTCCCTCAGGTTTGTGTCGCCTCCGAAGAGGACGGTGACATCATCCGGTGCCTCACTCATCCTCTGCATCACCACCCGCAGCTGTTTCATTCGCTCCTGTGCGTGGCCTTTACAGCTCTCCAGGTGGGACGTCATCAGTTGCAGCCTCTGGCCTCTAAAATCAACCTGATTTCGAAAGGAAAAGTGCAGCTCTGCATCAGCTAAGGTGAGCTGAATTAAGCACATTATAGTGAGTATTTGGACAGCTGTATGTGCACAAACCTGAGCTACAAGCAGATTTCTCATCATTTGAGTGGTGGGGTAAGTTACTATCTCGCTCTCCAGGAATTTGACTCGTGACTTCTTCAGCATCATCCCGGTGAAGTAACCTTCTTCACCACCTGACCAACACAAGTTAAGAGGAATACTTTATTAATACAAGAACCTTGAATCACAGAAGGTAAATATAATTTAGCCAAATTCATTTTATTATTTACAGCTCTGTAATCAGCAAAAAATGCCTTTTGAACATACTGTACCTTCAATGATTTGATAGCTGGCAGCGCGTTTCTTCAGGTACTGGACATAAGGTGAAATGAGCTCCTGTAGAAACACCACGTCAGGAGTGTATCTATGTGAGGAGAAGATTCACGTTTCAAAAATCATGGACCTTACCTTCTGTAATAACCTGGGGAGGATGTCCCACATGTGAGCTTTGAGTAGAGTGACCAGACGTCCTGAAAAATTCGGGACAGTCCTGCATTACAAGCATCTATCCCAAATCCTCAATCCTGTACTAAATGTCCCAAAAATTAGACTAACCCATGATGCTGATCAGTTGTAGCCTAATAAAACATTAAATACTGATTGTTGTGAATCACTTTTTGGTGTCACCCTGCAACTGGCTCTGCTTTGGCTGCTGCAGTTTGCTTCTTGCATGAACTCTGGCTGTTGTTTATTTTTCAGCTGTACAGAAGTGCCATGACAACTGCTACTGTAAGGGCAACTTTATAACAATATTACAGAGGGGAATCAAACCATCTGTTGCTGACATGGAGCTGGTGTACCGGGACCTGGTGAACATCCAGCCAAAAAAAGCAGAGACGTAACTCCAGAGTGGGGAGGAAAAGTAACAGTGAATTACTGCTGGCCTTTGAGATGGAAACAAAGTGTTTTGCAATGATACAACACAGTCATTGTGTTTTTTCTGCCGATAGACAGCTGAATTTGAGTTTTGACTGTCATGTCTTTACTGTTTATTGCCAACCTGAGGATGTGACCATGCCCACCCCCAGCTCCCCCGTCCTGAATTTCACCCATTCTCATCTGGTTCCCCTATCTTTGAGCAACAAATTAAATATTCTCTGATATCAACAGCATACAAGTAAGAAGACTTAGACTGCCCCCCTACAAATTAAACATGAAGTCATGCCAACCAAGATTAAAGTGTATTATTACAAGCTTACAAGACTATAAAGGAGCAGAGGCCTCTGGCGCGTTCTGCAAGGTTGTCCGGATCGAGTCCATCCACGTTCCAGGAGATCAGTGACAGTTTATTGTCATCTTCTTCAGAGGGTTTGCACGTGGAGGCCGGACTGTCTTCAGTTAGATCTATACTGGAGATTTTTCAAGACTTTTAATTAGTTTAGTGATGTTAAATGTTGACTGGCTTTAACAGAGACTGTGACACATTGATCCCATCACACAAAATAGAGTGGACTTGTGACAAAGGAGGGAAGATGGCAGACTTACCACTCTGCTGGAGGCTTTTCCTCAACCTTCTGCCTCTTTACTTTGTGGTTGGTATCTTTATCTTCAAAATCTTCTTCAAATACTCTCTCCATATCAGCTTCAAAGAATGAGTTCAAAGCCCTCTGTGAGACAGGAAATAATCGGTTTAAGAGTCAGCTGTATGAAGATTTCTATGCAAACTATGACTGATTTTAATAATTTCTTGGCACTTTTTAGCATGACATTCGGAGCTACTGAGTGACAAAAGCTGCAACAGTTAAATTTAAGTAGTACACAAAGAAACAGAACAATTCAAAAACAAAGCACACAGGCCATTCACTGTAGCATTCTGTGTATAGCTGCAACAGCAGCCTAGCTAGTGCTGTCTCACATCAGAGGCCTCAGTTGTTGTAAGAAAGCTATCAGAGGTTACCTCCATCTCCCACTCATTTTCAGCCAGCCAGCACTGAGCCACGGCGCTGTCGGTTCCCGCTATCGCAGCAAACTCATCGCAGAGACGAGTTCTGTTCTCCTCCAAGTTCGAAACGGACGGTTTGTCCGAGTCCGAAGTAGAAGCCATCTTTTCAACCCACTGCTTTTACCGACAGAATACACAGTAACACGTTGAATGCAATTTTCATTCCACTGTTGTTTTTCTCTACAAGTTATCCCGGGTGTAACAGTAAAAATCTTCCGAGTGAATTTACTAGTTCAAACAATTTCCAACTATGCTTTATTAATTGAAAGTAAACAACTCTAAACTATGCTGCATGTAAAGTTTTAGTTGCTAATGACTACTATCATATATTATAATTATTGTGTTGACGGTTAGTCTCTGAATTACAAACGCGGTTTAGCTAGCAAATTAGTATAAAGTTTCACCCGGATGATTAATCGAACGCAACAGCTTCCGGTACGAAGTAAACTCTGCTTTGACATTGGACACCTTTACAAGCCTTGAAAATGGGTTCTATGTCGTTAAATGTTCTAAAAGAAATCTTGAAAACATTGGCAGTGAGTCGAGGCTTCGACAGAGTCCTGAGTAAGGTAGAGAAAAACATTCCGCGTCATCTCATGCTTGTTTACACAAGTGACACAACAATTTGGTGAATTGAGTCCGCATTGTTTCACTGTATCACACAGCGAACGTTGTGTTTTTGCTCAGGTGGACGTCTTGTCTGCGAGCCCAGGTAAGGTGGTGTGTCAGATGCGGGTAGAAGAGGA
>JAQLOL010000008.1:11771935-11785996 GCA_029783665.1 Naso thynnoides | reverse complement strand
AAGAGGAACACACCAACCGGGGAGGGACGTTGCACGGCGGGTGTACGGCCACCCTGATCGATAATATCTCCACTATGGCCATCATGCACTCTGAGAGAGGAAGTCCAGGAGTCAGCGTGGATATGAACATAACGTGAGTCTCTCCAAATTACTCACTAATTGCTCATGCAATAGAAATTTTAGGTTTCTAATCAATTTCAGACTTGAATGGCTAGGATTAATACTGCTGATAAAAAAAATCTCAAATTATATTTTGATTTCTAATTATATCTTTGAGTAAACATGCAGTTCTATTTTCTTTAAATTGTATTTTTCCATATTTGTTTACTTTGAAGTGGTAATACCTGAATAAAGCCAGTTAAAGGAAAAAAAAAACAACCTTTAATCAGAATCTAAATGGCCACAATGTCTGAGTTTGTAGTTGTAGAAAGTAAACTCATTGCATGTTCCTAAAATTCCTTTAAGTCTCAAAAAGAATTGAGGACATGATGTCAGTGTCCTTGTCCGGTATTTACAGTCCTGAATTCAAGCTGAGGAAAACAAAGGTCTGATCACCATGGGACCCCTGAAAATATGTGTGGCGTCAGCTTGTCTGAAAGTAAAATTCATTTAACCTTTAAACTACTGTGGTGGGTAAATTTGACCTTCAGTGTGTTAAGCAGGTTAGATTGAAGATTAACTTCATTAACTACAGTTAGTGGGAATAAACGTCACTGCCTTGCAGATACATGAATGCTGCCAAGCTTGGAGAGGATGTTCTCATCACTGCGCAGGTTCTGAAGGAAGGACGGACTCTGGCATTCGCCACCGTAGACCTCACCAACAAGGCCACAGGGAAGCTCATAGCACAAGGACGACACACCAAACACCTTGGCAGCTAAACCGTCTCGCCTCTGTGCCTTTCTGTAAATCATCTGGCATCTAGCCTGCAGCACCTGTGTGGCAGTGTTATTGAATTATCTTTTTCATTTTATGCGCTTCAGGATTCAGCACCCAGTTAAGTGCATTGTGTATATCCCGTTCTTGATTAACTGTACCATTAAACCAAGTTAGAATGTTAACTCACTTCTGCCTGTAAAGTTTATATAAAGCCATTGAGTACAAAATGCAGGGGTAACATGTCATAAATTCTTCCCACAGATGGTTATTTACTGGTGCTGTCACCACTGCTACACATTTGACACCACTGTATCAAAGTACTGTTTCATGCACACGCAATAAAACAAACAGACAAGGGTAATGTTTTCAGAACTTTAACTGTATTGGGATATGCTCAGCAGTATGATTTGAGAATCAACAGAAAAACCCAGAAGTTACACGCTTTATACCCTTTCAACTGAACACACTGAATCAACAAGGAGCAAAATTATATGAACTATGTACTTCATAGTCTTTGACAAAAGAAAAAAGCCTGCAAAACCAATTTTAATTTGATGAGCATGGCAGCAAATTATCTCAATATTAGTAGGTCAAATAAAATCAATTAGCTTTCAGCAACTTTTTGTTAGGTGTGTTAAACATTTAAGTATGTCACCATTTCAGGTTCTCACCAACCCACATCCCAAATAAAACAAAACTTTAAACATCAGATTTCAGTAGCTTAAATGAACGGTGCATGAACGGCTTGAATGGTGACTGATGACGTTCAACATCTAACCAACATGTCTCAACTTTGTGTACGATGCCTTTCAAGTCACTCACGATTTTAGCAAAGGCCTGCCTAGCATGTTTTTCAGAGGAAAGCAAATGAAACCAAAACATTTTTTTTAAAGTCCAGGAAAAAGAAAAAAAAAAACTAAGGCGGTTTATAAGAAGCAATACCTACACCATATGATTTGACATATTGTTCATCTCGTTTTCTTTGCTTATACAGGTGTTTTAATGCCTATTCACACCCGTCCCTTGTTCAAAAGATTGTGTAAAGTTGTTTTGGAAACCCCTTGACAATACAAACAAGCTTTAACAATCCTTTCTTATGACAACAAGGATGTAAAAACACGTCCATCTGGGAACCACCGTGAAGACCTGTGTACTGTTTGTTCCTGTTTTTGATGCAACATAAAGAGTTCCTTCAATGACCGGTGCTGTTGACAGTGCGGCTCCAAGAGAACAACCAACCACTCAAAAATCAATGTTCGTGCAGGTTCAAATAAACAAAACTGGATGAGTGAGTAAGAGGGAATGAAGAGGCAGTGAAATAAAAAAATGAAGGGATGAACCAATCCAAAAATGGTAGAGAAAGGAGGAGGAACATTGGGAGCGTGAGGGGGAAAAAAAAAAACAAGGATGGGAACGGAATCTGCTTCAGGTCAGGGAGGGGGGAACGAGTAGGTAACAAAAAAGGAGAGATCCAAGCACAAGTTCAAATCTTTGTAAAGGAAATGGGTGGAGATGAGTACATCAATTTGCTTCTGAAGGCTTAGGCAGGAGGGAGGGGAAGGGCTTTCCCTATGTGGCTGACGGGAGCAGGAAGCCTCAATCAGGCATGTACGGGCGGAGGTGATCCTCGATGTCTCCCACACCCCAGCAGGTCAGCTGGTCCTGGGGCAAGTAAAGGCAGAGGCTGCACAACTTGAAAACTGTGGCCTTGGTTTTAGGAGTCTGCAAACAAAGTGAGCCAAGAATGTTTGTGTTAAAAATGAGTCAGGAGACTGTTGGAAGTTTCAGTTTAGAAAGTCAAAGCCTTTAGTTTCAGTGGACTGGCTCACCTGTAAGTGCTGTCTATCCATGAAGAGAAATACAGACTGACTCGGGTTGTTCATGACCATTCCAGCCTTGTCTTTGCGACCCAAAGCATGCAAGCACTGCTTTTCGTAGTCTCCATGATGAAATTCAAACTTGGCCTGTAAATCAGAGGACAGACTGCCGAGGTAAGATGTATATTCTGTTACATTCAGGCTGTGGATGGGTAACAGATATAGAAGTAGTTAGATGACTTAAATTTCTGTTTGAAATATGCAAAAGGTCACTAAAAAAGTCATTACGACATGCAGAAAAGGTTATTTTCAGTCAAAAAAAGAACTTGTGTCATCTTTGTAGATCCAACTTTGGACTCTAAAAAAAGTGATTGAGTACTTCTATTGTTTTCTGAAATTTACCTAACTTAGCAATCAACCGATGAATCTAACTGATAACAAAAACTATCAGTTGCAGCCCTACTTGCAATCAAAACAACAGGCTTCAAACATTTCTGAGTAATGTGACAAAGGGCAAAGTTCTGACCTGAACAGGCCTAAAGGGTTCATCATCGGCCCCCTTCCATCTGGAGAACAGCAGACAGACAATCTTCTCAATATCATTGCGCGGCCAAAGGATGAAGTCCATCTCCTGTGTGCAGCCTATCACATCCTACAGATAAGAAGAAACAACTGTGAAAAACAACTGTACATCGTCTTCTCCCAGCTGTCTCCTCCTAAAGTAGTGCACTTACTTACCCTTCGCATCGACTGGTATCGGGGCGCGTGTAGTTGCACGACGTCTTTTTGCAGGAGTTCTATTGAACTCTCGAGAGAGTAGCTGGAATCTCGCACACCTCGTAGGATGTTTTCTTCATAGTTGTTGGTCATCACTGGCACCACTTCAGCTACCTCAAAAAGTGCAGACTTCTTCTTCTGTCATGACGAAAAACACAGAACACAAATACACACATGTCGAGTCATTACTTTGCCTTAGCTGTAATGGAGAACTCCGATTTGGACATTTCATTTAATTCAGTATGAAAGGTAAGAGTGTTGTAAAATTGTGTCAGTCTTCTTCCATTTTACTGACAAACCTTTTCTTTGAAAACGAAGGCTATATAAATCTTGAAGTCAAACTGATCAGCCAAAGATTCCCTTTTCTTCCGAAGTTGAGCTCGAAGTCGATTTCTTGTCTGATTTCTTCGGGAAGTCGGGTCCCCCATGGTTAGATTTTGACGGTAGTGTCTTCCTCTTGTGCAGAATATTTTGGCTACTCTCACTACTTTTGTATTATACGCTGGATAGAGGATGGAGCTAACTACCCTTTGCAGCAACAACGCATCACACAACTGTAGGCTAGACCTGTGAATTATCCACTAACAACCAAAAAGGTCAACAAATCAAAAACAAAACTAAGTCATTCTAATTTTTGCAGCAGGGAAGTGTTGAGAAGGGGAATGATTAACAAGCTAAGACTACATCTCATTTTACTTGTTCATGAATCCATGTTTTAAGACATGGCTTTTAAGCCAAATTAGTTTTTTTTTCTTTTCACCCTACCATCGAAAAGGGACTACAACAGACTTAAATGAAAGCAACGCAATTTTTTTTTAACCAACTTTTCTTCTGTGTTACTGATATCGACAAAAACAGCTGCTACAGTAAAACCCCATACTGGCAATATATTTTTTGCAAGTGAAATTGAGGAGTACAGACTAGCAAGCAGACAAATATTCTATTGTTTGGGTCATTTCAAAGTCCCTCATCCATGGCTGTCGTTTTGTGTTTGTTTCTCTGCAGAGACCGAGTTATGTGCGTGTTACAGACGGATTGGGGATACAGACGAACATGGCATGTAAATACAGATGCCAGGAGATATTGGCACCGTGTAACATCGAAGACCACTGCGAAAGTACCTTGACATTTCCTTGACTGTTACTGCCACTCATTCGGCCCACGGCCTACGGTGCTGCCACTGCTGATAGTCATGATGTGGGCGTATTTTTAGCACACTAGCTAAGACGAGCTAGCAAGCTAACCTAGGCATTCACTTCCAACACTAACTAGTAGTGAACCGACGGTATAGCTACATCTTATCTTCTGACTGACTGGCTTAATTGAGGCCTATGTGTGGTTGGCTAGCTAGCGTTCAGTCATCTTTCTACGCGTTTACATTTTCTCGCCTGGTTCAACGTGACTGCCAGTGCTATGAGAGTCAAAAGACCTGCAGGGTTGACCGACTAACTGGTTTTGCTTGTGCTCAGCATTTTAGCTCGGTTTTAATTTGCTTCAGTCGTGTCGCGTTAACTGCTTCGACAAAAAACCAGCCAGGAAATCAGGAGCCAACCAACGACAGACGTTGAATGGCAAAATAAACGTTAGCTAGACAATATCTCCCCTTTCCACGCCTGAAGTTTCGAGGTGTTTGCTGCGCTTGTTTTCTTTCTCTTCTTTTCTTCAGTCGTCACAACCTCCGACTCGCCCTGCTGCATGCCATGTCAAGATAAATCGACAATCCAGCTGGAATCCTCCGTTCTTTCAGTCGACATGTGGCGTGTTCTGTCTCCCGGCGGGCCCATATTTAACGGCGTGTCGTCCAACGTTTTTCCGTTTGGTTTCTTTGTGTGTTTCTGAGCAGCTAGTAATGGCACAGACAGGCTCGTCGAAACACAACCTCCCCAAAATGGCTGCACAGTCAAACTACAAAGATGTGACGTATGTTGACATGTGACCGCATGAGGAAAAAAACAGTGCGATTCGCGGCTTTACCACGTGATCAAATGGGCGTATTTAAGCTCCTGGCGCGAGATCCACATAGAAAAGGTAAAAGCTACTTTCGACAATCGACTGTTCCTGTAAACGGTAAGTCGTATTGGGTTTTTACTCACTTTCATACCATCTTAATTCAATTCTGTACACATCGAGTGCTCTTAAATTATCAGTCTGTTTGTGCTAGCATCGGCTGTGCCACTGAAATTGGCTTATTTTTTAACGTCAGTAGGCTCAGTTGGCCCTTTGTAACGTTCACGTCTAACGTGAACGTTCACTACAAACCGAGGAAGTCACATTTTTAGAAACGCTTTTCACCATCAGTGTTTAACGTTTGAACTCAACGTTGCACTTGCTTATCATGGCTTACTTTTTGTTCGCTTTAATGTTTACCGTTAACGTTTGTGACGTTATCGTTATGTTAATTATTTCCCCATAAGGTCTCAGGTCTTTTGAAGGAAAATGAGTTCCAGTGGAAAGCTTAAACACAGCCACCAGATGTCTAATGAGAATATAAAGGTAAGTAACGTATTGTTCGCGGTTTAAATTGTCGTGTTCATATTAAAGGCAGTATTCCCTGCAATGCTTGAATGGATATGCTTCTGCTTAGGCCGGAAGTCAAAAGGGTAGTACACAAGTACGATGTCGTCATGATGAAACGTTAATCATGTCCAGCAGCTTGTTAGCCCTCATTATCTTAAGAACAGAGATGGTGGGCAAATGTATCTGGAAGCAGGAATCCAGGAATGTCTGTCGAAATAAAAACCGCCGATTACTTCAAAGATATTTTTTTACACGGCAAAAATCAATGTCTACACAACTTACAGTATTTTTTTTTTTTAATGAAAACGCGGCAAAATTTTGAGTGCCATCATTTACATTTTAGGTTAATTCAAAAGTCGGCCCTTTGGCCTCTATCACAGTTGAAAAACACAAGTGTAAATAATGAAATTAGCTACTTAATTCCATTTAACTGCGTTACATTAGAAAAATGTTAATTTGGTTCTTTAAAGTTTAACATTTCTGATGGAAAAGTCTGCGTAGGTTGAGTGCAGCAATAAATGGAAACTGATGTGTCAGTTATCCTGAATGACAGCTTTTTTTTTTTGATTGTTAGTTGAAGAAGTGAAGTTTTAAACTATGATTGCTCCTACAAATGTCCCTCTAGAACTGTTTTTTCTTTTTTTAAACATGATGCTCAGTCAGTAAGCGTGATAGATTCTTCTTAGTTCTTTTCAAAATTTTTTAAGCCAAGTGTTATGATTAAGCTTCCAAATGGCTGTACCTTAACTACTTTCAGCCCCCCCTTCCCCCTTAGAGCTTGGACCATACTCATAGTAGTATGTATTAATTTTTTTAATACTGAAAAATCTGAGAAATTCCCATCTAAATGAGCAATTTGGCATCATCTCGGAAATAAATCTTTGTCGAAGCCGACACACTGAAACTCACACTAGAATGTCCATTCACGTTCACTACATGTGCCTGCCAGTGTAAACAGGAAGCAGAGGGCTGTTAGTTGTGGAAGGGTCGACAGAGGGAGAACAGTGATGAAAGTAAGACCAGAGATGTATTTGCTTAGATGGATATGGTGGAGCTGTTGCAGAAAGTGACACAAGTACAAGGTGGTCATGGCGCCAGAAGACAGGTTGGTAGTCATGTAGGGTAAGACATTGTGACTTAAGATCTAACCAGGAAGTGAACATGAATGTGAGTCAGCTTTTTTCATTTGAGTACCCAGTTTTCAGATTGAAATGGGTTCAATACCAGGAATAAACAACATAGCAAAAAGTGTAGTTGTGTGGATGTAGTCTCATCTTATTTTGTTTTTTTTTCTTAGTAAGCATGATGCTAACAATATTGTGAAGCTGTAGCCAAACATTAACAAACTGAGCATGCTGGCTGCTTTGTAATGAACCGTGAGGAGAAACTTTCCCACGGTTGGAAGAATATAGACTGAGCCCCTGTTCCCACACCTATGGGTCTGTTGCACATGGCAGCAGTGTTAAACCGCTTCACCTATGCCCTCTTCCATGGTGACAGTGTAACTAAAGTACAGCGTGCAAAGCGATGCTAAGCCCTGATGAATAGAGGCTTTGAAAATGAGAACACAGGTCATGTAAGTTTCCCATGTGACTCAATCTAGAGTCTCTCTGCTCACCAGAGGAGAGTTAAGATATTGCCTTTGTTTAAATTCTCATGCAATTTGTGAGTTATATATAAGATGACACTTGGGTTTTTTGTCTTCCAGAGCTATTTTGTACCCTCTCAAAAGGCATTGGGACCCCAGAGGCAAACACTTCAGGTCCTCCAACCCTCAGCTGTCAACAAAGATTTGCAAAGGCTGTCTGGGGTATGTTGTATTGAGATTTCTACCATTGCAGGAAAAGTCATCTGTAGCTATTGTGTTTTCAAACATGTGAGGAGAAATTTTCCTCTAAGCAAGCTTTTGCTCTTCAGACAAGTAAGGCCAATCCCAAACGGAAACAGTGGATCACAGAACAAACCAGAGGTCCAAAGAGGGTGAAGGTTGAAGTCAAAGCCACACAAACAGAAGAGAGTCAGTGTTTGACAGATGGCATGTCCAATGAAGCATATGAACTTATGGTCAAAGGTTTGTAGGGATTCATAATCAGCAAACTACAAATTGTGGAATTATCCCAAAACTTGATTTTGAATTTATTGTAAGCTTAATTCTATGTTGCTGTTGTAGAAACGCCTCCTTCCACCTACTGGAAAGAGGTGGCTGAGGAGCGTCGGAAGGCCTTGTACAATGTTCTGCAGGAGAACGAGAAGGTGAGTTAATCACTGAGAGATGGCTAATGGTTAGCTGTCAATTGAGCCGTTCCCACGCTCCTGACTCAGTCAACCTTAGTTGGCTGCAGTCCAGCTGGCACCGAATTTCGATGTAACTCTGCACCATAATACACTTGTTGATAAGTTTGCCCAGTTGTTTAATGAAAACTGTACACCAATTTGAATAAATTTAGAGTTTTGAAAGTTCGGCCTAATTTCCTCCGTTCAGTTACTCTTTTGTTCGGTGATTTAGTCAGTGATGGGTGCTATGTTGTTTATGACATCGTTCTGGATTCCATCCAGGATTTTAAGTGTATTTTAGTATGTATTGTGCTTTAATGCATTTGTCCTTTCAAGCTCGCTGTTTTATTTTCCGAATGAGACTTTTTTTGTTTTGTTTAAACCAGCTACACAAAGACATTGAGGCCAAAGATGAACAGATAACAAAGCTGAAGTGTGAAAATGAAGAGCTGCAGGAGCTGGCACAACATGTGCAGTACATGGCTGACATGATTGAGGTAGGCGCGTTGGTTTAATGACTTCATGTCATCATGTCTGGTGACTGTCAACTTCATTTTGATCAAAAACTTGTCTAATGCTGGTAGACAACTTGGTTTGAGTTCAAGCCTTGCTGCATGTTTTCTTGAACTGAATTTTTTTATTTATTTTTTTTAAATAAAGAGACTGACTGGCAAAAGCCCAGACAATCTGGAGGAATTGAGGGAGATGGCCCTTGATGTGGAAGAGGATGAAGACCGTGAAGCGGAAGGTCAGAGTGAGGAGGAAGACTCTGATTGCAGTCAGAGTGATGCAGAGGAAGACACTTTGGACCCTGAACAAGCTGGACCCTCAGGAGAACAAGATGACTGATGTGACTCGTACATGTCGGGGGACTTTGGCCAGCTTGTACGTGTCAGCAGAATTTGGCTACAGTGTGCTTTGGCAGCAACAAGCGATCATATATTAACTAAACTGGCCTCAAATCTCTGTACCTCAAGTATCAGTTTTGAAATGCTTTCAATTTTGTTCTTAAGCCCTGTTCAGACTGAAACGGTTTTATTCTTAAATTATTGTAGTTCAAGTTAAGAGGCCGGTGTTTTGTTTTGTTTTTTTAAAAACACTGATATGTCAGTAGGAAAAGCACAGTTGTAAAAAGCCCTGTGCTGAATCTACACCATGTTTCTGCTGAACCGACTGCAGAGTGGTGTCTGTCTGTCTAAAATCAAAACACCTTCCAACAGCCACAGGCCTGGCTGTGCAGTTGCTGGTTATCAGGGGGATGAGCCAGAGGATGTGAATGTTGTCTGATGATGCAGATGGCTGACACAACGGAGGTGGCCGTGACTTTGGCAGAGTTGGTAAGATGTTGAACAGGATGGGAACGACGGCCTCTGGTCACCTGCCACCACTTGCTGCAGCGTCCTGTGATGCTGCTTACACACGCTGGTCGCCTGTACTTTTCCTACTCTGACAAGTCCAAATGTGTGCTGTAAAAGCTCATTTATTAGGTATTTCAAGTGGTTTTGTTTACACTGTAAATTGTGATGTAATGGCCCACTGTACATAAACATGTAAAATAAACACTTTTTTAAAATACAAAACGTTTATTGTTTTAGGTCTTTGATGTTTGAGAGAAACGCTGAAAACTCTACCCATCATGCATATTTCAGGTGTATCATTTGAATGCTTTAGGCCCAATAGATTTAATTAGGCAACAGGTAAGGATAGAAATTAGAAAACTTAGATTTGGGATTTAAAAAATTTTTTTAAGAGGTCTGATCCCTATGATTGGAACCACTGGACAAACAGTAAAAAAACAAAGTAGTTAAGTCTAAATCTACTATACATCAGTACATATTGTATAAGTGCTAACAAATGTTTTGTTTTTCTTGCAAATGTGTACGGAGTACACAGCTAAATATTCTTTTGGACCTGATATCCTTTTTTTCCCAGGAATTTTTACTTGTGAATTTACATGGTAATGTAGATTTTTTTTTTTCACTTTGTGGATCTGAGTGTATCTTTCACTTGCAGACTAGTCACAGATAAAACCAAATACAAGAATAATGCTGTGCAGAACAAAGCTTTTTTTAAAAAAGCAATTTGTTTACAAGGCAAATACACAGACATAAGGTATCTTCCTGCTTAAACTACTTCCAGGTAGTAGTAAGAAATAAAAAGCCAGACTTTGAACCTTTATTTTAAATCAGGCTTTTCACATATGACCAAAAATATCCACTGAAATTTGTCCTGCAGTCAAAGTGTAAATTGTTTCACCTCATTGCACCTTGATTAGTCATGTCCTGCTGAGAAAACCTTACCTTGTTGAAGCAGTTTTTTCTTGTCAAGAAAGCCAAAGACACTGCAGTACAGGAGTATTTACGGTAATATTGCTTTGTCGTAGTTCTGAAGTATTTCTATGAGTTGTGTTGTAGTTTCAGTAGTTTTTTCTCTGTTCCCAATAAAAGATGTTTCTGCGGAGCTCCGGTTGTAACTAACTGGGGTTTTTGTCTCTCAATCCTGACCTCTACAATTTCAATACCTATTTAAATAGATAAAACAAACCATGATTATTTTCTTATTGCAGATGTAATGATTTAAAAATGACTATCCCCTGGAAAAAAAAGTGTAAATCCAATCCAAAAAGAGAGACAAAAATAAAAGACAAGCATTTTGACAGAGATTTAAGACTAGGTTTAATTATGCAAAAATAAACTTTATTGCAACTTTTAATGAGCAGAGGGAATACTGACAATGGAGAACAGTATGCAACTAAATGGATCAGTACAGAAGCTATTGACCACAGAGGTGGATAAAGATCAATTTCAGCAAAGTGTACTTTTTGCTAATTTAGCTAAAGAGGTGCACATTTTTGTAGACTGTGGTGATTAGAAATGTAACAGCCGACGAACCAACTTGACTTAACACTGGTCAACTGCAGGTTTGAAAAACAAAGTAGCTCACTCAAAAAGAAGAAAAGAAGGTGAATTAGATACTTGACCAAAATACTGTAATGCTATTCACATCATGAGAAAAATAAAAGCAACTGTTACTTAAAATATGGACTGTGGTTTGCAAAAGTATGTATAGAAAAAAAAACATAATTCCATCCTCAGCTTTTAGTAACAACTTCACACATTTACAGATTATAATACAAAAGAAAAATACCTTTCATAAAAATATTACCACTTGTTTTTAATCCATATGGCTTCTGGACTGTGCAGTTCCAACCAAATGATAGAATTCATATATTATGGGTTTGTCTTTATTTTAAGTTGTGCTTCTAAAGTTAAGTCAGAGTATTCTGGCCAAAATGCAGAAGTGTTGAAAATACATTCTCCTTATGAATGATGAGCTCTTATTAAAAGACCATTTTAAAATTAATTTCTCCTTTGGTTACAGTAGATCTCAGAGATAAAGTAACATTTCTAATATATAACGCCCCGTTACGTTTGGGACTTTCTAGGGAAAAGAAACCTATGATACTATGAGACTATTAGCAAATCTTAATTTTCTCCAAAATAATAATTTATCTAATATATTTCATTCAAAATAAACTCCAATTAAAGTGAAGCGTGAGATCATTTGCATGACGATAAGGTGGAGGCCATTTTTAAAAGATAAACAATATTTCAAACACTAGACCTGCTCCAAATTAGAACATAAATATACAATTCATTTACATAAGAATGCCATCTGCACTATTACAGTTTAACTCCAAAGAATATTAATATAACAAGGAGTAAATAATAAATAAAATGTGTGAACAAATGTGAGTTTTGTCGCCGTGCACAAGCACAAGACTCAGTAGTACAGTTACAATGAGAGAAGCTGGAGGTATGCGCTTACCTCAGGTCAGGTTTTCCACTTTACAGTTAGAACAGACCCGAGACAAACCACACAGAACACTTCATTCTGCAGCTTCTCATTAAAAAGCTTAATTTCTAATTATTAGCTCACATACTGTATGAATGTGCAGTTAGCCAAAGCTGAGGCTACAACTTTACTTAGCCCAAAGGATCCTCTTCTCTGTTACGGTTATTGAGAAAGTGCACGATCACGATCCTAAACCACATTTATTGCCCTCGACTGGCTCCATACCCGGTAGGAAAAATACATTTACAAAAGAGTGTATCTGTGGAGCACGCCTGCTCGACCATATCAAGGCTCAAATGGTCAATGCTGACTCTATCAAACGTCTTTTCCTGTCAGCTCGGTGCAAAAAAGTCACTTATGTACAGAAAAAATTGCACTTGTTCAACTGCAAGTATGAGAAATCTGATATAAACCGCTGAGTGAGTGAACCTTGTGCACTGTGCTGAACTGCATCATCTCCGCCCTTCGGATGTTCCTTTTCTCCACTGAGGTCACAATCTGTTCAAGGCTGTAAACTGCTGCTAAACCAGCAATTGCAACTTTCTCTTAGAAGCCTTCCTCCACTTATACATGGTCCTCCCTGCCAACAAAACACACATCTTTCAGCTAACAAGAATCCCTGAAACTCAAAATGGAACATACTACGAAACAGAACTTAAAAATATAACTTAAATACAAGCACACATTACACCCGCTGTGTAAAATATGCCATATTTACATGCTCTACTACAGTGCAAATCTTCCGAAAGCGCCAGAAAACATTTCTAATGAAAAAACCAACTAAAACGTGATAAACAGTGATTATACAAAGATCATAGTTAGTAAATTGCGTGACATGACTGACTGTGTAACAATCAAAGATGATAATCAGTGAGTAAGTGATACAAGTGGTGTGTGCAGTGGTGGAGAACTTGTGAAGATGCATTGCTTGAATTCTAGTTTCCAGTCTTTGGAGCAGCTTTGCAGCGGCTTTGTGTCCAGTCAAAAATCTCCAGCTGAAGTTAACATGACCGGTCTGCCTGGCTCAGAAAGCAGGGAAAGGAAAGGGGGAGTGCGGGGGTGTGTGGGAGTGGAGATGGATGAATGAGGAGTGTGTGTATGTGTGTATGTGTGTGTGCAGGAGGGTTATAGGTTGTGGTTTGTTTGGTGTTAGTTCCTTTTAGGTGGCAGTATCAGTAAAAACAGTGATCTACTGTGGTGTGGAGATCCTTAAGTCTGTGCCAAAAAAGCAGATCAATAAAGTGATCAGTCATTAGCAGCCCTGTGAGGTTTGCGATGTGGGGTTAAGCTGAGGGGCGGTGCTGTCCTCAGAGGCTGGGCTGAGATGTTATTTGTGAGGGTCTCAGTGGCACGGCGGCTTAGAAGGCAGTGGTGACGGCGTTTCCTCGCCGCGTCCCCAGACGGATCATTTCCCCCGGCACTGTGTCCAGCTGCTCATACGCCAGTCGCCCCTCCTCGCCTGCAACAAACACAGCACTTATGTATCATTATCTGGATATGACAGAAAAGGTGAGTGAGGGCTGGTACATATCACTGGAACAATGTGTAACCTCTGCAAAGTGGATGTAAGCCTCAACGATTTTATTACAACGACAAGAAACATTGCTTTTCTCAGTCCAGTGAAGGTGTCCACTCAAACACATTAGATATTTTAAACAAGTTTTTCTTCATTTGTGTTCAAATAAATTTCCATACACAAGCACTGTTTAATTAAACCTTATGGCATAAGGCCATAAGGCCTAATGAATCTGGATGAATCATCGTGGTCATGACTGGGATTTGAACCCAGACTCTCTGACACCAGAAACCAGCTCCTTAATGACTGAGTGAGTTAATGACTGAGCTAATCAGCTCATAGTGAACTTTGGTGTGTGGCTTCTCAAATAGACCCAAGGAGTCACCGACCAGGCAGCTCAGCTGTCATAGCAGATTTGAAAATTGT